>CM055403.1:74318673-74395099 GCA_029228625.1 Pseudolycoriella hygida
GGTACAAATTAGGCTTCTTTGGGTTTTCGAATTTTAGCTCCGGAACGATAACACTTAGAGAGTTGGTTTATTCTAGAAAGTTATAGAGTTTTATCAGTAGTCTTTTTTGGTGTCATAAGAAAATGGCTACCAGCTGTCATAGCGGCGCCATCTTGGATTTTCGTTTATGCTTTTTCGGTTTTCGAATTTTATCTCCGGAATGACACAACTTAGAGAGATGGTTTCAGGAGAATTTTTTGGGATCATAAGTAAATGGCTGGCAGCTGTCATATCGGCGCCATTTTGGATTTTCGTTTATGCTTCTACGATTTTCGAATTTTAGCTCCGGAATGACACTACTTAGACAGATGGTTTCTTCTAGAAAGTTATAGAGTTTCATCAGGAGAATTTTTTGGTATCATAAGAAAATTTCTGTCATCTGTTATAGCGGCGCCATCTTCGATTTTTTGCTAAATTCTGTATAATAATACATAGACAGTTGGTTTCTTCAGGAAAGTTATATGAATCAGTGGGAAGAATTCGTGACACGAAGTGTTCCGAAGGTAGCCGAAGGTGACATGAAGTGTTCCGAAGGTAGCCGAAGCTGACAGGCAGTGTTCCGAACGTAGCCGAAGGTGACACGAAGTGTTTCGAAGGTAGCCGAAAGTGACACGAAGTACTCCGAAGGCAGCCGAAGGTGACACGATGTGTTCCGAAGGCAGCCTAGGGTGACACGAAGTGTTGCGAAGGCAGGCGAAAGTGCTACAAAATATTCCGAAGGTAGCCGAAGGTGATACGAAGTGTTCCGATGGCAGCCTAAGGTGTAGGAGAACAATTTTTTTCGGAAAGAAAATTTTTTTCGGAGAAATTTTTTTTTCTTAGAAAATTTTCTTTTCTGAAAATAGAAATAAAAAAATAGAATAGAGAATAGAAATAGAAAATTTTTCACTTTAAGTTTGGTTATAACATCTGAAAACTTCCAAAACTACTGATATCGCATACAAAAACCTCTTAAAAGGTAGAGTGTGACGCAGTCCGTAAGTCTGCTTCCAAAATTAATGATATCGCTTGAGGTGACGCTATCGCTGATAATACGCAGAGTTTGTTTGAAGGGAACCTTGTGTTCAAAGTTTTAATTTCCTGAAAAAATTACAGCTCTTTTTTTTAAAACAAAATTACGTTGTGTTAAAAAATTGCGTCATAAAAATCCGGACCCACCAGCGGAATAATTTTTCAACACTTGCAGTTTTCACACGCAATTTAAATTTACCTTAAACAATCTACGCAATATTTCGTCGTTGCGTCCGGCATTTATGACGCAATTTTTTAACACAACGTAATTTTGTTTTAAAAAAAAGAGCTGTAATTTTTTCAGGAAATTAAAACTTTGATCACAAGGTTCCCTTCAAACAAACTCTGCGTATTATCAGCGATAGCGTCACCTCAAGCGATATCATTAATTTTGGAAGCGGACTTACGGACTGCGTCACACTCTACCTTTTAAGAGGTTTTTGTATGCTAGTGTATAGGGTGGTCTCAAATTCTATAGAAAAAAAAATTGTCGAAAATACTGGGGCGCCCACAGGAAAACAAATCTAAAAAGTCACTATGATGACAAGTGATGGGTGAATCTCAAAAGGCCAATGAAGGCAAAAATTTGCCAAAATGGAAATGTCTGTATCCCGATCAAGTAATGAAAAAAGACGGAAATTGATGGTGTTTTTGGTAGGTGTTGCGACACTCTATAAGCATATAGAAAGCTTGATAGGAAGGTGTGATCGCCAACAATGCTTTAGTATGCATGTGCGAAAAAAGTCTCTAGAGCAGTTGTCTGAATTCGGTAAATCATGCACGTTTTTAATTGAAAGGAGGGGATGTGTTGAAAACCTTCAATCGCAACCTCAATCAGTGAATTTGATTTGATGTATTCAAACGATCCCCAGAAATTATAAGTTCTTTACCTTACGTAAGTACACGCGTAAGTAATTATTGTATTTTCAATGTTAATTTACACAATCCACGCAGGAAAAAGCTCAATGCAGACAATAACTTTTTTTATTCAAGTGAATTTATGTAGTGAGAGCCGAAGTTTAGTGCTTCAGAAACACTAAAAACTACAACAAAAATGTATTTATTTATGCTCAAAGAAATGTTGCTTTAATCTTGGGAACAATCATACGTACGAATTTCTGTTTCGTCTACTAGGCTTACCTGCCTCGAAAACTCATCACGACACTAATGGAAAAGTAGAAAGTGAGCTGAAAAGTGGCTGTAGAATTAAATAATTAAAGCACAAGAAGCGTGTAAATGACACGAATTCCATTTTATGCAATTTCAAGCACGTTGCATCGGAAAATAATATTTCTTTTGATTTGTCTGCATGTGCTTCATGTATTGTTATTTCTTCCATTTGTAGGTAAAATATGAAAAAGTATTTTTTTTTTGTTCACACACAAAGGGTTAAGATTCTTTGAGTAAAATGCAGATACTCATAAGAAAATATTTTTAAAATGTACATACAAAAGGATGGTGGGATAAACTAACTTTTTCTATTCAAATCAGCGAGTTATAAGTCGTTGAGATCTACGTTTGGTTTTGTTCCATAGAGCAAAATTATTCATTAGCAGCTAGAATTTTGCTATCCAAATTCGCTGTTGTTATACTACTGAATGCATTAATTATACAGTCATATATTATCACAACAAAAACCCCTTTTAAAAGGGAAATGTGACGCAGGTCCTCGTCCCTTCCTCCAAAACAACTTAAGATATCAACTTGGATTAAAGCTTAAAGCTTCGCGGCGGATCTGAAAATATTTCAAAAGAATTTTTTCCGTTCCGAAGCTTTAAGTGTCACCCAAATTGATATCAGTTTTTTTGGAACTTGCGTCACATTTCCCTTTTTAAAGGGATTTTTGTTGTAATGTCAGTTTTTTTGGAAGTAGGAAAATTGTTTTTGACGAATCATAGATTTTTTTTTGAGCCGTCACCGCTGTCAAACCGAAGCGCGGCGGCTACTACTCCCATGGGCGAAAATGATCCGCTAAACTTCCTCTACAACGTATCAAAAGTTTTTTTTTGAGCCGCCAAACCAAAGCGCGGCGGCTATTACTCCCATGGGCAAAAATGATCATCTCAACTTCCTCTATAACTTATAAAAAGTTTTTTTTGAGTCGCCACCGCCGCCAAACCGAAGCGCGGCAGCTACTACTTCCATAGGCGAAAATGATCACCACCAGCATGACCACAAAAAAAATTTAAGAAAAAGATTTTATGAAAAAAATGTTGAACCCCCCCCTTTGTCCGCCATTTTGGTGGTCACCCTGAAACACATACAAACCATACAAAATACGCTTTTATAGCTAATAGCTAATATGCTTTTTATGGCGCCTTCTAAGAGCCTAGGCGCTCAAACGAGGCCGGTACCTTCTTTTTTAAATCTTATGTGGCGAAGAATGCCCAGCCGAAGGTTTCTGCAAATTTCAAGAAAAGTTCATTAACTTTAGTTTTTATGAAAATGCACTTTTTGTCTTGATCTAGCATGTCTTGCATAGTTGGGGAACAAGGCCGCTCTCCGACTATGCAGGACTTTGGAAAAATCGAAATTTCTCAAAATTTTCACTTTTGTCGCACCATTTTTTCATATTTTTCCTTAAAAGTAGAAAGTTCAATGTTACCAAATCCGTTCGAATCTCGAAGATCCGATAAGATTTCGGTTTTTGACGACCTTTCAAATTTGGTGAAAATACACTGAAAACACGAAGTGATCGAATTCTTACGAACGGTGGAGTAGCTGTATTTCGGTTTCGCAGTCTACGAAAAAAAATCCTAATTTTTTGTTCGTATGTGGACTTGCGTCTCACGCGAATCGCTACCGCGCGCCCATGATACAGGAGAGCGTTTTTTGATCAATTTAACTCTAACTTAATCGGTCACGTGTCAAAATGAGAGAAATCGCATACAAGTTTGAAATTCATAGTTTTTTGACAGCTGACTCCGAGATATGTTTTTGCTCTCCTTTAACACTCTATATGGGTAGTTCAATTGGGAAATGTAACGTAGGGAGCACTCGGATTTGTATCACGTTAACATTTTTTCCCACTAAATCACATATGGCCAACAACTTTCTAGAAGATTGTAAGGCTGTAACTCATTCAGGAAACAGTGATATGAGCTATGAGCGCCAACTTATACTAAACAGATGCCATGTTTTCAACTTTAAAACAAAAGAAAAAAATACAATAAATACAATGGCAATACTGCAGCTAACTTCATTGTGAGTGACATTCAATTCAACGTGAAGTTAGCCGCTAAAGTGAAAGTTCTTTTGATATAAAACTAAAATCAAAGAATTGGTTTTTCACCGGACGTAGACCTGCAGCTAAAATCGGACCCTGTGTTTGAAACGAAAACCCGAAGTGAAGTACTAAAGTGTGTGGCAAAACGTGCAGGAAAAAAACTATTTGAACTCCAGAAAATGCAAGAGAGTGGATAGGATTTCACTAGCAAGGGACGACGTAAATACTCTCGTGTATAAAATATGCATAAATAGAAAAAACACAACAGACAGTTTTATAGCACTTTTATAGCAAGTGGACACATTATCTCAAAAAGTTCTTCTTATATCATGTTTAAAACAGCCTTTGGCTCATCGTTATTGCGTTGCATTCTTTTCTCTGTAACTTTTTTAAAATATTCTTCAAGCAGTTGTTGTTTGACGACAATATTTTGTTTATCTTATGGCTTTCAACACATTCAGTGGATTTTCAGAATGTTTCCAACTGCCAAATTAACTTGTAGCCAAAATAACAGAACTTTCGATATTGATTTTGTGTCTACCAGTGAAGATAAGAGAAAAGTTGAACGAAATCAAAAATTTGTAGTTCTTCAGCTTCAAATTGTATTTTATAAAACCGAATTCGAATTCATTTTATCGTTGAGTTAAGCTGCCATTTTGCGTTAAGCACTCCGAACAAACTTATTTTACGATGAGGATAAATGTAATAGCGAAACATTTCTCCATTCTGTTTGATTTCGCTTACAAGCAGAAATAGTTTTCTGTGTACCTAATTAATGAGAATTTTACTTTGACTAACATTTCTTTAAAGAAAATGTTTGAAAGTTTGTTTCCACTCAATTGCTCTTCCATCGATTTCGATTTGAACAGGAACATTAAAAAAAATTTATTTCGTTTCAATCGAGAACCATCGGTGAAAATAATTGATTTCAACCTTTTACTAAAGTTTATTTCTGCGGCAGTTCTTTTTATGGATTTTTCGTTACGATAGCTTTCATTTTTACATTTTTCCTACACCACACCAACAGCCCTCTGGTTACGGTAATAATGTTTTCAAAAGGAGATTGATTCGATGAAAATTATTCAATACAATTTTCTTCTGTGGAATGTAAAATGTTTCATTATAATTGCGTTTACGTTCGACTTACTGCAGGATTGTTACAGGTGTTTCGAATTGCATTCATCAAGATGAATGCAAAATTTGTCTTACAAATATTTTCTCAAATTCCAATGCCATACCGCACACAAACTGCATTCATTCATGCAGCTTCGATGCATACAAACGTCGTCAAAACCAATGCTTTGTTGTAAAGTCTACATTCGATGAATTTCATAAAATCATATCGGAAACGTTCGACACCGTACCAAACCGTACGGTACAATGCATTCAGAATTAAGAGTTAGGGTATAAATGTTTACTTGCTACTAGTTTTTTTTAAACCTTTCAATTTACGATTGAAAATCGTTACGATCACAGTGGGATTTATTTTTTTTAAATCAACCAACTGCTCTGCTAATAAGACTTCAACTCTAAAACTTTCTCTTGAAAGAAAGCTTTTCAGGCAGTGTAATAGTAAATAATTGCAAATTGTGAAAAAATCCTGCCATTTCTTTCTATTCCGAAAATTTCTCAAAGCTCCATTGACGAGTGCCACAACAAGTTCCACTAATAGTTTACATATAAATTGTCCCTAATAAAAGATTTTCCTCTATTTTTCGATCCAATTTTCATTCAATAAAAATATGTATACGAATTTCGTAGTTGTCGAACATTTCGTAACTTTATTGTTACATCTTCATCTTCAGCAACAGTCATGACTTAAATTAAAAGAAACGTAGCAAAGAATTAGCTCAGTAATTTGAAATACGATTTGAAAAATTGTGATTAGAATTCAGAAAATAGTTTGAGTAATAGTTATTTACACTACAAGGGAGACGTACGAAAGTATCTCCGAGTGGTGTATTATATTTTTCATGCTTCATATGCTTCATAAGTAAAAATTTCATCCCATGGGACAAAAATAAAATTTTCGTCCCATGGGATGAAATTTTTTTTTACGAAATAGTTATTTGTGTGTCTGTTTTTGACGATTGATTTTAGGCAATTTCGCGTGTTGTAGATATGTTTTATTTAAAACCTTCAAGAGCGTTTTCCGATTACATTTCGCAGAGATATAAGTCAAAAATTCCACCAACTTTCAAAAACCGTTTTTGACCACTTTTTCGACCATAACTTCAAAAGTTCTTACCCGACTATGCCCAAATTCAAATTCTTTATCTTTCATGAAAAATAGTTTTATACAGCTGTGCACAATAAGAATGACCAGCTATTTGGAATATAACCGTTTTCTCTATTTCTATGACTTCTCATTTCATATGTTATTTCAAATGTCGAAATGAGAGAAGTCGCAGAATCACAGAAATAGAGAAAATTGTATATATATATTATATATATTTTTTTATTCCTAGGACGAGAAACCGCCGTTTTCCATCCTATGAAAAAACGAAAATAGCTGTTTTCCGAATCCTCGGAATGAAAAATAGAATTCGAAACTCGGAGAAATATATGTTTTTGACTCGTGTGATTGCAGACCTCACACTCGTCAAAAAAATTCTTTTTCTCCTTGTTACGAAAAATACTTTCCGAGTTTCGTACAATATTTTTCATTATGAGGGAGAAAATTGCTTTTCTGTTTAAAAATAGGACGGAAAACAGCAGTTTTCCGTCTTAGGAATGAAAAAATTATTTTGAAAATCGGACTAGATTTACGTGATTTATGTAGAAAAAAAAACGTTTGGCCCTAGCAGAAAATCAGAAAAGATTTACGCGAGTTATATACAAAAAACTGAAAAGGCGGCCCTAGCTCAGCTGCCCTTTGTCCTAAAATGCCCATCTGCAATACCAAACCCACTTCTGATACAACCTTTCGGGGGAAAAATATTTTGAAAATCGCTTTGAGTTTTACTTGAATTATCGTGTTGATCAACAACTGGTATTTTGAATCGTTGCCCCCCCCCCCCTCTTTTCTACAGATGTTCAACAACTCAATTGTTTCATTCTTTTATATCAAAATTTCATTAAATCCACCTTTCACCACCCTGAACCGACGCGACGAACTCTGACTTTCGATTCTTTTCTATTTAAAAAAAGCCATTCCAACGTATTGAGAATCGGGTATTTAGTACAGGGTATAGAAAACAATATACGGACAAAGAAGTTACTGTTCCTTGTTTTATGTGTTAAGAGGACATTGTGTTCGAACATACTCAATACGCCATATGAGAACTCAATGTATTTTAATGAATAACATTTCTAAAGTTTCTCAGTATTATGAACACAGGTCAAGTGCTGTGCTGTTCAGTTCGTTTATTATAATTTCTATTTGAATAATCCGACTGCAACCACTAGACTTATATATCCATTCATGCAAATCGATATTAATTTTGTGTGGTTGAAATACATACTTACATAGATTTACATTGCCGTTGCCAAAAAGTGAGCCTCAAAACGGGAGTGGAAAAGGCAAGATTTGATTTTTCTTTTCGAGAAAATGTCAATTTGTATATTTTAGTATGTACCTTCACGTAATAAATCGAAAAAGCAGCTCAAAATATGCCTAAGGAATGAAAAAAAAAAAAACTTTGCGACGTTGTTGAAGGTAGAAAATTTGAATGATGGAAGCTAATTCTTTTTGGGTTATTGTCCTTCTTGCTGTGAACATTTTGTCGTATAATTTTTTAAAGGGTTTCGTGACGACTATGTTTATATATACACTAATACCATGCACACCCAATCAAGTTTTATTTAAATTTATGAGGGTTATATTGATATCGTTGGACCATAGCAACAACATACATCTTTATCACTGGAAATAATTTGAATTGAATCAACGAAAAATTGTTCTTATAACTCGCAAATTTAAATAATTATGTAAAATATTCGAAATCCGAATAGAAAAGCGTAATCGAAAAATGTTCATTGTGGATGTTGAATGTAACGGACTAGAAAAGTTTTTGAGGAATTTTTTAATAAGTTTTGCTTTGGGTAATAACGAAAGTATAAATCTTAAAAGACCAATTTTTACTTTAGATTTTGTGGAAATAATTTCTTCAATTAAATATTTTTCATGGAAACATGCTTCAGGTTTTAAAGAAGGAAGCGCGTTCCGAATCTTGCAGCATACTCGAAAGATAATACAAAAAAAAAAACTTCAGCAAAACTTTTGTGATGAACAAAAAGAACGAAAATACCTTCATGTCATTATGATGAACGGAATTTCGCCCAAATGTGTTTTCTAAGCTTTTTTTTAAACTTAAGCTTAAGTTAAGTTAAGTAAGAATTATAAGGCTGTGTGGGGGTTCCGACCTACTAAAACCATTCGTTATATTTTCGAAATTTCAGTACACCGACTGTCCTGGAGTACCATAGGGATTTTAATGGGATATGCTTTGTTTACATCATACATTAATGACGTGCTGATAGTACTAGCCGCAAATTATATACAATTTCAAAGAGAGACATCTCTTGATTATGTGTTGTTAATCTGAAAATGTAATGTTATCGAACGATGAATCTGTGAATAAAGTTGTTATACATTCACCACGTTGACATGTTTGCTTAAAACGTTTATGGAATGCTTTGAGTATATCTTGTAAATTTTATATTTTTATTTACTTTTTTATTTATAAATGTTTTTGTTTTCATTTTTCCTTCGTTACTTTACTACATTGAAAGGTTATCACCACACATTCAATTTTTGTATCAAATTCTAACTTTATAATAATAGAACTGGGCCAGGTTACTTTGCACGCATGAGTATAAAGTTGTTATTTACATATCTCGATTTTATAGAGAATTCACGTGATATTAAATGAGAAGCACTCTTATTATTGATTGAATCGTGCGTGAGAAAGCGATTCTTTATAATTAGAAACTTGACTTTGTGTCGAGTAAGATCTGTATTTTGGGGAATTATTGGAAGGATAATAATAGTAAAAGGCGACTTGAGTTCTTAAGGTCAGAGATCAAATTAGTCGCGCTACTACCCACTTGTCTATTCTATTGTTTTGGTTGGCTGAACTTGACGGTTTTATCTCAATTTTAGTCGCAGCCTCAAGCAAATTTTCTTTGTGCAGAAGTCAACTGCCAAAATGTCAGAGTTGAATTAACGAAAATTTCTTTATTTCTCTCTAAAAAAAATTATAAAACCGAGGCACTAAGCCTGAGATTAAATCTATGAATGTTTCATTCTCATACAATTAGTTCATTTTTATTTAATTTTCAATTGAAAACATCGTCTTCATTTTTTGTTAATACATCACCTCCGGTTACGATTTACAATTGTTGTTACCTGGTATGTACCTGAACACATTTGATATTATAGAACTCATTTTTACTGAGTACGGGCAAAAAATATAACAATACGGTGTTGTATGAATGATTGTTGGAATATTTTAGCCGATGTTGTTTCAAGGTCTAATGATTTCCAAACTTTGAACTCGAAAATAACAACAAAAAGTTTAATTTTTAGTTTCGTTTTTAATCAATTCACAGATATATGACATTAAAAAGTTACTTGTTCATACTTTGGTATAAGATTAGTCGACAACAAAATTCGATAGAAACAATACATATGACATAAGCTGTAGTGGACACGACACCCGGTACATCGGTGAAACAATCCAAAAATTAAAGGCCTGAACAGGACAGTATCGAAATGATTGTACCGAAACAAACTTGAAAACAACCAAGAAAAACTGAACTGCCCTGGCTTGCCACGTCAAAGATACGGGCCACAAATTCAACTTCAATTTCGATGATATCAAGATACTGAAGCATGAGCGTAACAAAACGAAACTGTGAATTCAGGAAGTAAACCAAATCATCATTAACGAAGGCCAGCTCTGTAATTTTAAGTCTGACAGTGTTACTGTCTGCCCAACTTATGGTCGCCTCCTGAAACAGTACAAACAAAAAGATACCAAAAACTTAAAATCAAATCGCACAATCCCAACGGATTCATACAATGAACGGATTTAGTCTCACTTCATGCCGATTAAATTAACGACGATGACACGCTTGTATCGAACGTTAAATAAGAATATCAAAGTTTCAAAGTTCTAAGCGTTCACATGCGTCTCATTAGTTCAATTTACATCATGCCCGGAGCGGAAGCGGAGGACGTGACGCAGTCCCCACAGCCCAAAAAAAAACGTCCACAAACCCAAAAAACTCCATACAAAAACCTTTGGGACAAGGAGTCATATATAGGCGAACTTTTGAGTTTTTCCCCTCGCCCCCCTCTAAATAATTTTTTAAAAAAATACGTCGCAGCAGCTTTCCAACGAGCCCACACTCATCAAAATCGGTTGAAAATTGGCTGAGATATCGAGGTTTGAAAATGACATTTTTGTATGGAGAATAAATTTTGCTATTGTTCTCACCATCACGGAAACTTTTTTTCTGATCTGTCGGTTTCTATCTATCTATCTATCTATCTATGTTCTATCTATATATGTTCTATCTATTAATAATTTTCGATCTCGAAAACTAGACAGCCGATCTTCCTGAAATTTTCAGGGAACGTCAGTCTCGGCCCCAAATGAAAAATTTCATATGTCGCTTTTCCGGGAAAATTCTGGAAAAGTCGTGGCATATGTGGAAAAGTGGTCAAATTTGAGGGTTTTTTATGAAATGCTCGGAGTTTTCGAATTTTAGCTTCGGAGTGACAATAGCTAGGGAAATGGTTTCTTCGGGAAAGTTATAGAGTTTGGTCAGGAGAATTTTTTTGTATTTTAAGAAAATGGCTGCCAGCTGTCATAGCGGCGCCATCTTGGATTTTCGTTTATACTTTAGATGATTTCTTCTAGAAAGTTATAGAGTTTGGTCAGGAGAATTTTTTAGCATTTTAAAAAAATGGCTGCCAACTGTCAAAGTGACACCATCTTGGATTTATCGATAAATTCTGAATAAGAATACTTAGACAGTTGGTTTCTTCAGGAAAGTTATATGAATCACTGAGAAGAATTGGTAACACGAAGTGTTCCGAAGGTAGCCAAAGGTGACACGAAGTGTTCCGAAGGTAGACGAAGGTGACACGAAGTGTTGCGAAGGTAGCCGAAAGTGACGCAAAGTATTCCGAAGGTAGCCGAAGGTAGCCGAAGGTGATACGAAGTGTTCGGATGGTAGCCGAAGGTGTTGGAGAAAAACTTTTTTGTATAAAATTTTTTTTGGAGAAAATTTTTTTTGAAGAAACATTTTTTCGGAGAAAATTTTTAAAAAAAAACTTTTTTCGGAGGAATTTTTTTGCTGTACCTTCAGTTTTTGCGCTGCAAAAATTTGACTTTTGTTTGTTATTGCGTAGATTGTTTAAGGTAAACTTAAATTTTTGCGTGTAAAAACTGAAAGTATTGAAAAATTACTGGTGGGTCCGGCATTTGTGACGCAATTTTTTTAACACAACGTAATTTTGTTTTAAAAAAAGCGCTGTAATTTTGTCAGGAAATTAAAACTTTGAACACAATATTTCATTCAAACAAACTTCTGCGTATTATCGGCGATAGCGTAACCTCAGGCGATATCATTAATTTTGGAAGCGGACTTTCGGACTGTGTCACACTTTACCTTTTAAGAGGTTTTTGTTGTGATTGAGTCTAGTCAATCCTCAAGAAAAGTTCATTCACAATGTATTTTTCATTTTTTATAGCCCTGATGATGGGACTTGGTCCCGAAATATCGGCAACATAAATAAACAGTTGAACTAAGAAGACTCATAATTGTTTCAAATACCCAAGCAATACAACAAGTTAATAATACATATGAAAATGTTAGTAAGTAAGGAATACTACTATCTATGTGTTCATAAATTCTGGAATGTAGAAACATTTTAACATAAGACATCTCGCTAACTAAAGATTATAGGAAAATGTAAAAAAAAGTTTGACTTTTTGAAAAGTCCAGAATCCCACTCCAGTTTTGACAGATTTCCATATATTTACTAAATGTCTAAAATTATAAAAAAAATTATCATAAAATTGAAAACATCATCTTCTTACTTCTTTCTGGAAAGACCAGGAGGAATGTGTGAAGGTTGCAGCAGACTAACGACGCTACTAGCATCGCTAGCAATTTCGCTAGTCGCTACTATACTTCGCAATTGTACGAACTCGAATTATTTGGAATTCAAATTTCCAGAGTATTTTATTAGTACAGCCAAAATTCGACTAGCTAAAATCCCGATTTTCACTTCGTCGTCTTGAAAAAAAATTTACTGAAACTATTTTCACACCTTTTGTGAGACCGTTCGCGATAGAATGTCTGACTGACTAGTTAACTGACCAACCACGAACTTTCAACTAACTACTAGACTTTCGATCGTAACTGGTATATGCTTTGCGAAAATCGCAGATCGAACGCGTTGTCTTTCTCATTGCCCACGTCTGTGAGATATTGCCGCACCCGTTCCCATACATTGCTTTAAAATGTTCATTTTGGTACCAGACAAAACAATTAGTGAGATTACGGAGCCATATGACAATTACGTACATTGTTCCGTGGAATTTAAATGCATAAGGCAACATATATTGCACTTGCGTTGTTACGTCGACATGTTTGTTCACAGGAATTTTCTGAACGTTGCGTGTGTTTTGTTGACGTTAGATTTCCAGGAATTATTCATGTTCTCACGTTTTCGTTTGACCGTTTCACAGGATAATGCATGGTGAACGGGATTGGATATCACAAGTATTATAGCGTAGTGCGTTGTAACATAAAAATATGATCGAACTCTATCTTGAATATTAAATTGAAACAAATTCTGTGAATTAATATTTTCATACCTTCACACTACTGGATCTTGAATCCGAAGTACGCAGCCTTCAGAGAGTTGTAACAAGTGTTATTTCGGCCGGGAAACCGGGTGTCAAAAGTGATGTTAGGAAATGTTAGAGGCAATAGCGAGTGCTCTATGGTAAAATAATGGTCAATTTTACACCAGGCTGTTTATTTTGCCATAATTCAAGGTCAATAAGATGCAGCCTGTTGTCGAGCTGTCTTCCTCATACATGACATACTGAAAATAACATAAAACCACGTGAATCCCATAATGCTGCCTTAAATGTTCATGTCTTTTGGTTTTTCAGATCCTATTTTTTTCTGTGGGATGGCAAATTAGCCTCATCCTGAAAATGTTGTTCTATGAACTACATGCGTTAAACTTAATTAACTTTTAGGAGTCAATTCGCGAAGAGTTGAACCCATTAAAATACAAGTGGTTCCAGATATCGAAGCCAGGTGGCTCATTCGATTCCTTGGTCCTTTCTGAGAGTTTTGAAACAAAAGAGAGCTGACTTTTGCATTGTCATTGAGGTTCTGTATGATACTTTGAAAGGTCATGTAAGAATGTCGTAAAAATTTTATATTGCTAATAACTTCAGTAAATGAAAACAAACAAACACAAAACTTATAGGGTCTGTGGGCGGGGTCAAGACCAACAATATTTGAGGTATGAACAGTTCCTAAGCTGACGTGGTACGGGAGAGATATTCATTTTTAGTTCAAAAAATAGTCATTTTCGGTGGGTCCGGAAGGACAACAGCGCGGCGATATACGAAAATATTAGTAATTTAATCGAAGGCTTGTACCCCCTAGCATCTAGAGACATCCATGGATATATTCGACTGTGACTCGGCGGAACCACATTAGTGAGATCCTGAAAAAAAAACTTGAAAAATCACTACTTTTTTGATGTAAAAAGAAAATAAACATTTGGAATTTACCTAATTTTTTATTGGTAGTTGATGATTTAGTTTTCGATAAAAATGATTTTTTTTAGGTAACAATAAATTTTATTTTGGCAATGTTCCTTAGGTAAAGTGCGATTTACTCTTTTTTTTAAAGGTATAAATTGAATTTGTTTTAGGTAAATGCAGATTAAACTTTCGGTAAAGTGCAAATAGTTTTTGGTAATTCCAATTACTTTTAGGTACTTTCAGACACGCCGACTTAACCTCTTCCCATGGGGGGCAAACAGGGCCGTATCTAGAGTCCAATATCAGACCGAGCCCAAGCCCATGGAACTAATTCCAGCCTATCACGAATGGGAAGTATGGAATTGTAGCCAGTTCAGATAAAGCAACATTACGAGAACTTTAAGTACTATGACCAAAGATTAAAAATTGCGAGCGAAGCGAGCGAAATTTTTCATACTATGTTTCTTCGAAAACAAAAAAACTCGTACAGATTCAAAACAATCGAAGGCCGCTAACTTTTCGTTCAGTGCCTTTATCGGCTGCTAGAGACAAAATCGGTCATCAGCGGGGTGAGAAACTTTGTCTGCCGATACAAAAAATTCTTTTACGTGTCACTCTGCGAAAATGATTTTCTCACCGCATGAAAATGTAGCCGTATCCTTATTCCTTTTCAAAAATAAAATATTTTTGATTGATCTTACACTACGGAATCAACTTAAATAAATACGTTTTTCTACTTCTTTTTTTAAATTCCCGAGAAATGTTCGGACATTAGAGCCTTGCACAAAGGTTCTTTCTATGTAAAATTAACACCATAATCAAGGGCAGTTTCAAATCTGTGACTTTATAGGATTTTTTTGGCAAATTTACTCTTAAATTTGAGATGGTTACTTAGTGTCCCGGCTTCCCGTCGGGAGCGTCGCCCCCTACGAATTTTGCCGTTGGGGGCGACGGCCCCAGCTAACCGTGGAAGTCGGCTTGTATGGGTACTTTCGAATATTTATTGTAGCCGTTTATTATATCCATTTTTTTAATCGACAGGTATATGAAAGGCCAACAATTTGTTCAAGAAACTTTTTTGAGATTAGACCCTTGGACTTAGCTAGGGCACTAAAACAAATCTCTGCTAGAGCCCAACATGTTTTTTGTACATAACTCGAGTAAATCTCGTCCGATTTTTAAAAAAAAATTATAATCGAAAGGTCTAGGAATGTCTTACATTTTATGGAGGAAAATGTGTTGATTAGAAAGAAGTCTTTGACTCATTCTGGACCCTAAAACTGAGTTTCTATTAGCGCCCAACGTTTTTGTTTACATAAATCGGGTAAATCCCAACCGATTTTGTTTATTTTTTTTTCTATTTTAGAGGTAACCGAGTACCGAATTATATTCAAAAACAAATTTGGGCCCGGGGCATGTACATATGGCTCAAGTGGGCCTAAGGTCGGTCCTAAGGTCGACCTTAACCAAAAAATATTTTTTTTTGCTATTTTGCAGAGCAAATTGAAGGAAGTATGTGCCCGAGACATTTCCTTATGGCCATGGCCCTAGGTCGGTCCTATGGTAGGCTCTAGACAAAAAAATGGTTTTTTGCTATGTTGTAGAGAAAATTGAGGAGAACATTTTTGTCTATTTGGGGGTCAATTTTGTGCTTTCGGAAGGGTTTTTTACACCGTTGTATCGGACAGGTTTTTCAATATTGCCCTCTCGGCAATTTCCAATACAATTTAATGTGAACGTTATTTCATACACTTAGTTAAGGCAATATTTACTTTAATACGTTCGAGACTTTTCATAACATCAACTCTGTTTGCCATATCTATTCTGATACGTACGGGCCCCTTACATACGTTTTACAATGCACATGCAAGTAGAGGTTTCAAACCGGTTTCTTTTCTATAGACATACGCCGAACAAAATGCGCGCAAAAGTTTGAAACCATTTGTTGCTTAACAAACGTAAACTTTTGTAGAAAATTTAAATTTTTTTGGAAGTCACAATTCATTCACACATTTTATTTAGCTTAAAGAGTGGAGAAACATTCTACTGGCATGGCGTCTGAAATTGACGACCATTTCCATAATTATAATTGAAAAATGACGATGATTTTAAAAGTCGTACGGGATCTTATCGATCCTAACAAACAAGTACACAAGAGATACGTTGTTTTTCAAATTTTGAATAGAAACAGTATGTGTGAATGCTATTTGCGTGGGTGGATAAATATAATATGAAGAACCAACACGAAACGGTTAGAGTTTTTCTTTCTAATTTTCTTTTATTTTTTACTGTAGGTGTAAAGAGCCCTTAAGCAAAAAGTTAACCCTCGATTAGTCTTTCAAATGCATTGTTTCAATCCAATTTAAATAACTAAATTCTTCAGAAGCTGTTCAGATTCTGCTACCAGCTTCCGTTAATTTCGGTGAAGTAGAAGTAGACACTCAAGGCAAAGTCCCCCTTTTTTATATTTGCTTTTCTATTTTTATTCACTTTCGAACTCCCTTAGCATGAAACTTTTATAGAATTTTATTTGGTGATATATGTGGCAACATTTTTCAGACACAACGGTTAAGGACATGAACAAATCACATATTAACCCAATTTATTGATCTTTTAGATTTTCTATTCAAAAAACAAAATATTTTCAGCTACACAGTCTTACTGCTTTGAACATTTTGAATGAGATAGGGAATCCCATCAAACATGTACCGAGTAAGCATCTCTTGTATCTCATTTTTGTCATATAATTGCCGTAAATCATGTTTTTTGTAATATTAGATAATAAAACGTGCGCACTTTACATAACACGTCGTTGCAATTTAAATTTACATAATAGTCGTCGTTACGGTGTTCACAGTCCATATAATTTAACAAAAAGTACACCTAAGTTCTTATATGCGGCGCGGCAGATAGATGTTTGTTATATGCAGATTTATACGACGAGGAACGCTCATACGTTAAAATGAATTAACAATTATCAGAGCTTGCTGTAAGAAGTTGACCTTCGATTCGGAAATAATTGAGCAATTCAAGAATAGCTTTTTTTTTTATCTCAACAAAGCCAATTGAATATTAAATATTGTTTTATTTATTTCTTCTTTTAGGAATTGAAACTTACAATTGTTGTAAGTATATGAACTAGGAACTTCAAGGTTCTTACTTGTCCCATTCATTTATTCTGATCAGGTGGTTTTGAATGCTACTTTGTATGTTGTTAGTTTAGGCGATCAGCTGATGACGAGATAATGATGTCGGACAGATGGTATTCGTCAATATTTGTTGTGACACGTGATGTGTAACGAACTTGAAATCAAAATAATGTGCGTTGGTTCGAAAGGAACGAATAGATATTCCTGTATGTTATAACTGAGATGATGTAATTTGTATAGAAATTCGCCGTGATTTTCTGCTATCAATTATTTATAGGATTGAAAATCAAGTTCAAGTCTGTGGGAGAAGCGGAAGCATTTTTAAACCATGGCTTAAGGAGAAGTTAAATTTTTCACTTTAAGGTCTCATGAAGGTATGCTATTGGACAATTTTTTGAGAACTGATTTGAATTTTCCAACAATTTTCACATTTTTTTTGTTAAAAGATTTTTAAGTTTTCAAAAAATTTTGAATTTAAAAAAAAACGTAGAATTTTTTGGAATTTTTGGAAAATTTTAAACTCGTACTTTATAAAGAAGGCGGCCTGGTGTCAAAAATGGAAGCATATATCACCGTGACGGCAACGACGAATGCGTTACAACGCACTAAATTTCAACTTGACACCAGGCTGCCGCTGCCATCTACATTTAAACAAACATAGCTCAAGAACGATACCTGAAGGTCAAGATTCGTAAATTTCGTCATAGTGAAATGTTTCAATTTTTCGGGTAGCCTGACATTAGTCAACGTCTTCCGAGGTCTAGAACTCCGGACATTGTGGGCCGAAATTTAAGTCCTATCCGATAGGGTCTTTTTCGAAAATTAAAAATTTTTTATTTTCAAAATTGTTGAATTTTTGCAAGAATGATTTTTCGAAAAAATTTTTACATTTTCGAAAAAATTTCGATTGCGAAAAGTTGACGTTGGAATCAATTTCAATTTTAGAAAAAAAATTGAACTTGCGAAAAATACGCACTGAATGAATAACAAAATTGAATTGATTAGTGGTAAGTAAGCTGGTAAGTCATTCCATAAGACAAAAAGAACAATAACATATTACATGGACTGGATTTACACTCCCCTTCAATGGACATATATAATATTGATTTAAGAGCAGTCATGATAAAAGTTACATATATCAGTCTCAAGTCATTCCCATAGTCAAGATAATCTGTTTGTTACCATGAAAGTAGCTCGGCTCAGAAGTCGATAATTTTACTTTACCTAATTAAACTTGTAATATAAATCTTACACAGTGTAACAATGTACTGGATTTTTGTTATTCTCTACGGTCACCCTTGTAACCTCCGTTTTTCCATTCAGATTGTTCACATTTTCATCTTATCCGGGGTAACATTGCGAATATATTGTATTAGGCTATAGGTTACACTTGACTTGTTTCAATCAGATAATTTCACATAGAAGTGAAAAGACGGTGCCTAATATCAAGAGCATTATATCAGAACCGAAAAGAGTGTGCAAACTATTTCCCATGAGACATTTGCTCACAGAATTGTTTATGGGTTGTAGTTATTTGGTGTCTTTTTTTAAACTTCCCAGACATAAATTGTCAAATGGGCTTTTCTCTCTGAATGTCTGAACCTATGCAAAGTTCGTGAAACAAAAATTTGAAACTTGGCGCTAATTTGTTTTAATATACACACACTGAGCAAACTAACATAATTTTATCGTATGGGAAAAATGTTTATGTAAATTCCACCCCAACGGATTTGAATAATTTTGAGCCCTGATAGTGAAACCCCTCGCGTTTGTCACGGGACCAAATTAAGATTTAAAATATTTATTTTGTGTAATACGATTCCAGTTGTAATCATATGTAAATATGACTCGAGCAACTACTTTATCTGGGTTCGTACCTTACGTTATTTGGTCTGAACATATTCGTTAGTAACTAACTTCCGAATGGAACAAACTGCGTCATCTGCTCCATTTGTGTAATTTAAACGAAGGGTTTGTGTTTACTATCTATTGTACGAGATTTGTCAATGTAAATGAAGTCGATTTAACGGAAACACGTTAACTACATTACTTTGTAACAGAGGTGAGAGCTGTGAAAAAACATCGGCGGCTAGAAATGTTTAATTTGTATGAAAGTCGAAGTTAATGTTCTGGGCACAAAATTGAATTCAGAGCAAAAGTACTAGCCGGCTTTTTAGTACTTCTCTAGCTGATAACGCGACTTGAACCAGATGAGTCTGGTCTTCGGTGATTATTACATGCGTGTATGGAAACAATGTTTTTCTCGTTAAACGAGTCAAAATTCCCCGGGAACCAGAAACCAGCTTGCGATTTCCCTAAAAAGTCATATACCAATTCCCAATACACACTCCCCAATAATCTTCCAAAATTAGACTTCCTGAGGTTTTAAACAAACTGATGACCTTTTTTTCAGGTCACCAGTAAGATTTCCCAATTTCTCATGACTTCCCTAAAATATCTGATGACTTCCCTGATTTTCCTTTCGACTTTTCCCTGCGAATCAAATTTTTTTTTTCGAAAAATTTCCCAGGAACAAGGTTTGCAGGTTCGCACATTATTTCCATTACATAAGAAAAGAGACCCATCAGCCAATCACCGCAAGAGGAATATTTGTCGAAATGCCAGGAACAATATTTTCTGTCACCTTTCTTACAATAATTTTTCTATCTCACGTTTTTTCTTTAATTCAAACATCGATTCAAAGTTTATGTTAGTGTATTCTTCAGAAAAGTACACAGCTAATGTTGGTCTTAAGAAGGAAGTATGAAAATTCCTACTAACTTGTTGCGATAAAATGCAAAGTATATAAACATACGGAGTCCAAGTTTGCCGTGAATATTGTTTTTGTCATGTTGTACTCATATGAAATTGGCTTCGTCAAGTTGCTGTAATGGCTTCGTTTCTATATAATTTTTTTCACCTCATCACTAGCTGCAACTTAAGAGCGTGTCAGATATTTTGACAGTTCTATGTTTTGCGATGTTTTTTGATTGCATATTTCTAAGGTAGTGAGCATCAATTTTAAATTCCGAAACATCTACTGTTTGCATAACACATCCCTTTATAGATTCTCTGAATCAGAATATATAATTATTGAGTCTTAGTGTCAAAATTTGATCTGAAAAAACATCGCATTGTATTATGCAGCCAAGTATTTTGCGATGTTTTTTGCAAATCAAATTTTGACACTACGACTCAATAATTATATTCTGATTCAGAGAATGTATAAAGGGGTGTGTTATGCAAACAGTGGATGTTTCGAAATTTAAAATTGATGATCACTGCCTTAGAAATATGCAATGAAAAAGCATCGCAAAACATAGAGCTGTCAAAATATCTGACACGCTCTTAACGCAACCGAATCGCATAGGTGTACAACATGTCAGAAACAATATTCTCTTGGACTCCGCGGTTATGAGTGGCTATATGCAATAATCTGGTGACAGCCACTTATCGCGTCAGATCTGCACACGATAAGTGGCTGTGTGCATCTGTGCTACCTTCAGTGTTTATATACTTTGATGAAATCAGGGTGGAGTTTAGATTTACCAACTGTTTGAACATCCACTTGTGACAAATAAGTTGGGTAATTTTGGTTATCTCTACAATTAATTATATAATTTGAAGCAAATGAAATTCAATTTAATTTTATTGTTTGATACGCTCGGATTTGCGATTGTAAAACAAATATGCATACATCATGGATTTTTCAATGAATGCAAAATATGAGTTCGGTTCGTTTTCAATGTGGACGCTTCTATATTATTTACGAACTATAATTGCAAAAACAAGTAATTAATAATAGTGGCTTTGTATTTTGAAAATATTATAAATTGCAATTAATGTATTCATTCATCAACAATGCAAAAATGTTTAATTTTCATTCGCTTCGTCATGAACTAGATACAAGTAAGAGGCGGTAGATATGGCAATCGTAAATGTGCTACATTCAGAATTTAGCATTTTTTTTAGATATTTGCAGGCAAAAAATGAGTTTTCGGGGAATTGTGTTTCACACAAAATTTTTTTACTCTCAAAGCAGACTATTTCCATCCTTAATGCTATACTGCAAGTTTAATTATTCCACAAATGGATTTTTTTTCATTTCGTTGGTTCTCTTACTTTACGGATTTATTAAAAAACACTATCCATGCAACCGTTGTCGTTTGAATCCGAATATTCAGTGTTCGTTAGTTTCAAATTTTAGTGGAAGAAGCTATCCTTTGAAGTGTACGTTCACATTTACGAGCAATGAGTTTTAGAATGAAAATTCGATGTTAAATAAATTCACTGTAAAAGTATTCCAGCCAATTAAATTGGGCCGTCTCGTAATTTAATCGAAAGAAAATGGGAAAAATGGGTTCACGAGAAGATTAATTTAATGCTTTTTTTGTTGAAATTTTTCACTTCATAAGAAGGTAAAATAGAATATTAAAACTATAATAAGGTTGCAATCCCATTGCAATAAAATGACTGTTCTTCTCTTTTCGGATTTTGCAGTTTCTTTACTCTACCTATAATCTGAATATTCATATTTCATTTAAAAGCTTCTTGGTCGTATGAAAGCAACGATGTTTTAAGAAGATAATTGAATTTTGGTATTTTTTAAATTTGCTTTTATTTCACGTATTTCAATATTTTAAGGAAAAAATGTTCTTCATAAAGAATATTCAAAGTAGTTGAGGTAAATCGCACTAACATAACAGAGTGCGACAGGTTAGAGAAGAGTCTTAGAGTGGAGGAGCAAAAATATGTTGTTCTGATCACCAAACTATTTCTGAAAAAGAAAATGGAAATGTGCGAAGCGTAAGATTTTGGTACGTCGCGTATGTATTAGAGGTGACCCGACCCGTCTTGTAGGTAGCCCGACCCGACCCGACCCGAAATTCAAACCCGAAGCCCGACCGCCCGAAAGAAGTTCGGTCCGAGTTCATTCCCCGAAAAAAATTCGGGTCGAGTTCTGTTACCCGAAAAAATTTCGGGTCGAGTTCTATTACCCGAAAGAATTTCAGGTTGAAATGTTTTAAAAAAAAGTCATTTAGCTATTTCAATTTTAATAGCGCCGCTAGCGCTAGTGCTAACACTAGCTTATAGCGCTAGCTTTAATAATTACTTCAGAAGAAATTCAAACAAAAGTAGATAGAAGAGTGAAAAATAGTGATCACAAATACAATATAGAATATATGCAGTGTGGTCTCGGCGGCAACCCAAACCCAACTCATTTTTGTTTTCGGCGGTGGCGGCGAACAATTCTCGGCTGGCGGCGGCGTTTTTTTCAAAAAAATAATTTTTTTTCTTTTTTTAATTTTTTAATTTTATTTTTTGTATAGATATTGGCATTAATATTCCATCATCATCAACATCATCATCAAACTTTATAGACCAATATTACCTATCGGTGTGAGGTCTTTATGCCACAACCCCAGAATGGTGAACTATCGTCCTCCATGCCCTCCTATCGCCTGCCAAGGAGATGGTTTGTTCGCTCAGAGAAAGTCCCCTAATCTCCAAATCCATTTAAACTGCAAGCTATCTCTTTCCGATATTTGCCGACATGCATAACCTTAGTTTTCCCTACACTTATCTTCATCCCGTACTCCTCACATGCAGCATTCAGGCAGTCAATTCCACCCTGCAAGTCTCTGGTACTATCTGCTAACAGAATCAAGTCATCCGCGTAGGCCAGGATTTTCATTATTATCTCACCCACCTCGACATTTCCCTGCAAGTTTGCCCGCTTGATGATTTTGTCCATGAAAATTATGAACAGAAGCGGGGAAAGACAACAACCCTGACGAACGCCCTCTTTAACCTCGAAAGACTCGCTACTTTCGCCGTCTATCCTTACCGCTGCCCTGCTTTCTGAGTAAATACTCTTAATGGCACGCAGTAAGCCCCCATTGAAACCGTACTCGCTAAGAACCCCGAACAACTTCTGCCTTGGTACCCGGTCGAATGCCTTCTCCAAGTCGATGAAGCATAGGTACAAGTCCCTGTACTTTTCATAAAGCTTTTCAATAGTCTGTCTGAGGCAGAAAATCTGATCCTGACACCCCCTCAGAGGCCTGAAACCACCCTGAATCTCATCCAGTACACCTTCCACTATGTTCCTAACCCGGTCAACAAGTACACTCGCGTACACCTTACCTACCACGCTCAAGAGCGATATCCCCCTGTAATTACTGCAAACCTTACGGTTGCCCTTCTTATAAATTGGAGCAATAACACCGAAGCTCCAGTCAGCAGGTACTGTAGAAGACTTCATGGCCAAATTGAAAATCCTACCAAGCCATTGGATCCCACCTGATCCGCTATATTTCATAAATTCCGTCCTAATTTCATCCACCAACTTCCAACTTCCATAATTTCTTTATTGTTGAACCTTTCGGTTTGGATATGGTGCATCATTCTTAGATTTTCTTACAAATCGGTTTCGGTTTTTTTATGTACCCGAATCTTTAACCCGATAAAAAGTACGCCCGCCCGCCCGGGATTTTCAAGACCCGAAAGCCCGAACCCGAAACCAATGAAAATCGATTCGGGCTCGGGTCGTGTTTTTTCCAATTTTCAGCCCGCTCAACTCTAGTATGTATGTGGACGTCTCTTTCGACTGACCAGAATCCTACTTGACCCGTACGCTGATTGAGTTTTCTTTGTTGATAGCGGCGGCGCATATCAAAATTTGACTTGATGCCGTAAACCACCACTTCACATTCAAAATCTAATTTTCCACACACCCTATCGTGTGACAACGTTAGAGTAGTTTTTGACATTTTTAACATAGCACAGCCTCGCAGCGAGATACAAACATTATTTTATCATCTTCTAAATGCATCCCATACTTCTGTTTGCTTAATTTTATTAAAAGTTATTTTACGACAAGATAAACTCCACATTTTATGAAAAAGTATCGTAATTTGCAAACTAATTTGTTTGTAAATATACCAGTACTTCGGAAAATGTCATTATATATGAAAATTGTCTTTGTTTGCTTGTAATTTAATATTTAAATTTAATAAAACGAGCTTTGTTCTGCATCCATGTATGCTATCAAAGAAACTATTAATATCTTTTGTATCACTACTCGTTACATGCTCATGGTAATACCAGCCTGTGATAAATCATGAGATGTCGCACAGCAAACAAAAATTTCATTACCATTTCATTATCAATTTTCTCGTAAAACTATTATTTAATGGATGACATTGAATATAATATTTACAAATGCGTTGATAAACTTTTTTTATGATTCAAGTTTATTTTACGTGTTTTCAATTTGCAGACCAACAGACCAATCTTCAATATAAGCGTATCATGTGTTGGACTCGGACCATGACCATCACACTTGTTTATTACAAAAATAATCTTCGTTCAATAACACACATACGTTTAGGTTTGGAAGTAAAAAAATAGCCAAACCAAAATAAACAATTTGTTTCTTAACAAATCTATCCCACGGATTACATATGCTGTCCAAACAAAATCTAAATCCACATCAATTACTCAGTGGAATGTTTCGTTCATGTGTGTGATAATGGTACATTTACCTGAGTATATTTAACGCTGTAATTATAATCGATTTACATCAGCTGATTAAATCTGGTTCCAACCATGACCTTTAGATTTCGTTTAAAAATATTATTGTCGATTTCGATGATGGCCACAACATGAATAAATACATAAATTATAATAGGTTCTGTGTTAGCGAATAATAACCTGAGCAATGATTTTTTCGTATGCACAAAAAATTATCAGGAAGAAGTCTACTTGGCATCAAACATGACATCCAATTAATTTATCATTACAGTTGTTTTTTGACCATCAAAAGATAAAGAAACCAAAAAGTCTTTTAGAAAAAAGACGCATAATGTTGTGGTTTTCGATCGAAGGGTGTATCACTCGGCAAAATCGTGTTACCACATTACGTGATTCAAATTTGTTCGCCCTAATTTCGTTACATCAAACATTAGCCATAAATATCCTCTGCTCCGATTGTTTATCACGCATTGTGTGCCAATCTACTGGGCAATCTTTGTAGCACTGAACGTAAAATAGCTTCTTTCTCAGCACCCCTTGGACACTCGTTTTCTTTCACGGGCATGAGCGTTAAAACTTGTTACTGTCTGACTTCATCACTTGAACAAAGAAATTTTCAGAAATAATTTCGGACTGGGTGAAGTTATTTAGCGCCAGGTGTACTACTCACTATGATGAAAGCGTAAAAATATCTCTGTCTCATTGCTGTGTTTGTTAATAATGTGCGATATCATGTCAATATTTCGTTATGGAATTAAAATTTAATATTTGCGCGTTAAAAAGTTTACGAATTAACACATTACAGCGTCTTAAAGAATTCATATCAGAAATACGAAACGAAGATCACACTGTATAGTGAGACCTCGTCCTTCGTCACTGATTAGAATTAGGGAGAAATTTTCGATAAAAACTATACGCAAGGGACTCGTACGCATCAGAATAGATATTACAAAAAGACTCGAACGCATCTAAGTAAATGTTACTCTTGAGTGTAAAAAATTACATCCACAAATGGATCGGAAATTGCCGAAAATGCAATATGGAGAAACCTGTCCGAAGCAAAGAAATATTCACAGCCTCACTCTACAGCCCGAACCCCTCTTCAGATTTTCACTAATTTAATTTCCGTGATTTATCTTTTATTTAAAACCTTCGAGCGCGATTTCCGTTCTAATTTCGCAGAGATATAAGTCACAAAGTTTCAGCAACCTTCAAACCTTCTTTTTTTGGCTGAGTCCAACGCATCAAAAAATGTTCTTCCATGTTGGCTATGCCTAGACTTTTCGAAACTATTTCAAGGTTAGTATTTGCTATACGAGGGAATAAAATAGGAAATTTCAACAAGAGCGATGCTTGCGACTAGAGCTAGGTGAAGGTCACAATTCGAAGATACAGAGAGGTACATTTCGATTTAAACAGTTTTAGGTTTGTTAGAGTTTTAAATGTCATTAACTTCAAATCAAATTCCCGCTTTCCCTAGGAAACAAAATAGCCTATTGCTTTAACTTCAGGAACTAAGAAGATTTCTAGCAATGTGCAATGTCCCAACCTCATACAAGCGCTAAATTCTATTTTAGACAACTGCTTTCTGTATTCTCAGATCTGAAACTCATGGCAACAGACTGCATTGGTATTTAGCCTAATTACGCTTTCGACACTGGGCTGCCTCATTTAGTAACTTTGACTTTGACTTTCACAAATGGAAATCATAATCATAATTAACTTAAAAATGCAATCGATATCATCAATAATCTTCTTTTAATGTCTTATGAAGGTTTATTTAGCTACGTTGGTACAACAGACGCTCTGTTCCAAATTATAATCGGATTGTACAAAATCCTCGATTTTTCCGACTGTTTACCCAAGTACCGTTTCATAGTTTTATCAAAACCAGCATAAAGCTTAGCAGCTTTTTATGAGCTCATTCGTCACAAGCGTTAGCTTGATTTATTCCAATGCTCGAATCCTGTTATTCATGAATTTGGCTCATGAATACATTAAATGCAAAAATAGTTAAACGAGTCCAATTAGTGCATTTTCGGAGAAAAGTTAGATGTGTTAATTTATAATTCAGATTTAGCACAAAAGTTAACGACATAATGTAAGGTATCCGGATGCGGTCCAGTTAGTTAGTACACTTATTAAAAGGTGATGCTCAAAAACGCAATAGAAAACGATCACGCTCAATGTAATTGTTCGAAGCGCTCAATAGTTGTAACACATACAGATGCCATGGTGTGTGTAGAAGCTATACTAAAAAATGATAATCATTAAGAATCTAAGCATATTATCGGTGAATTACGGCTTCCTTTGATGAGACACTATATAGTAGGGGTAAACCCAAATCTCACGCGAAATTTTAACGCAAATTGTTCGTAAGTTGAAAATTGTTGCACGATTTTTTGGAAGCCATTAATATTTTGTTACTCAAAAAATTCAATCATTTACACTTCACAAGCCAAAGAAATTCGATTTACGAACTTTTACGCGTAGATTTTAAAGAGAAAAGTGCGTGAAAGTTCGTAAGTCGAATTTCTTAAAATAATTAAATTTTTTCCAGAAAATCGTGGAACCATTTTCAACTTACGAACAAATTGACCTTGACTATAAAGCCAGCTATTATGAGAATTTGTTCCGTAACTGTGAGAGTCCTAAGCAGACATGGAAAAGTATAAATTCACAGCTTGGAAAAGAAAAAAAGAAAAAGAAAAGCTTTTCTATAAGACGAAATAATATTAGGATTGAAGACTCTGAGGTTTCCAATGTTTTTTTAATGAATACTTTTCAATGGTGGGTCAGTCCTTGGCCGAAAAGATACCACGAAGGTTAAATGATGATATAAATATTTTTGGCACATTAAAAGATAGCAATAAGTCAATCTTTCTTCACCCTGTAACGAGTACCGATGTCGATTCACTGATTTTATCCCTGAATGTCAGTAAAGCTCCTGGCTATGATGACATTTCTGTTACTTCCCTTAAGTGTTGTATAGAAAATGTTTCTCATTTTAGATGCTGATATCTACAACGTTTCAATTTCTACAGGCTCTTACCCAAATTCTTTGAAAATTTCGAAAGTCACGCCAGTTCACAAGTCTGAGGATACCACAAATGTAAAAAACTATAGACCTATTTCTATCCTGCATGTAGTTAATAAAATTTTCGAAAAATTAATTTATAGTAACGTGTATGATTTCCGTGTTTCTCAAAGGTGGTACACATATTGCCCTCTTCGAAACAATCATAATTTCCCTAGGAAGCCAAGGCGTTTGATAGGTACTGTTAATCATGTACTTCTGTTAAGGAAATTGTGTTGTGCCGGGATAAGAGGTGTGGCTCTCAATTTGTCGAGAAGTTATTTGTCTGATAGGTGGCAATATGTGTCCGCTAATGGAATTGATAGTCCAAGGTTGCCTATGTCAATTGGGGTCCCGCAAGGAAGCGTTTTGGGACTGTTTTTGTTCCTAATCTTTGTTAATGATTTATATAAACTGCCCTTACGGTCACGACCTAATCTGTTTGCAGACGATACATATGTTTACTTCTTCTACATGTATTGAAACAAACGTATCTAACTTGAATGAGGACTTGAGAATCATATCTGAATATTTTAATGTTAATAAACTGACTCTTAACTTAGCTAAACGTAAAGAGGTCCATTTTAGGTCTAGTGGTAAAATCCTTAGAAATGTACCGGTGATTCAATTTAATGGTGAGAATATTGAATCTGTTAAGTCAATTAAGTACTTGGGAGTTATCCTTGATCAGCATCTAAACTGGAATTGTCTGAACAAATTATCCAGTCAGATCGGGATACTCAGAAAACTGAAGAGGTTTGTTCCGGTTAAGATCCTCAAGATGCTGTATTTTTCGCTGATTCACTCTCGCCTTACATATTGCGTGGGTGTATGGGGTAGCGCTAATATTTCTCTCATGAAAAATCTTGAAGGGCTACAAAGAGTCGCGCTAAAAGTAGTTCATAAATTGCCCATCCATTTTCCGACACAACGCTTATTTTTTGATTCTTGCTCTAATATACTACCCGTACGGAGGTTGTACGAGTATGCAGTTTGCAAGTTTGTATTTTCGTCAATCCATGACCTCAACCATCACACGATCCTGTTTATTAAACCTACTCATCGGTACCCTACAACTGCGTCAAGTTTGCTCAGACTTCCTTGTGTTCGTAATAAGCTAGGTAAACGTAGCTTGCTATTTTCTGGGTCTAGTTTATTTAATAAATTACCGGCGCGGCAGTTGTTCGTGGGTCACACACCTTATCTGATTTTTGTCGGCTGCTAAATTCCAAGCTGGTGGCCTTTAGCCTGACCTACTTATTTCCATCATATGGCTTAGCATGACATCCAGTACTTACAACTATTTCTTCTCATCTTTTACTTTATTGATTCATTGATTTACTAAACTTTCCACTTTTTTCTCTCTTGATTTTAGCCTGATTTTTTTTCCTTTTTATTGTTTACTGATGTAAAGAGTTTCTTTCGAATTAACTTTGTTATACTAGAGAACTCTTTTGATTTTAATACGCTTATCTTGTATAGAATAATATGATTTTCATTATAGCTAGATTTCAATTTTTTTTTTCTGTACTCGATAAGTATGTATTGAGGGATTCTTTTGAAAAACAGCCCGAACGAAATCGTACTTATTTTCCAACGAAGCTTTTAATATTTGCCTAGGAAGGTATTGGTCCCTAGAAGCCAAAACCACTTGCAAAATTTTTTATTGAAGCTTGAGTGGCTAGCGGGAGGCGATAAATTACGAAAAACATGCTTTTTTCTTACAGAAATTTCTCCAAGCACATGAAACGTATAAGGTCGCGTGGGGTGTCGTTGGAAAGGTAATTGTATGTACTTTCGGGGCTATTATACATATTGGGTATTGAATTTGTCAACCCTGAGATGTAAGCATTTGAAAAATGGGAAAAAATTCACCTATTTCAAATGATTGTATATCAGTGTAGACAAACTCAATACCCAATATGTATATTTGCCCCAAAAGTACATGCAATTACCTTTCCAACGAAACCCCACACGACCTTATACGTTTCATGTGCGTGGAGAAATTTCTGTAAGTAAAAAGCTTGTTTTTCGTAATTTATTTATCGCTTCCCGCTAGCCACTCAAGCTTCAATAAAAATTTTTGCAAGTGGCTTTGGCTTCTAGGGACCAATACCTTCCTAGGCAAATAAAAAATGGTTCATTGGAAAATACGTACGATTTCGTTCGAGCTGTTTTTCAAAAGAATCCCTCATTACTGATGTTTATACGAATATGAATAAATGAAATGAAATAAAAACGTACACAGATTCTTATGAAGAAGTGACAAAATTAATTAAAAGTTTATTGCCTTTTACTTTCCGCATCTTTACTGAAATGAAATGTGAAAAACTAGAAGAGTCTAAAAGTGCAATTTGTCGCAATCGAATCAATCAGAAATCGAAACGAAATCGTTTTGAAATTTAGATTGCGCCAACAAAGAACTGCAGACAAATTTGTTACCGAACGTTTCAATATAATAAAGAGGCGACTAGAAAAAGGTATACCGATGATTTTTTGCACCTTTTCTTTTATATTAATAATAGTTTGAATGTCAATGTTGTAGAACCAGTCAAACGAGATACGTATTTTAATGATAGGTTAATCAACTCTTGTAAATATAAATTGTCTGAATCAAAGCATATTACAGTCTGTGCATCAGAAATCGTACATTTTATATACATGCAAATGCATAAACAATTTTGATGTATTCGTTAGTATGTTTATGTTAATTGCAAGCATTACCTTACGTTTAATTGTACGTTTAACGTACATAATTACCAATAACTATGTGATTTAATTATCGTCTTATGTAATCGAAACTTCATTATTGAAATGAAGATCTCTGCAATTTCAACAAGGTCCTTTGGATATTAGAGAAAAATTGTATATTAGACAGCGTCATTATGTGGGCCGTAGGGTTGTAGTAAGTAGACTATTCGTATGCAAAAGTTCGTAATTATTTTGATTAAAGATGTCGCGCACTGCCGCGGCGGTCGATTGCAAAACACGATCAATTATACATTTTCGTAATTTTGTGACGTAAAACAATCATTACTCGCCTGTTTTGGATGTCGTATGAGGTAGTTTTTTTCACTGTATGGAAGGTATGGGAGAAAAGTTTTCTCGCTTAGTTTGATGTAAGTGAACAGACCAATTGCAAAAAACGTTGTTTCTACCGCTGTAGGTATGGTTGCATTTTCTCACACTCGCTGTGTAGCCAAACTTGTTACGCTCGTTTGGCAACACCACATCTCGCGTGAGAAAATACTTTCATACCCACCTTGGCAGAAAAATTACTATTTCGCCACATGCCAAATTATATGAAAAGAAAAACCGTTTTGTCAATATACATTTAGCTAAAGATAGTCGTTGGGTATCAAATGGTGTGTTACGCGCAATATAGTACTCCTTATGTACCTTAGCCTCTGTCCACCTACTCCTACATCCTATCCTTCCCGTATCACCTGTTACAGTGAGCAACCCCATGAACGATCAGGTGGAAACCCTGGTGTAGTAGTGTGGGTCACTAAACTAGAGGATGAGGGGGGCTGTTTTCGGGTAGTACCCTAACGTTACGTCTGGAGAGGGTCAGAGACAGCTAGACGCTATCAAGATGGGATGGCGGGTTACCATGGTGGCGGATGATCTCAACGTCGAGAGACAACGGCAGCATGGACAGTCCTGGCTAGATGGACTACTATCACTCACCAACCCGCAGTGGCGAGCGTGGTGTTTTAATGCTAACAACCCCCAAAAAGAAACCATGAGAAGAACGATCGACCAAAGACGGCCCTCAGTTCCCGGTAGCATGTTACCGTTCTCTGTCTCTGGCAACGGTCAGAGACGGCTTGCAGAGGGTGCGAAGAATCCCCGGGTTACGGAAGGTTGCCATATCGGATTACAAATTGCTGCATACAATGCCAGAACATTATCGTCACCGGAAAAATTAATTGAAATGGAATTAGCGCTGGATAAAATTAAGTGGGACGTAGTAGGAGTCAGTGAAGTAAGAAGATCTGAAGAAGAATGTTTGAAATTACAATCAGGACATGCATTTTACTATAGAGGAAGCGATAGCCAAACGTGGATGGACGGTGTTGGTGTATTCATTAATAGGCGTTGGGTGAATCGAATAATTCACACCAAGAGTATATCTGACCGAGTGATCTACGTATGCCTCAAAATAAACAGCAAATACAGCATTAAAGTGATTCAGGCTTATGCACCCACATCCACGCATGACGATGAAGAGGTAGAATCATTCTATGAGGACGTTGCAAAAGCTATGGAAGAAAATCGTGCATATTTCCAGATTATCGCAGGTGACTTCAATGCAAAACTGGGAAAGCGAGAAGAAGAATCCGAAACTTCCATTGGAAATTACAGCTATGATAGAAGGAATGAAAGAGGTGATACACTTCTAAACTTTCTTCAGCAGCACAATTTATTTGCTTCAAATTCTTTCTTTCCTGGCAAAATACAACGCAAATGGACTTGGGCTAGTGCGGATGGAGTTACAAGAAATGAAATCGACTACATCATTACGAATCATTTGTCAATTGTTAAGAATGTTACCGTCTTAAACAATTTTACGACTGGTAGTGATCACAGAATGGTGCGTGCTAGAGTTGTGTTGAATACGAGATTCCAAAGATCGAAAATGGTGAAGAAATCGGATATCATTGATGTACAACGACTGAAGGAACTGAGTGCAGAGTTTACCACGAAAATGAATGCAGATTTAAATGGCATAGACACTCAAAACTTTACATTAGACGAATTAAATGATAAAGTTGTCGATTCTATAAAAACGTTCATAGAATCAAACTGTAAATCAATCCGAACAAAGGAATCCAAGTTGAGCCAGGAAACACTGGATCTGATAGCAGACAGGCTGAAGTTGATAAATGATGGAAAGAGAGAATCAACAGAATATCGCAACATAACAAAAGTAATCAACAAAAACATGAGATCAGATCTCAGAAAACACAATGTTAAATTAGTCGAAGACATAATCGAAGCAAATTGCAATATGAAAGTTCTAAGATCCAAGTTGATGAATGCCAAAAAAGAAGTCCACAAATTACGCGACAAAAATGGAATCATCCAAACTGACCGAAATAAGATCTTAAATATATCGAGAGAATTTCACAAAGACTTATTTACATCCGTTCAGCCGAAACCCACGATCGCGACCTCAGAAACTCAACCGGATAGACCAGTGATAACGAATATAGGGTCGGAAGAAATGCCAGACATAACTGTAGAAGAGACGGAATCGGCAATAACCGAAATGAAAAACAAAAAATCCCCCGGTGAGGATGGTGTACCAATTGAAGCCATCAAATTCGGAGGTGACACGTTGAAAATTATGATAACGGCTTTGTTCAATAAATACCTAGAGTTGGAAAAAATTCCGAAAGCATGGGAAAATGCGATGATAACTTTACTGCATAAAAAAGGTGACATAACAGATTTGAAGAATTATCGTCCCATAAGTCTTTTGTCAACACTTTACAAACTTTTCATGAAGATAATCGCAAAGCGAAACACAAAGAAGTTGGACTTCTATCAACCAGTTGAGCAAGCTGGTTTTAGATCCGGTTTTAGTACAAACGATCACTTGCAGGTGATGAGAATTCTGATTGAAAAGTGTAACGAATACAAAATGGGAATTGCTTTAGCATTCATCGATTACGAAAAGGCGTTCGACTCCGTTGAGACTTGGGCAATCTTAGACGGTCTAGACGACCGTAGAGTTGATTCAAGATACAGCAGAACCATTCGCTATGTATATGAAAACGCAACGTCAAATGTGAAACTTCATGAAAACACAGAAAAGTTCAGAATTGGTAGAGGAGTAAGACAGGGTGATACTATATCACCTAAGCACATTAACTCTAGAAAAAATATTCAAGAAATTGGATTGGAGTATAATGGGGATAAACATAAATGGGAAATTCTTAAGTCATCTTCGTTTTGCAGACGATATAGTACTCATTGCAGATGAATCTATCGAAAACGAAAATAATGACTAATATCGATGATGACACAGAGATTAAGATTGGGAATGATGTCATCGAAAGAGTTGACAGTTACATATACCTCGGTCACAAATTGAAGCTGGGTCTCGACAATCAAACAGCTGAAGTGAGAAGAAGAATCGGGTTAGGATGGGCAGCATTCGGAAAACTCAGACTAATATTCAAGAGTAAAATGAACAATAGTTTGAAGCGTAAAGTGTTCGACACATGTGTCCTCCCAGTACTCACGTATGGAGCTGAGACCCTCACACTAACAAAAGCGTCCGAACATCACCTGAGGGTGGCCCAAAGAGCCATGGAGAGGAGTATGCTGGGTATCTCGCTCAGAGACAAGAGACGAATCAATGGTTAGGCAACAAACAAAAGTTGTTGATGTGATAGAGCGAATAGCAGCGTTGAAATGGAACTGGGCGGGTCATATTGCTAGACGGACTGATGAGCGTTGGACCAAGACTATCATGGAATGGAGACCGCCGACAAAAAGACCAATGGGAAGACCACCAGAAAGATGGCATAACAGCATCAAGAGAACGGCAGGAATTAACTGGCAGCAAGCAGCAGCAGATCGTGAAAAGTGGAAGGAGTTAGGGGAGGCCTACATCCAGCAGTGGATAAAAATGGGCTGATGAAGAAGAAGAAGAAGAAGAAGAAAGATAGTCGAAAGTATTCAACTTTCGAATGATGTAATATGCTATCACCTAGTATACGGTCAAATAGTAAATATTCAATATAATTAGACTTTATTTTTAACCATTTTAATGGCCTCAGACAACATTATGTTGTAATTAATGACCAATTTAAGAAAAATAGTTTAGAAATCTTCTCAATTAAATTCTTTTGTAAATGAAAACCTTTAATTACAAGTAAATGAGAGTCACATTAAAAGGAGTTCAAGATCAATCCAACAAATTGATCACTTTTAGAACGTTCTGAATACGAAAGAAAAACGAGACGAAAAAAAATCAATGAGTGTATGTCAGTTTTCAATATACTTATACCTCCATAAGAATGTCTTCAATGTAAACAACACAAATCCAAATAGCTATGACAATGACACTATTTTACTAATGTTTACATAACGAAAAAAAGTTTGTTTTATTTCTTCATAAATAATTCAGATGCTATAAAAAGTGTTAATTGATGATGACACCACGTATCACAAACGACGGTATGGAGTACATAATTGTGGAAAATGTACGTGCAGTGCACTGTGCACACAAATCAATAAAAATACCTTTTATAAGTAAATCTTTTATAGACCAATCAACGAATGTTGGGTTTGTGGTACGTTTTATGTTTATTATTCTAACGTTTATGTTGATAATTTATGAGAAACGACGGATATTCATTACCAAACCTTGCAAACTGTCTTGAGTAATGAATTAAACAACAAATTGGAAGGAAGGAAAATTAGTAGAAGACGAGGTAGCGACTTTAAGAATTTCAACACAAATATGATTCTAACGTCACTCTGATGTTTCCAATAATAACTTTCATAACTAGCACCGGTCAAAGATCAAATGTAGTCAATATTTTAGTTGGTGTTCCCCAGGGCAGTGTCCATAGCTCCACTCTGTACAACATCTTCACATCCGATTTACATATGAACCCAATTAACTATGGGTCATTCAAACGATACTCACGTGACTTTTAAAATCCAAGGGACCAATTTATACCAAAGTTTTAAAGTTGGGAAATATCGTAATTGGCTACAAAATCACAGTAATTTTCTGCCTGCATACTCCATACCAGTAAGATGTCATCTTCTTAGAGTTTATGCATTTTACCATGAAATTCACTATAAATCAGGGCCTATTTTTGAGAAAATTTGTGAAATGTTGAGAAAATTTAAGAAAATTTGAGAAAAATTCAGAAATTTTCTTAAAATTTCTAAAAATTTTTCTGAAAATTGATAAAAATTGTGAAGCATTATTGATGTTTTTTACTCGAAAAACTGTTCAAACGACCTATTTTAGGTGTTTTCGGGCATCCTAGAATTATTAACATAAGTACTAAGAGCCATCCGTTCATGCTTGGTTTCTTGTGGTTTTCTTCATCTGCACGACCTCTCACTTTACGTCGATTCTTATTAATTCTACACTCATTTTAACTTGTTTGAACGTATTTTTCATTGAAATAAAATTCGAAAAAATTTGAGAAAATTCGAGAAAATTTGAGAAAATTCTAGAAAATTTGAAAAAAAACTCTCAAAAATAGGCCCTGCTATAAATTGATAGAAGCCGATGTCGCATTAAACGCGGCTACGCGGATATTCGTTTTCAACATTCCGATTCGATACAGTTGTACTTGGGTTTATGGACCCAATTTTGTTGCTGCGCAGGCAGCTTTTCTTTGAGTTTAGCGCCACAGGCACTTTTTTTTTAATTATAGTGTTCAAATGGTGCAAGTAAAGTTTTCATTAAAAGCGCCGCGCTGCAGGCAAAAATTACAAATTGAGATCTACCTTTACTTGTTCTTTAGGTAAACTTTGGATTACTCTATCTTGTTTTTTAGGTAAATCGAAGAATGACTCCTCCTCCCCCACTCACCCCCTCTAGATACGGCTCTGTACACGTTGCTTGATGTGAGTAAGTTTCTCATAGTCTGTGAATACATGAATCACAACAAACACCTCTTAAAAGGTAGAGTGTGACGCAGTCCGTTACTCCGCTTCCAAAATTAATGATATCGCTTGAGGTGACGCTATCGCTGATAATACGCAGAAGTTTGTTTGAATGGAACCTTGTGTTCAAAGTTTTGATTTCCTGAAAAAATTACAGCGCTTTTTTTAAAACAAAGTTACGTTGTGTAAAAAAAATTGCCTTAAACAATCTACGCAATAGGAAACAAAAGTCAAATTTTTGCAGCGCAGGAAGTTTTCAGTTGTTGAAAAAATTTCTATTTTTTTAAAACAATTTTCTCAGAAAAGAAAATTTTCTTAGAAAAAAAGTTTCTCCGAAAAAATTGTCTTCGAAAAAATTTTCTCCGAAAAAAATTTTATACAAAAAAGTTTTTCTCCAAAAAAATTTTTCTCCGAAAAAAATTGTTCTCCAACACCTTCGGCTACCATCGGAACACTTCATACAACCATCGACTACCTTCAAATACTTTGTGTCACCTTCGCCTTCCTTCGGAACACTTCATGTCATTTTCGGCTACCTTCGGAACACTTCGTGTCACCAATTCTTCTCACTGATTCATATAACTTTCCTGAAGAAACCAACTGTCTAGGTATTCTTATACAGAATTTAGCAAAAAATCCAAGATGGTGTCACTTTGACAGTTGGCAGCCATTTTCTAATGATACCAAAAAATTCTCCTGATGAAACTCTATAACTTTCTAGAGGAAACCGTCCCTCTAAGTAGTGTCATTACGGAGCTAAAATTCGAAAACAGAAAAAGCATAAACGAAATTTCAAGATGGCGCCGCTATGACAGCTGGCAGCCATTTTCTTAAGATCCCAAAAAATTCTCCTGACCAAACTCTATAACTTTCCCGAAGAAACCAACTCTCGAGCAATTGTCACTCCGAAGTTAAAATTCGAAAACTCCGAGCATTTCATAAAATCTCTTAAAATTGACCACTTTTCCACATGCCACGGCTTTTCCAGAATTTTCTAGGAAAAGTGGCGTATGAAATTTTTCATTTGGGGCCGAGACTGACAATCCCTGAAAATTTCAGGAAGATCGGCTGTCTAGTTTTCGAGATCGAAAATTATTAATAGATAGAACATAGATGGAAACCGACAGATCAGAAAAAAGCTTTCATAATGATGAGATCATCATCAAACTTTATAGACCATTATTACCCTCCGGTGTGAGGTCTTTATGTCACAACCCCAGAATGGTGAACTATCGTCCTCCATGCCCTCCTATCGCCTGCCAAGGAGATGGTTTGTTCGCCCAGAGAAAGTCCCCTAACTTCTAAATCTGATTTAATTGAATTTATAAACCTTCTCCTTGGTCTACCCCTTGGCCTAACACCCGGGACCTGTGCACCCAAGATCCTTTTCGGTAACCTGTTATTACCCATCCTTTGAACGTGCCCAAACCAACGTAGACGACTGGCCCTTGCTTCCTCTTCCACTGACGCAATCCCTAAGTTTTCCCGAATGTCGTCGTTCCTGATATGATTATCCCACTGCTCCCTCCTATTAACTTTCGCTATATTCCTAAGAACCCTCATATCAGAAACCTCCAGGTCATGCACTAGATATCCGCAATCCACCCAACTCTCACTACCATACAGAATCGTCGGCCGGAATATTGACCTGTGAATAGCTAACTTCGTTTCGCTACGTAATTCCTTCTTGTTGAACACGTGCGACCTCAACTGACTGGCCACCGCGTTTCCCATTTTCCTCCTTTCCTCAAATTCCCTAACCAACTTGCCATCCTCTGAAAAAATGGTTCCTAAGTACTTGAATTCAGAAACCTGCTCCAGCTCCTCCCCATTTAAATTGCAAGCTATCTCCTTCCGAGATTTGCCTATATGCATAACCTTAGTTTTCCCTACACTTATCTTCATCCCATACTCCTCACATGCAGCATTCAGGCAGTCAATCCCACCCTGTAACTCCGCGGTACTATCTGCCAACAGAATCAAGTCATCCGCATAGGCCAGAATTTTCATTATTACCTCACCCACCTTGACATTTCCCTGCAAGTTCGCCTGCTTGATGATTTTGTCCATGAAAATTATGAACAGAAGCGGGGAAAGACAACAACCCTGACGAATGCCCTCTTTAACCTCGAAAGACTCGCTACTTTCGCCGTCTATCCTTACCGCTGCCCTGCTTTCTGAGTAAATACTCTTAATGGCACGCAGTAAGCCCCCATTGATACCGTACTCGCTAAGAACCCCGAACAACTTCTGCCTTGGTACCCGGTCGAATGCCTTCTCCAAGTCGATGAAGCATAGGTACAAGTCCCTGTTCTTTTCATAAAGCTTTTCGATAGTCTGCCTGAGGCAGAAAATCTGATCCTGACACCCCCTCAGGGGCCTGAAAACACCCTGAATCTCATCCAGTACACCTTCCACTATGTTCCTAACCCGGTCAACAAGTACACTCGCGTACACCTTACCTACCACGCTCAAGAGCGATATCCCCCTGTAATTACTGCAAACCTTACGGTTGCCCTTCGTATAAATTGGAGCAATAACACCGAAGCTCCAGTCAGCAGGTACCGTAGAAGACCTCATGGCCAAATTGAAAATCCTACAAAGCCATTGGATCCCACCTGATCCGCTATATTTAATAAATTCTGTCCTAATTTCATCCACCCCTGCGGATTTTCCTGCCCTTAATAATGATGAGAACAATAGAAAAATTTATTCTCCATACAAAAATGTCATTTTCAAACCTCGATATCTCAGCCAATTTTCAACCGATTTTGATGAGTGTGGGCTCGTTGGAAAGCTGCTGCGACGTAGTTATACCGCTCCGGGCATGATGTTAGAGGCAACAAAAAACACTAACGAATTGTTTAAACCAGTCTGGAAAATGATATTCCAAAGGTGACTTTTATTGAACGCAATACAAAATCTAGACTATTGGCTACGTTCAAAAATGTCTTCGTTTTATCGGTGTCGATGATCTTCTTTATTTTCAAAAATATCAATTTAAATATTATTGCTCTTTAAAATATGTAAATGTTCAAGAATTCTCTTCCAGACAGTTTTTTCCCCAGAAAATAAAAACAAATGTTTGGGTGCTTTGTGTGTCTCACATCAGCATTATTATAAGATATCGTTTAACATAAAATCAATATAAAAAAGTTATTAGTTCTTTACACCGCTCATTGGACTGTTTCGTTCAATTAAAATGTCATATCTGCTTTTATCTCCCTATTGTTGCATGCTGCGATAAAATTGTGAGTAGCTTGTAGTAAAATCAAGGTTCACCGGTTTTATTTAATTATAATTTGATGAAACGAGAATGGTCTAACATCATCTTACGTTACTTGTCTTAACTGCGCACTAATTTTTTATCGCATTTATAACAAGCGCCTGGCTACGACTTTTTCCCCGACGACACAATAAGCCTTAACATAAACTCTGGAAATGAACTTCATGTAGAAATTCTCAATAAAATTGGACATTTTGAGGTAATGCGAATGAACGGTTTTATGGTTCCAAGTTTTTGTTCAAAATAGACGTTAATATTTGATGGCAAATGTCCCTTCGTAAATTGACGAAGGAAACTTTGAGAAATTTTACCAAAAATCTTTTCCTTTGAATACAGCGGCGACCGACGTACATCTCTAGGTTGAAGTCATGATGGTTCGCTTCTCAAGTGTTTTTACTTAAGTCTCAGAGTTTCAAGACATGTGGAAATTCTTCTTCCTCAACTTGTAAATGTAAATCTAACAAATTTTGACAAACCTTTTCAGTAATCAATTACAAAATCTTGGATTAGATTGATTGTACGCAATTTTTATATGTATCAGACAAAACGCTCTTCTTATTTTGTTGAAAATTATAAATTCCTACTAATCCGAATGACAGACACTTCGACGTGACATCGCATTTTAGCTGAAAATTATATCGTTGAATCGGTGCTGTGAATGTTGTCTAAATAATTTGTGATTGGGTAAGGGTAAGAGAGTGTTTATGTCATCCGAAATTGGTATATATTGAACGTTCAAATCATCTGAAACATTATTAATGAGACGACTAAAAATCTAAATAATAAAAAGTCTACAGAAATGTCAGAAGAAAGTTGAAAATAGGGAGAAAACATTTAAATTGCGGTAAAAGATCACTAAAAATTGAAGAATCAGGAATTAACTTTTCATTGCATCGTTTAAACCGTTCGATGTGTTGGTATGTGTTGCATAAGGTATGAGCTGTCTGCATTTTATATTTCTAAGCCACAGCTAACAAGGTCCTTTTTAGATACCATTTTAATCGATGAAAAAAATGCCTATCGATTCTTTTGGTTAGGTTGAAAAAAAAATTCATAGAACTTTCCTTATTCCTTATTTTTTGATCAAAAGGCGTACGAAATCTAATGAAAAATGTGATTCTAAATTATCGTATTTTATCTATCTAGAGCAATAATCTCGTACTTAATTCCCTAGGGCAAAACTGTTTAACTCGATATATTGCTCTCGATAGATAAAACTATATATGCACCGCTGTCCAGGATGGTTTATTTTGTCCAAATCGTCAAAATAGAGCATCCTGGACAGCGGTGCATAATGCACTACAGTTTTTAACATTCAATAAGGGACAGTGTTATTAAATTCAAGTTAGCTAGAAATGTCATGTTAGCTTGTCTTACCATGCAAACAATAGCTGTGTACTTTGAACATACATAGTCAGTTGCGGGAAATGTTAACCAGCATTAAAATTGAAATTGAAATGTTTTGGATAGCAAACGTTCAAATATTTTTTGTTTCAAATGTAGCACTTGCCTTATTTTACCAAACACGACAGTTGCTTTTCAAATCAAAAGATGTAAACAAATTTGAATTTTATAACGAATTTTAACGCTGCATTCCATACTTTATGCACTAATGCTGATTAAAATTGACTAATCAAATTTTAACATTTCCCGCAATTCCCAGTTGGGATTTGTATGCATTTGACAGCTCTTAATTTGTTTTAACTCTTGAAATTTCGAATCGTCAGTGCAGCAGGTGAAACAGTGTTTTTCTACGAGTAAAAATATTTCGAAAGTTATAAAATTTTGACCAGTTCTTGTTCTGCGTTTGATTGTTTAGTTGTGAACCTTTTTTTAATAGAATAATCGGTGTAATCCAGCAAAATTTGGCAAATTTCGGTCCAGTAAAAAGTGATTCTGTATTTTGTATTTCAACCTTCTTCCACCGCTTCCTTATATAGTATTGGCAAGAAATTTGTTTTTATTACAATTGCTAAACTATCATAAGCAAAGTGTTAAAGTTTCGTGAAGTTTGAGTAAAGAACTTATTTATAAAATCTCATTTAAATTGTGGTCATCACACAAAACTTCCGATTTGTTTACACATGTCGTATTGGTCCATTGTTTTATTTTACACAAACACATTTGCACAGAATATGTAGAACATAAATGGACATTGCTTTTATGTCATATGTAAATTAAGAAAAAAAACAAATCGGCAGATCACAAATTAAATTAGATTTTATTATTCATTTTATTGCTCCAACTTTACATAATTTTAACACTTTGTTTTTAATAGCTTAAAAATTCTAATAAAAACAAATTACTTGAAAGAACTCTATAAGGAAGCGCAATAATGCTAGTGGAAATACAAAACACAAAAGCACTTTTTACTAGGCCGTAATTTGCGAATTTTTGCTGGGTTACACCGAATTTCTATTAAAAAAAGATTCACAATTGAATAATCAAACACAGATAAAGAACTGGTCAAAATTTTATTACTTTTGAAATTCTTTTACAGGTCAAAAAACACTGTTTCTTCACCTTCTGCACTAACTATTCGAAATTTCAAGAATTAACAAATTAAGAACTGTCAAATGCATGCCAATCTCAACCGTGTATGCGTAAAGCAGCAACACCAACGTGGATTGTATTTATTGTGTTTTCAGCCACACTAGGCCCCATATCTTAGATGAGTCAGGTCCCTTGACTGATAATGAAATTTCATTAATTGTTTTAACGTAACATCCGCGGACATTCGAAGATTTAAAATATAGATTTTCACTTAAGCTGAACGTTACGAATGTGAAGCTGAAATGTTTCGAATGTTAATATTTGAAGTTTTGTATTCAACGGCTCTTTGGTTATTTGACTTGTAAATTTGAATTAAAAAGACGCGCCATAAAGTTCACAGCCGGTGTGGAAATAGTGGAAGATAAGAAATCTAGATCATCGAGTTTTGATTAAATCGATGAAAACTGTCCGTTTTTGAATGTTAAGAAGTGTATTATTGCACTTGCAATTCAAGATATTGGACATAGGAATGATTGATTGAATTGATGTGACATGAAAATATTCATGCTCAATCTGTCCACCTAATTCCACAACTCGCTGACATTTCTTGAACCCGGCAAGAGATCAGAGACGCCCCTTTCCGACTTTTGTTCGTCAAAAACAAACGGTTTCGGAACAAATGTATAAGTCCGCAGACTAATGTCGACTAAACACGGGGGCCAAAATTGCTGCCGGTTTCTTCGCAAAGATTTAGAGGATTTAGCTATCAGCGTCAACTTGAACGTGGATCGAGTGTAACATACCATTAAGAATCAAATTAAAATTTCATTTGCATCCAATTATTTCATTCAGCTTGTGCCGACGTAAAAAAACCCATTAAGTCATTAATTAGACCAACATTTTTACAATAAAACGCTTTCAACTTAGTCCCAAAAATAATTTCATCAAATTCAATTACGTATCGCAAATTTGTTTAAAATGACGTTAATTAAAATCTATCGCTTATCGTGTTAATACACTCTAATGCCCCTTTCGTAAACATCGCTTGAATCGTGGATTATGGGAAACATAACTGAATGCAACAACATTTACTACGTGCATTAAAACAGACAACAAAATTGATTCGTTAAAATCATTGCCATGGAAAATGTGGCCTTAACACAAACCGCTATTGGACTAGTAGGTTGGTGAGGTTTATCGTTTATGTCTTCATTTGAAAATTTCAGTATATCAGTCACGATAGGCTATTAAGGAACATTTAATAGAAAACGAACACTTTCTGTTTCATTGGTTGAATGATTCTTTTCTGTTTCTTTATATTTTTTGTTTTTTTGTAATCAACTCAATTATGTCGTGGTTAGACATTCAAGTTTGAAAATTAATGATATTGCAACTTTGTTCAGTGTGTACTTGTAAATAAAACTTTGATATGAATACATTAACGTTTCATAAGACAGGTAAAATGTTATGTCATATTAAGCCTCATATTAAGAATATAAAATCTTTTTATTTTACGCTTGAAACAATCGATTTAGTTGAAGTTGAAATTAATTTCATTATTTTATTTACGTGCCGTATTGACTTTAACCTTGAAGTTATGAAAATTAATAAAATGGTAGAACAATTGAAAATGGAAGTTAAATGATGAATGTTTTCATTATTTGCTTGTTTGCTTGTTTACATATTTACTAGTAACGTAAGAGCAACATATGCTTCCAGCGGCGTCGACTACATCGAGGAAACTGTCCAGATTTCCTCTCACACTGGCCTGAACTTTGAAATAGATATAAGCGGATTGCCCAAAACTTCAAAAAACCCGACCCGAACCCGAACCCGAATTGTTTTTTTCGGGTTCATGGGTTTCGGGTTTCGAAAATTTTCGGGTCGGGTTCGGTCCGGGCCGGGTTTGGAAACATTTCGGGTTTCGAAAAATTTTATCGGGTCGGGTTCGGTCCGGGTCGGGTTGTTGTATCATTTTATTCGGGTCCCGATCCTTTATTGACTTTTTATATTTTACAAAACTCGTCTAAATTTTATCATCATTATTACATTACACGAATTTTGTTTTAGTCTAAGGTCCGTGAAGAATGCAGACGTCGGGCCTTGAAATAATTTTTGTTTCGAAGTAATTTGGGTCTGGTTTGGTCCAGGTTGGGTTTTGAAACAGTTCGGGTGTCGGGTTTCGAAAAATTTTATCGGGTCGGGTTCGGTCCGGTCGGGTTTTGAAACAGTTCGGGTTTCGAAAATTTTAATCGGGTCGGGTTCGGTCCGGGTCGGGTTTCGAATAATGGTCGACCCACTCATCTCTACTTTGAAACACTAATCACTAGCCAACAAAGTTTTTGTAGCTGTTCAACAGCATTTCCAGCTGCCTTAAGAATTTCCAGCGCCTTGAACCATTTTAAATTTTGAAATACTAATAGAAAGTTCCGCACGATCGACTTAAATCGCGAGCGCAGTAAGCGAAAATTTTTGTCGCTAATAAGCTTGCAATTCAATTTTGAATGGGTTGGGAATAGCAAAAAAATTATATTGCTCCAACTTTTCAGCGCCTTTCTTTTCCAACGCCTTGGACCATGGTCCACATGGTCCCTATGGAAAGGCGGCACTGTCTACAGACAAAAAAATTGCGTCCATACAAAATTCAAAAAATTTTAGAGGTTCCAGAGGCAAACAAAAAGCGAAATGACTTTTTTCCTCAAGAAAAGAAGAAACTTTTGGTCAATAGCGCGGCTACAATAATATGATTTTCATTTGTAACCTAGTGAATTGATGGATTTCATAAAGTCGTTCATAAATTACGTAACGCAAGACGAAAAGGCGCTTTGAAAGAAAAGCTCAGAACGAGTTTGCGTGGCAGGGGGAGGAGGGTCTGCGAATCCTGATTTACAGTTCTTACTCAGAGCAAAAATGCTCTCAAAACCAATCTTCCTTAAATCAAAATAAAATACTCCTGATTTTCCAAACTAAAAAAGATTTGCGAAAATTGACAGAATATGAGGGGAAGGGTTTAAAAGAGTATTCATGTACAGTGCCTATTGGTTGAAAAAATGTTGTCTCGGTTGGATCAAATGAAAGTCGGCGCCTCTGTATACTTCTGTGAGTAACGAATTCTCGAATAAATGGGAAACAATGTGATTGTTACCTGTGAATAGCAAACCATTTAAAGATGTTTACGTCGTGTATACATCAGCGGCGAAAGTAATTGTTTTTCCTTATCTTTTATACACTGTAATATTTGCTGCGGTTACGGTGGATAAACAGAGTAGAAGAAAATCAGCATTACAGAGCCCATGTAAATATACGACAACAAAGCATTTTATCTACGTTGTACCATATCCATTCAATATACTGTATTTCATGTTTGTTAATATTATCCCTTAGTGAAAATTTAATATCTTCTCACTGGTTGTACATAACAACAAAAAATTTTCATTTTATAAACAAAATTAAATTTTTCATTGTAAGGAAATTCGTTTGTAACACAATAATTTTGAAATGATGGCTTGAGTGTAAAATAGGTCAGAGTTGGATAGTTTCCAACTTATTTCCGAGCAAAATAAATATATTTTTTTTATTTCTCTGCACGCAACCGTTAAATTTTATTGATTTTATTATACGTGGCTAGTATGGAACACACTGCGAGGCTAATCGAATTTTAAGAAGGAAAACAGAAATTCTGATTTATTAATACATTCGGCTTCCTATTTGAAATAGCGCATAATCTTAAAATATTTAAGTTTTGCTTAAGTTTTGTTTTTTCTTTTTCTGTTTCTAGGATACGTTATGCATTTGGTTTTTTTGAATGGATTCATTTTGGCAACGACGTTTTTTCAAATTGCAACATCAGACACCGTTGGTAAGAATTTTATTTGTGAAAATTATTAATACAGAGAGGCCGAAGGCATTGCCGCACTAGATGCCAAAAAGCCCATAAAGCTTTGAAAAAGCACGTTAAATCTGCAAAAAAGCTCATAAATTCAATGAAAAAGTGCAAAGAACGATCGGACAATGCCATCGCCGCGCTGGATCGTTATTTTTACCAGTTCAGGATAAATAAATGAATTCCCTTTGAATCAAGTTTTCTAATTTTTTATTTCCTTTATAATTTTCTGTATTTTGAGTGCGAATAATTGAGGGAAAACACAACTACAAGAAAGATTTCATTCGTGTCCTTGTGCAGATTCTCGTGAAGAAACGCCAAAGTGAAATCGCCAAAATAAAAAAAACGGCAAAAAAATCGCGAAAGTGCGAAGAAATCCCAATAAAAATCACCAAAAAAGAAAAAAAACGCCATTTTTATTTCGGATTTGGCGTCTCTTTACAATTTGGCGTTTTTCTTGCCGATACTTCACATTTTGGAGATTTTTTTGGCGTTTCGTCGTGTTCTGCTGGCATGATAAATTGTCAAGAAAAATAGTCAAAAAGTATGCAAATTTTGTCTTTTTTCTAGTGTAGGTCTAATTGAAACAAAAAGTCTCTTAAAAATGCGTCGCAAGCCATGTTCTCAAAAGAGCAAAAAAAAGCGGGGTCGAGTGGCGGCAGGTGGGTCAGAGGGCGTATTTGATGAACGCCACAAAGCATTTTCAAAACATTTTTTTGTACTTCCGAATCGACTACATCAGTCAACGCAACATTCAGAAAAAAAAAAAAAACATTTTGGCGTTTCTTTACATTTTGGAGATTTTTCTTGGCGATACTTCACATTTTAACGGTTATTTTTAGAGAGCAGACGATCTAGCCAGACATGGTTCAGCCTCTGCGATCGAGGGCCCAGAACCCCATATCCCGATCTCGCACTCTCTGTGTGAAAGGGCGGTGGAACACTGGGTGCGAGCTGAGTCCGCAAAGAGTTGGTGTGCGTACGGTGGGTTGAACAAGCACTTTGCCAAAATGACCATTTTGACTGATCCAAGATGTGACTGCGTCCTGGAGGAGGAGCGTCCACGTAATATGTGAATCCCCGAAGTTCCACCTGGAGCATGACATTAGCTGGTTGTGTGATTCGACCTTCTGATATTTTACACCTAGGATCTATCACTCTAGATTGCGTTGACCATGATATCCTAGTCCAGAAACTGTATTTTGCAGGTATTAGGGGGGCCCCACTTGAATTATTGAAAAATTATCTGATGAATCGTAAGCAGTGCGTAGTGATGGGAGAAAGCCAAATGAAAGATATTAATGTGGGTGTTCCGCAAGGGTCGGTATTGGGTCCATTGTTATTCTTGGTGTATATAAATGACATACATAGTCTTCGTACTACTGGTAGCGCTACTCTATTTGCTGACGACACAGGTTTACTTTACGTTGGGGAGTCGACTGAGAAAAATGTTGTGTCTATGAATGAGGATATCGCCCTCTTGAAGGATTTCTTTGATTGCAATAAACTATTGCTTAACGTAAAAAAAACAGTGAGTATGCACTTCCGTCGGAAGGGTAGTTCAGATGTTAATGAGGTTGTCTTGGATGATCACGCAGTTGAGTCAGTCTCAGTGCTGCGCTATTTGGGATTGTTTCTGGACTATGAGCTGTCGCTTAATGCTCATATCCAGAAAATGTATAGTAAGATAGCCTCGGTGTGCGGAGTTCTGTGTAAGCTGAAGAACCTACTTCCCAGATCTGCCCTGTTGAATATCTATTATGCCCTAGTTCATTCACGTCTTTCGTACTTGCCAGCGACATGGGGTACTGCAAATGTGGCCTCAATTCGCCAGTTGAGTGTATTACAGAAGAAATGCTTGAAACATGCCATCGGTTTCACACGATTGAACTTTTCCGGTATTACTGTCCTAATCTGCTCAATGTTGAGAGTTTGGTTAAGTATAGCATGTGTGACTATGTGTATCAAGCAATACACAGAAATGGCCCATCCCACCCTGATATATCTAGAAACGATTTTTTTTGGCGTTTCATAATTTTCTGTTATCACCAAGAAAAATCGCCAAACGGTGAAATATCGCCTATTTATGAAGTATCGCCAATACTCTTTTTTTGCGATTTGACTTTGGGGATATTTCACATCGAAACGTGCCAAGTGCTTTGTACACTAGATGACGAGGAACGCTAAATGGCACATGTTTTGGGAGTAAACGATTTCAATCAGATAAAGAAAGTGAATATTTAGAAATATAGATTGTTTTGAGGTTTACCCAAAGACTTTGATGTCTTTGAGATGAGATGAGAAGTTGCTAGCGGATGTTGAGGTAAGCAGATAGTATGTAGTAGAAGAAAGGAAACTGTTCTCACTAGAGATGAGCGGGTCGACCATTTTCCCGACCCGGACCGAACCCGACCCGATAAAATTTTTCGAAACCCGAAACCCAAATTATTTCGAAACAAAAATTATTTCAAGGTCCGACGTCTGCATTCTTTACGGACCTTAGACTAAAACAAAATTCGTGTAATGTAAGATGATAAAATTTAGACGAGTTTTGTAAAATATAAAAAGTCAATAAAGGATCGGGACCCGAATAAAATGATACAACAACCCGACCCGGACCGAACCCGACCCGATAAAACTTTTCGAAACCCGAAACCCGAACTGTTTCAAAACCCGACCCGGACCGAACCCAACCCGATTAAAATTTTCGAAACCCGAAACCCATGAACCCGAAAAAACAATTCGGGTTCGGATTCGGACCGGGTTTTTGGAAGTTTCGGGCAACCCGCTCATCTCTAGTTCTCACAGAAGACAAAGTGGTTAGAAGAAGGAGGGAAAATAGATGAAGAAGGCCATTTGCTTACGGAATTGAATGAACCATCACCTGTTGTCCATAGCAAATAGGTAGAGTGAACTTAACATTTCTAATTTCGATTCAATATTAGGTACTGGTGGGCCATCAATAGTCACTGAAGGCAAAGATGCTCTGCTGACATGTGTGATAATGCCTCCATTTTCGAATGACACCGTACTATGGCGCAAAGGACCAAACGTAATTCTGTCGGCTGGCATGAATCGGGTTACCAACGATAAAAGAATAAGCGTTCTTCATGACGAATGTAAGTAGCAATTTTGCTTTATTTATTTTAAACATTATCCCACATATGATCGTTTCGTATGATGGCATTTATTTATATATTTCGTAGGAAAAATATTTGTTTTCCTTTATTTTTCAACGGAAAGTTTTCGTATACAGCTCAATGTCAATAATACATAAGAAAAACTGTTGAATTGAAAAAGTTTTTGCAATTTGTTTTCTTTGTGCTTTCATATAACAAACAGTTGTAGTTCCATACGTTTTCTTCCTTTTTTCTTGTCTACAAAATTTTATTTAATTTACAACTGAACCCATTTGTTCCCGCCATCTGTTTTTTATTTATTTTTTAAATGAACGACTTTAATCAGCTGAAATTATCAAATATAATTCAATAATTAATATCCCAATTCAGATAAGCGAAATTGCTTTTCAATTCAATTAAGGATATTTCACCGGAAAATAATTGTTGAATATAACTTCTGGATTTGTCAAGGTTCGTAACTTAGAACCAAAAGTGAAGTGTAGAAGGACTCAGTAATCAAAACTCGCACGACAATTTTTAAAAGTTTTGACTATTAAAGAGGATGTGGGTGGCGAGTGTGAGAAAAATGTCAAATTTATCAAAAAAAAAGAACACTTAAAACGATAAATTATTCACTCCACGTGTGTGTCGTGTATTCTTCAACTTTCATCGTCCACAGCATTTACACGATATTTACGAAATGTCTTTCGTTTATTTCACTCTGATAAATTTTAAACAGCGAACTTCCATCCTTTTTACATCTTTATGCATCTATTTTCATACCCATCATTTACATCTTCGATCCATCTGTTTTCATCTTCGATCCATCTGTTTCCATCTATTTCCATCTTCGATCCATCTGTTTTCATCTTCGATCCACCTATCTCCATCTTTGATCCATCCGTTATGAATTGAATGTTATGAATACACGTGTGCAAGAAGACTTAGACCAACATTTGGCCTATTTTTACTTCTATATGTCCAATGAAGAACACATCCTGGTGCAAGTGTACAACGGAACGAAACAAAAACAAATATGTCTACATAATGACTCAATTTCTTTATGGTATTCTGGCGCAAGACTAGACGCTTATTCTTGAAAACGGTAATAGACTCGGATTTTCCATGTATCATCCGACATGTGGGTAGCTCATTTCGATAAAGAGCTAGGACAATTTTTGTATGTTCGAAACTTTTTGAAACAAAGTTCAGTGCGGCATCGGCTTACGTCAAAGTATAGCCAATTTCATAAAGAAACCCATGATCTGTGAAGTTCGGAATTTATGTATCTCATCATCGCTAAACTTTGACATAATCCGATAAACCCTCTCCCCCTAAATGCAGGCGACATAAAATGAATGTTTAGTTTTAAGATGACAAAATGTCAAATAATGACGAAATTTGCTCATTATAGACCCATAGGGAGACCCAGAAACATCTCATATATGCGATGACGAAAAATTTCAAGTGCTATAAACTATCGTACATTGATTATACTTGTAGTCTCGGTATGTGAATGTTTATTTTACATTGACTTTAATAGCTGGATTAATTCTTGCGATACAATACACAATTTTCTAATGTTCGTTATCTTGGTTAAACAATGATGATCTGTCAACAAATTTATTCCGTTCAAAAATGTAAACATATAAATATTATTGTCACCTAATGTATTTGTTATTTTATTTATTCGAATATTATGTACGACTCTTATTTCTTCTCGAAATAATTGATCTGTGTATTCATTAGGATGAACTAATACAGCGGCTAAATCTTTAAATTACCCACATTTCATCGAAATGAATCACAAAGGATACGATTTATGTAGAAGTTGTCAAAACACTTCGTTTATTAGTTTGTAAATATTATTTTTGTCACGTCTCAGAAAAAACATTGAAGTAGAAAAATTACTCGCAAGATTCAAACAATCATTCCGAGCCATTTTTGTTCATCCAAAGAGCCTTTTCCATATTTACAACGATTGTCAGTCTTCAAATTACATTAAACTTATTAAACAGCCCAAATATGTAACTGTGAATGCTTTGCGTATACGATTCCCATAATGAGAGATAATAAATTATTCCCTTTTAACATTATCATCATCCCTTTTGTGCGCTTCTCCCCATTTAATATCTGTTTAAACTCATGCTTAATTAAATTCGATAATGTTACCTTTCGTTCGGTGTATTGTGTGATGATATGCGATCAACGACCAAAAGTTTTCGGCAAAATTTACCCAGGAAGCTGCAAGAATTTTCCCGAGTTAACTTGTTATCGCTTTGTTGAAAACTATATTTGCATGGTCTTTTTGTAACATCCATTGTTATTGAATCGAATACATTGTTCAAGTTGTGCACGCCATATTATTGCAACACAGTGAACCAAACAAAATTTATGGTTAAGTAATTTTGTTGATAGTTGTAAAAGGACCACTTTTGATATAAACTTGTATACTTCTATGAACTTGGTAGCAAATTATGAGGGAAGATGGGATCTGTTCTCTTACCCCGCAAAAATGTTGTCAACTTTTTCGTCTTTAAGATCTGTGTCAGTACTTCGTTGTGTTGGTTTTGCGTTTGCATCTGTAATATCTTGTAGATCGACACTAGAGATGAGCGGGTCGACAATTTTTGGAAACCCGACCCGGACCGAACCCGACCCGATAAAATTTTTCGAAACCCGAAACCCGAAACCCGAATTGTTTCTAAACCCGACCCGGACCGAACCCGACCCGATAAAATTTTTCGAAACCCGAAACCCGAAACCCGAATTGTTTCTAAACCCGACCCGGACGGAACCCGACCCGATTAAAATTTTCGAAACCCGAACTGTTTCAAAACCCGGCCCGGACCGAACCCGACCCGTTAAAATTTTTCGAAACCCGAAGCCCGAACTGTTTCCAAACCCGGCCCGGACCGAACCCGACACGATTAAAATTTTCGAAACCCGAAACCCATGAGCCCGAAAAAAACAATTCGGGTTCGGATTCGGATCGGGTTCGGGTCGGGTTTTTCGAAGTTTCGGGCAACCCGCTCATCTCTAATCGACACAAGAGTGTGGGGAATAAGGTAAAAATATAAAGAAATTTTACACTGACCCATTACGACTTTTAAGATAACTATATGTCGCTAGTAGCTAACGAGTTTTTTTAGCAACGCTAACGAGTTTCTTAGCGACTCTAACGAGTTTCTTAGCGACGCTAACGAATTTTTTAGCGACGCTAACGATAACGCTAAAACGAAAAAATATTAGCGTGGCTAACTTTATTCGCTAACGAACTGAAAATTAGCGCGCTAATAGCTTCGGCCATTGGTGAAATAAATAAAAAAATTAAATAAAATATTTGCGAGTAGTGGAAAAACTATTCGCTAATTGGATTTAGCGAGCGCTCGTCGCTAATAGCTAGATGTTTTGCATTTTAGCTCGCTAATGATTAGGGTTGCTACCCTAACCATGTATATTTATAATGGAAGAACGATGTCCATCTGCCTGAGCATCCCTGTAAGTATGATAACAATAGAATGTTCAAATTTAACAAAAAAAAATTCATTTAGTGTAATTCTTTCAAAAATTCACATGTTTTGTGCATTTTTTGTACTCAAAATGTACATTTGCTAAATTTTCCGTCAAAAAAGAGCGGAAAAACAAACTGATATCAAACTGAATAAACAATATTGATATCCTGCATTTTTTGCAAATGATATCTTCAAAAGAGGATTTGATTGCCTGAAAAATGGATTTTGATGTCTGAAAAAACAATTTTGATATCCTCAAAAAACAATTTCGATATCCTCAAAAGTCAATTTTGATATCCTTAAAAGTCAATTCTGATATCCTCAAAATCCAATTCTTATATCCTCATAAAACGATTTTGATACCATCAAAAAACTGAAAATTACCGAAATTTTTGGTAACTTAGGTAAAGTTTTACTTTAAGGGATTGGTACGACAATTTCACCGAATTAACTAAATTACTACATTTTACAAAAAAAGAGTGATTTTTCCGGCTCTTGGGTCGATTGTCCACAGACAAAATATCCCCTGACAATCCCCGGACAAAATATCCCACATGGACCGGACAAAATATCCCCAGACATAATGTCTACTCAGAAGTGGTGGATATAGGTAGGTATTATTATTTAGATATTAGACCCCGTAAGGGGGAAATTCCCCCCTTAACCCCCCTTTGCGGGGGCTGCCACCCCTTGACACCGATTTTTAGTTGTTGTTTTCCATTTCAGGCCTGCTGGCTAAGTAAACTCCGGATTGAATATTAAATTACATATTTCTTCATCAAAACCTTTATTTTTTCCAAAACATTAAAGATGAGATTTTTGTCTAAATGGATATTTTGGTTAAGGAGATTTCGTCCGTTTTTTTATGAAAATTGGGGTTATTAGGTCCGGGTTATTTTGACTGGGGATATTTTGACTAAGGGGATATTTTGGTTGGGGATATTATTTTTTGGGGACAATCGGTCCTAACGCCGATTTTTCCTTTTACAAAATGTAATGAAACAAAGTGATTGTTCCTCTTACAAATTGTCACGAAACAGAGTATGTATTAGTGAATCAAAATAATTTTTCGAGATATCAATCAATATACTCAATCAAAATGTTTTTTGAGGATATCAAATTTTTTTCGGCGTATCAAAACGGTTCTTCGGGGACATCGATTGTAAGAGATCAAAGGAGATTTTTCAAGATATCCGAATTTTTTTTTCAGGATATCAAAATTGTTTTTTTAGTACATCACGCTGGCAGGATATCAAAATTGTTTTCTGAGGATATCAAAATGCTTTTTCAGTGCATCACTTTAAAAAATAGGCGTCGCTTCATGAATAATTCCATTCAAAAGGCACATAACATTCACAATTGATTTTCGTTTTTAATAAAACTCATGCTGTCATATTTTGTACCGTTTTTTTTTGAAAGCTTTAATCTGTGTGAAGCCAATTAGTTGTGGAGTTTCATAGTCATTGCACTTAATTCCACTCTTCAAGTAAATAAATGAAAGAATGAATGAGAGTGAAACTGTGAAAGTTTTGTTGAATTTGGCTACAACTTTCAACTTCAGAGGACCAATTAATTAGAGCGAAATTAAACTCTATGTAGACATCAATACAAAAGCTTTTTGAAAATTATTGTATTTTGGTTTCTGTTACGTGCTACCGTAGAAAATATCGAACTTTCAAAAGTTTCATTTGCAAGGTGGTTAAGGCTTCATAATAATTAGTTATGGAATGTGGAAAATGAATTTGTTGCTTATTGTGTCCGACAACAAATGAATTAAAAAGGCAACAAATTCTATGCTCAAATTGAATGTCTGAAGCAGACTACAAGTAATTGTTCAGTTTACGGGTGATTGTACGAAGTAAAGGTATAGAGGAGGCATCGCATTAAAACCCAAAACAATCACCAACTTACCGTTGTGGTAGATTACTATGCTCGAACGAAACTTTCAATAGAAAATGTAATGGCTTGAAGGTGGTGCTTTATGAGTGACCCGACTCCATTGAATTCATTACATACAGTTCAAATATTCGCTTAAAACATGCACAATTGCAACAATAGCGCTTTGCAAAATTCACTCCCTTGCTCCATACACTAAACTTCAATTTCAAAGGAGGATCTGGAATTTCCTTCTCTTGTAATATTTTCCATCTTGCATTAATTTTTAGTCAAACACAAAATTCGTTAACGTTTATGAAGCTTAATAAAACAAATGTGAAATGGAGATAGCGTCAACTTAATTTAAATAAAAAAGTATGGAATGGATACATGCAAGCAAAATGAAGAAAATTTTGGATGAACACATCTTCAAGTGTTAATTGTATAAGGCGCGATACCAGTCGCATCGCCTAAGGTTTGTGTGAAAGCTCAACTTGACAGAAATAGAAATAATTCGGCGACAATGTCCGATGGTCACACCTACTACCCTGCTTATGCGACTACGGTCCATGGCTAGCAGTTCCATAACTATTTTGGAGATGGTGACAGGTGACATCACTCTTATCAATGCTTCACTGTCGGAACAGATGACAGCCCCTTTTTCTTCTGCTCCTGACGGAAGGGCTCACTTAAGTCCTTACATTGGTGCAAAAGTCTCTTCTTGGAAGAAACCTGCGAGACTTACTTGGTTAAAAGATTGATCCCTTCTTGGTTCCAGAGCTAGAACTCCCGCACTTGTTACTTCAGAGCTTTTCGATCCATCGTATACGATTTCGTTTTTCTTGTACTTGTGCATCGTCTCACTCCCACCCTAAGATCCGGTCCTGGCTAAGGGTAACGCCCGATTGGCTCCGATTTATGTCCTAGTCAATTCCTTTTTTATAATCTTTTAAGAGGTCAAATATGATATTGGCACGCGTGTGCGAATAGTCACTCCACAAAAAAAACTCCATAAATAATTTCCATGATTAATCACTTAACTGTGATAATATTGTATTTTCCGACATTATTATTGTATCAGTTAATGGTTTCCCGATTTACATTATCGGAAAGACATAAATTTTCTATAAAAGTCTTTTACAAAAGTTTTTGTCAGATTAAGGTGAATTTTTAAAAAGATATTAATTACAGTTTTTCCAATCACATTGGCAAATGAGCGAATAAACAATATGACAATGTTGCCATACAAAAATCGCTTCAATTTTTTTCCTGTAAAATTCTTAAAAAAAAATAATTTTCCATTTTTTACATCAACAGCTCCAAAAGGAAAAATTACCACAGGTGGTGATGTATGGGTGCTATTAATAAAGAATACTAGACCGTCAGATACAGACGTTTATATCTGTGAAGTCAATAGTGATCCAATTGCAAAAAGCTTTCATCCACTTAAAGGTGAATTGGTTTTTTTTCCCTATAAAAGAAAATGTTTTTTAAATTTGTTTTACGCTTTACGGTTGCATTGGTGTTCTCCCACAAGGATTATAATTAATCGAAAAAAAAATGTTTTTTGTTTCTTTCCTGTGCATGACGAATCGAATTTTCAACGACAACAGTGAAAAGTTTGAATTCAACGACTCAACAACAATCTTCAACAACAGACGTTCCATATATGGAAGAGTCTACAATTCCATCAATTACGCATGACTTTACTGATTGCTGCCAGTCACTAAATGTATCGAGCCAATGTATTGGATTTTGTACCATTCATAATATATTGGATGGAACGACAGGAACTGAGCCCGAATTGTGCGAAAAGGATTTCCCTAATATTGTTAAATGCATGGCTGATGGACGAAATCATTTACCGTGCTGCGAAAGGAAAAAAATACCCGATTTATGTCAGGTAATCACATTTCCGCATATTTAAATTAGAAACCATTTACACCATTTGTGTGGAAGTGCGGGGCTTTTATGTTGCCGTCTATAATGTATTTTCGTCTTTTTTTCACTGTATTATCGTAATGATTCAGTGAGCTTTATGGAATTTTCGTGCTTGTTGAAATAGCGGCCAATTTTTTATTTCAAGGTCTTTTATAATCCTTTTGTGCTATACTGAAGTTACAATGTGATAGCCTCACTTTACCTCCGAATGTTTTTTATTATAGTCGTCAACTTTCGAAAGAATAAAGTTTTCGATGAAATAAATGAAACGAGATGAGACACGACAACAAATGCTTTCATTTCATCATTTTCAAATCAAAGGAACGAAATAAAATTCTACTTCAAAATGAAAAATAAAAAGCCAAATAGGCAGATATTAGAGAATTTAAGCGATTTTGGCTTTAGATTTTTTGAACATGATTCGAGTAAATCTAATCAGAATTTCCCAAGTCTTGGCCCAACAAATTATGAAAAAAAAAATTATCTTGGTACTCCTGACTCTACTAGGACCTTAAAAATGACTCTCGACAAGAGTCCCTCTTTTTTTCTACATAAGTCGTATAAATTCTATCCGATTTTCTTGATTTTTCTTCTATTTGAAAGATAATCGAAGGCGGTACAATGTTCAAGAAAAAATTGGAACACTTGAAATTCATCGTCGATAATAAAACCAAATTTTTTCCAATGTATCCGACGATGAAACCTGCGTATGAGTTTTTCTGTGAAAAAAAATTCAACACAAAGGACCCGAACTATACGAAACAAATTGAGAATGAAAAAACATTATGCAAACGTTGGCATATTTTTACTGTTTGTCGCATGAAATGCGTATTTGTACAACTGTAATAAGTGACACATTAAGGAAATATATTTGCAAGTGAAATGATTTTTTTTACAGGACATGTGCCAAGGAGAATACACGCCATTCACGGATTTCATTAGATCGAGAGTGTCGTGTGTCGCACACACTTTACCGGCATTACAGTGTATATTAGAAGGTGTGCAAAAAATACCGAGTGAACCGGAAGGTGTTTATGTGGAACCATTAAATGAAAAATCATTGCAAGTATCGTGGTCACCACCGTCTAAGTTAGCTGATCAAGTAACAACGTACTCTATAAATGTAACAACTTTGCATACGTTCGACCAGGACTCGTTGAGTAATATTACGTCAGAGATTAGCGTCACTGTTTCGAAAGATTTGGACTCGGCTGTGATTAATGACTTAAAACCATTTACCATGTACGCAATAACTGTTACCGCAAATAACGAGTATGGTTCAAGCTTACCGAGTATGAGGGTTAGAGCTTTAACACTGGATAATGTTATTGGAAAACAAACAAACGTTGCCGTTGTGCCTATATTACCAGGTATGTACAATGTTCATTAGTTTCACCTCAATCATTTCACCTACCATATTTCATGTAAATATATACAATATTTTAGTACAGGAAAGTTATGCTACATTATTGTGGGTAAAGAGCACTTGTAAATTTCCTTTTGAAATTAAAACATGATTCAATTACATTACACCATTTCAGTCATACAAAAAAATGTTCAAAAGGACAACAAAAAGTGAAATTGCACAGAACTGTTAGCTTTACGAAGCCTCAAGCGCAATACACTGCAGATTATTCTGCATTTTTGTTTTCTTTTTTTGTTTGGTTCTTTTTTCATTTTTCAATTCGATTTGTTTTATGCGTCGAAGCTATAAACATACCTGAAAATTTTAGTTTAATTTTTTCTGCATGGAATATTTAACCGGAAGCCAACATATTAACTGCTGCAAAACGAAAAAAAATCGTAGATCAATCGTTCATATTAGATTTCAACACAACGAAGTGTTCATACCAGGTTGTATACGTACACGAGTGCTTGCATTAGTATTCGTGTTGTCTTGAATGTGTTCTACATATCAAGTCTTGTATCAAGTATATATCAAGTATGTATCAAGTAATAATACTTTATGATTCATTGTGTTGGTGTATATGTATCGAGTAGTGATCATCACATAGTGGGTAAAGACAATTACGTGATACGTACATATACACCAACGAAATGAATGATAAAGTAATAATTATTACGCATCTGTGGGAAAATTTATTTATCTTCGAGGAGGAAGCTTGTATCCTGAGACGAAGGCAAGGGATATAATCCTCCGAGAGGATAAATAAATTTTCGTGCAGATACGTAAGAGTTTTTATGTACCGAAGCAAGAAATCAACAAAACAAATTTTGATACAACACAATAATGGGCCATTCCAAATGTATGTAATGTAAGGAACGAAAATTTCTCCTGAGTCATCCAAGGGTCCAAATTTTGTGTTCTATGAAAAAATTGTTCATAACTGTAATATCTAATTTTCTGCCGAGCGTATAGTTTCGTTAATTCCTACGGTTAAGGCAGTATTTCCGTTCCTTACATTACAGTCGTCGCGGTTTGCATAGAATGGGCCTAATGTATGACTTATCTACCTAGACAGCCACTAAGGTGTATAAAATCTTTTTATCACATCGGGGTCTATAATATGCCAATTATAGCACTGAAAGTAGGACTATAATTGGCTTATTATAGTGAAGTTTCTTGTATTTAAAGAGGGGTATAATGAAGTCATTATAGTCCTCTCCAATGTTTTTCATATTGATGAAAATAGTAGACAAATATCATATAGCCTTTTTGAATCACCTTCGACACCAGAAGCGCTTACTTGTTTCAATAACACATTTTATTAAAATAAAATGGTGAAAACATACGAATTTAATTCGAATTGGAATCAAATCGCGTTTTATTTTGGTTTTCTTGGAGAAAAAATTATTTGACTGACCGTTCATTTTGCAATGACAACTGGTTACTAGATTGTAACGATCGCTTTTGTATTGATTTGGATGTACAGTGGAATTTTATGTTTTGTGCAAAATTGGAAATTATGGGCCTCGATGTGATGAAATATCGTATAACACAAGAGTTATATCGCGCAATTAGAGTCTCGGTAGGTAAAATTTCACGGGGCTGACGCACATCGAAATTTTACAAACCTCGACTATAATTACGCGATTATGCCCCTAGCGTTATAATATACTATTACTACCAACCCCATGCGAAAGCTCATCATTACATGACAATATGTCCCCTCCGTAATTTTTCTGTAAAATTCAATTTTTGTGTGGGCAGTCAATAAAACTTTATACATTGGACCCTGTCACATAATGCATTACTTCGGAAACAATTCTGTGAACTCACAAACTCACTCGTTCATTTTGAGCAGCTGGCATTGGAAACTGTAACGGTTTCCAAAGCTTGTTGAGCAAAAAAAAAACTTGCATACCTCGCCTCTCTACTCGCCTCTACACTCGTCAAAACAACGGTTTCCAAAGCTTGTGGCGCAAAAGAAACCACTCATGAGTTTGGCTCTTATCACACAATTCTGTCCTCATGCAATGAATTACTTTCGCAGGATCCAATTAAATTCGCGCACATAAAGAAAACCAAATCTTACTGAAATTTTTGGATTATTTGTGAATTTTGTGAATTAGTTCGCAAATATTGAGCTCTGGAAAAGTACTATCCACTTTTGGCGTAGTAATAGTAGCGTGATGTTCCATCACCTCCATTTCCGCTTCGATTACTATGGCGAAGGATTTGGTAAAGGTAGAGAGAGAGAGAGAGAGATCCTAAAGAGGTAAATGTTTAATCCCAGAGGCAAATAATATAAAAAATTATTTTACATTCAAAAGAATTCGTAAAAAAAACTTTTAAAAGCTTTCAAATCCTCAGAAAATAATTGGAAATCTTATGAGAATTTTTTTTTAAATCCTTTCCTTATAAGAAATGTAAAGATTATTTCCATGCGAGGATATTTAACGCTCTACACTTAGCGTCCATAATTTGTTCTTTACTCTATTCTTCTACTATTCAGACTAAAAAAGAGTTATATAGAACTAGAATATGTTTGCAAAACAAACCTGCAGTCCAAAAAATTGTGCTGCGAAAATATCTCCAGCCCACTTAATTTCAATTTGTGTAACTTTAGTCCTTTTTCATTTATCAATGACATGTTCCGTGACCACGTCTATGTTTGAGGTTGGATGCGGCTTGCGAACTCTCTATTGTCATTAATCAAAAATCGGTCTTTAATATATGTTCCATGCCCCAAACACATTTCATTACAAAATCCGTATGCATACAAATACACATGGTACATTCAAATGTCAATTAACGAACGTTAATGGTTTTTGCCCTAACAAAATAACTACCGGCAACCACAAAAATTGTACAGTACGTCTGTTCAGTTGGGTATTAAATAGGAAAAAGAAGGAATTTCGTTTATTTAACATCACCTCGGTACAACGCATACATGTTAAACTGTGATAAATATTTGTCGAGTTAACTATATGAAAGCGTGTGTATACCACTGAAATCATTTACTAAAACCATTCCATCATTACACAGTTCAACATTTTATGTAACAAATGTGGAGAGATACTAACATACGGCAACTCTACTTTACAGACGTTCGGGGGTGCTGCATGAGACAAGGAATGACACATCGAACATGTTTGGATAGGTAAATTGTTATTGTTCTTTATTCTGACAACAATTTTTTCATTAAATTCAACAAAATAAGGTCATAGACTTGCGTAGTTTTTTTGTTATTGGTAAATAATAAGGATGAGTTTGCCGAGTTTAGTTGGTTTATAATTTAGAGAGTTGATAAGGTTTCAAATGTCAAAGGTTCGGGAGTTATTTCACCAGCAGGTGGAGAAGAACATCTCTGTAGATGTACAGTTTGAAGCTATGAGACGTTTTTGAGCCTGAGTCGAGCTTCTAATCTCAATTTACAAGCACAACACCCACCCCAATTGGTCCTATTACTCCTTCCCATCGATACCTTTTTCATAGACTGTGGCGTATCATCATTGCAATTAATATTTAACATGTAAATGATGTTTGCATCAGCACCAGGGACTATTTTTGAGAAATTCTAGGAATCTCAAAGAAAGTTCTAGAAATTTTGAGGAATTTTTTAGAGAAATTTTTTTAGTTTAGAAAAAATTTTCAAGAAACCTTGAAAAAAATTGAGAAATTCAGATTTCTTAAAATATCACCTGATCCGCACCGCACACATATCGCACACCATTCATTAACTCATGAAAAAAATGAAAATATTCGCTTTGTAACAAACAGTTCATTTATTAGTTGCTTAGTTTAGCTCTCCGCTCTGACAAACTCTGCAAACTTCGCACACTGTTTCTCAAAAGTCGGTCTATTCCAACTGTCAAAATGATGCTTGCACCTGGGGTGCAAATAGTCACTTCCGATTAAGTTACGTCTCATCATACATGGAAAATTTTAAAGTGCGAGACACTAAACTTTACTTTAAAAAATGTTCACTTTAAAATCCTCAATATTGAAAGCTTTTGTAAATAAATCTCGATATAAATTTCACGACATCATAAACAAATTCAAAACTCATCAGATTCCTCACATATTGGTGACCCCGACATAACAAAATATGTAGGAATGCAAATTAACATGAAAATTGTTTACTCTTTTCGAGTCCAATGATGTTCTCAGTTTATTTATGAAGTTGCTTAGTCAACATTCAAAAGTTTTCGATATTTACAAAGTTAGATATGTAAATGAAGTGTATGGTGTTGAAGTTGTAGTTTTTTTTTTAAATAACTAAACGAAACATTGAAACACAGAACATCTCGAAATAATCACACGACTGTGTAAGGTAAACAACATAACTATTATAAAATTGACATGCGTTTGTATTATCTCACTTCAACTCAATACAAATATACATATACAAATAACGTCTAATTGCTGCGAGTTTTGGGCGACATGTATAATATCTCGGGGGATTATTGCCCGAAACCGAAATTTGGAGGTCATTACACGGGCGCCCAGAAGTTATCGCTCAGCAATCCGACCGTAAGTAAATTGAGCTAGCCTATTGAAATCGGATGGAAACCTTCCGAATTTAATAATATGTTATCGCTAGGACGCCGAAGTGCATTGCAGGCCAACTAGTTTCGTCTACCGCGGCGCCTGTAGTCTCCGGAGCCACCTACGCCGTTTTAGGGTAACTATTTTAGTTTGGCAGCAGCAATTATATGGACAGACGCTCACGAAAAATCAGATTTTTATCACATTATACTTTTTACGAAGCGACATTTGTCCGGGCAATAATTCGTCGAGCTATCGACTTTGATAAATCCGGAAGAAATTTGTCCTTTTGTCTAATCTTAGTTCAAGAAAAGAAAGATATCTTTCGTCTGCTGAAGACGCTGTGAACGCTCTTTAGTCGATCGGTGGCACTATAAATCTAAAAATATGCTAAATATCTGAAATTTAATGAAAATATTGTTGATTTTAATGAAGTCCTTGATTTTCTTGTTAATATTTGGCATTTTTTACAATAAACAGAATGTGCGATCCGAAAAAAGCTGATTTTACTGAAATTCCCGATTTGATGGTATGTGCTCCATGGGCAAATATCACATTTTCATGTTTAGCCAACAAAATCGACCATACACCGTGCTGCATGGAACGTGGTATTCCGTCGTCTTGTTTGAGTTTTTGTGCTGGTAACATAACAACGATTACATTCAGCTTGTTCAAGTAAATAATGACATGATCAAATGAATGTTAAATGAGATTTCACGTTAAAATTGTATGATTCCACGTAAAGGTGCCTTCAATACATGTCCGATTACAGCAGTTGCTTGTTGCAAGGATACGGTGTTTTGGCTGGACCACCATCCCGAGTAAAAGCGCCGCTGGTTTCATCACATTTCGCAATTTTAGAATGGAGCCCACCGAAGATTTTACCAGACACAGTCACAGCTTATCATGTGTCGATAAGAAAATTGGGAACTGGCGAAGATTATGAGGTCATTGAAAAGGATCATCCACCGTTGATAATGGAAAGTCTGGAGAGTGCAACTTATTATGAGGCCTATGTTGTAGCTGTTAATGCTCACGGCAAGGGTGGAGCTTCACCTCGACTGGTTTTTCGAACAAAACATGAGGTGGGTGTGTTATGATGCTAAAGAGTAGGGAATGATATTGTAGCTTATAAAATTTGTGTTTTAACTTTTGGGCGGTAGGTAACTTATTTTTGCGAAAAATCTCATGAAATTGCTTCTTCTTTCACACAAAATATTGTATTTGATGCAGAAACATAAATAAAATATTTTTTTGAGGATAACTTCTCCTGGGAAAAATCGAGAAAGTAGCTTTTCCGCCATTTTGGGGGGGGGGTTTCTCCTTGCATAAGACACCCAATTAGGGGCAGGTCTCTGAAACTATTTTGTAATTATAGGCCAATTCATTATCTTTCAAATGATGCCAAACTCAATGTTTTACGATAAAAATTACCATTTTGGACACTCTTACAGTGAGGTGACGTTTGGCTATATTTTGATCAAAGTTTACTTGGTTTTTCAATGGGCGGTTTACGTTGCCCGTGTTATATTCCACACGCAAAGGCGAATATTTTTTGTATGAAAGAGCAGAAAAATTATTACGTTAGTTAGTATGGCAATTAAAAAGTCACTGAGCCAGCGTCACCAACTTGAGTCACGGGTACCTTCATTGATATCGCGCGCTTATAATTCTTTGCAAATCAAGATCGAGCTATCCCGCTTTTAAAAACTTGATTAGCGACTTTAAAATCATGCCCACAGTGTGACGCAGTCCCCACACCCCAAAAAAGAAATCCACAAACTCAAAAAACGCCATACAAAAGCCTTTCGGACAAGTCATCATATACGCGAACATTTGAGTTTTTTCCCCTCGCCCCCTTTCCTCCCCAAATTATTGAAAAAAACGTCGTAGCAGCCTTCCAATGAGTTAAGACTCATCAAAATTGGTTAAAAATTGGCTGAGATATCGAGGTTGGAAAATGGGCCTTCGATTTTTCTACTGTTCTCTTTATTATGAAAATTACTTTTCTGATCTATCGGTTTCTATCTATATATGTATGTATGTATCTATCTATTAATAATTGGTAAATATTAATAAAGACAGTTGGTTTCTTCGGGAAAGTTATAGAGATTTTTTTTTTGTAACAAATTTTTTTCGGAGACAATTTTTTTTTCAGAGAAAATTTTTTAGGAGAAAATTTTTTTCAGAAAAAATTGTTTGGATGAAAATTTTTTTTGAGAAAAGCTTTTTTCGAAGAAAAATTTTTTTTTCGGAAAAACTTTTTTTTTGTAGAAAAATTTTTTTTGTAGAAAATTTTTTTCTCAGACAATTTTTGTTTTTCGGAGAAAAATTTTTTTCGCAGAAAAAATTTGTTGTGAGAAAAATTTTTTTCGTAAAACAATTTTTTTTGGAGGACAATTTTTTTCGGAGCATTTTTTCAGAGAAAACTTGTTTGAGAAAAAATTGTTTAGAGAAACAAAATTGTTTGAAGAAAAATTTTTTTCCTGAAACACTTTTTTTGTAGAAAAATTTTGTCGGAGAAATTTTTTTTTCGGAGAAAAACTTTTTTTTCGTGACAAAATTTTTTTTTGGATACAAATTTTTCTGGAAACAATTTTTTCAGGATGAAAATTTTTTTAGGGAGAAACTTTTTTCAGAAAAAATTTGCTAGAGAAAAAATTTGTTTGGAGAACAAATCTTTTTTTGGAGAAATTTTGTTTTTTTGAAAGACAAAAATGTTTTTGCAGAAAAATTTTTCTGGAGAAAATATTTTTTTCGGAGACAATTTTTGCGGGGAAAATCTTTTTTGGAGAAAACTTTTCGGAGAAAAACATTTTGAAGAAAATTTTTTTTCGGGGAGTATATTTTTCGGAGACATTTTTTTTTCTTCGAAAAATTTTTTTTCTAAGAAAATTTTCGTTTCTGTGAAAATTTTTTTCGTGAAATTTAGTTTTAACAACTGCAAACTTCCAAACGTATTATCAGCGGTAGCGTCACTCCATATTGTTCAAGCGTACTTACGGACTGCCTTACATTTTACCTTTTAAGAGGTGTTTGTATGCTTACTAAATTTCGAATAAATAAAGAGTTTGACGATGGTTTCGTTTTTTTTTCTCGAAAAGATTGACGTGGAGTCGTCATCTCCATCCTACAACATAACAACTTGCTGTCTAGCAGCCAGTTTATTACCACAATGTATGCCACTTTGTTCGTACGACATCAAAATGTCAGACCTTCAAGCACTGGGACAGGTTTGTGCACCGCAAATGGGTAAGTCCAACTAAATTACTTAAAGAAAAAGATATAATCGTAAACACAGGGTTGAATTATTCATTAATGTTAGTAGTCGATGCGAGTCTCTTTTTTATACAGAGTTGATAGTCCCCAACCCCAACTGTCATGTTTTCCTTCGTGTATAATTTAATTAACTTTCGATCCTTATTTCGTAGGAGCTTTGGCGAAATGTGCAAGTGGTGGGCGGGATCATACGTCTTGTTGTAATAGACGTGGTGTACCTGCTAAATGTATATCATTGTGTCGAGGTGTTTTACCCCAACCACCTGTTGACTGTTTATCGTTTGGAGGAAACATTATACAATGTTTTGAAGAGGGTAAGTAATTTTTTTGTTGCTTTGATATTCGTTCGCAAGATTTGCGTAAAGCTGCAACGACTTCAACAAATTGTTATGTCATTTCCTACCCTTTCTAATTTTTCGTACGTTCGGTATATTTTCATTGGACTATTAATTTGTATCTGTAAATTCGTTTCATCTTTTTGAAATCGATAAAAGTGTCGTGCTAACGATGAAAAACGGTGTTAAAAGTGTTATGTATTTTTACATTCTGTTGAAATTCTATGAATTAATATTTTTTTACGCTGTATTTGATTTACATAAAATGCATCCCTTTGAGTCATCAAATGAATTTCCAATGATCATGCATTTTTATAAATTCTTTGATTTTTATCTTTAGTACGACAGTGATGATGGATGCAAAAAGTTTTTAATGAATTCCCGTTCTATTCTACTTGAAGCCACTCAAGTTGCACGTAAGCACCAAGGGAGATGTATGTCTCTTAGCACACTTTTAATCTTTGAATTTGGATGGTGACTGCCAGACAATAAACCTGGAGGGAGATGATGCACTCTTACCGAGGACATTTGTTTTTTGCAAGAGATAACTCTTTCGTCCAAAATTACTTCCGTCGGATTGGACAGGCTTTATAGGGAAATGTTGATCTGAAGTTGGTTTAATCGTTTGTTGTATTCCTTGGAGCAGGGATTTAAAAAGTGGGACTGACTGCCTTAATGAAGTGTAGGGAAAATTAAGGTTACACTTGTTGGCACATCACAAGAGGAGATAGTTTGTACCTTGAAGCAGCTGGAACAAGTCTCTGATTTGAGGATATGATGAAAAAATTGAGTCTGTTTGCATTCCAACCCTAATAATGACACTTTAAGCAAACTTCCTACGGGTCAAAACAACCCATTTGGAAGCACGACACAAACATTTTGGAAATTTCCACAACTCCTTGTTTGCTTTATAACTGACAGTTGAAATAGACCGACGTTGGATCCCAACAAATTCTTTGGTCTGAAAAGCGTAATGATGATGGGTAAGAGGGTGGCTCAAAGATAAGTTACTTTTTGTTTACAGACTGCTTGACTGACGTCTTAAAATGTTAAAGTAAATAGATCAATAAACATGCAAACTTTAACTTGGATTTCGAATAAACTTCATATAAAATAATCGAAGGTACACACAACATTCCAGTTGTTGTTAGCCACATTACATTGTTTCCATACATAACATTAAATAGATTCCTCTCCCACATTTTAGGACATGAAACTTAAGTAATTTGTGTGTGTAAGTAAAGCATGTAACGTGACAGGAATTTCATATTTACCTGGAATTAGCCGGACGTGATAGATATATACGATTTTCAATATTTCCATCCACTTGGTAGAATTAAAACAATGTTTCGGCAAAGAATGCGTTAATGGTAACTAACACGTCTAGCCAAATATTCCAATTCCAAATACCCCATAAACTTTATTTTGGGAAACATTCATAGGATGGAATTTCACACATCGTTTGGCATTGAAATAGTTTCATAATTATGGAAGAAACGGACCATATCTGTTGCAATAAAAGAAATTATTATAAAAGAAGACGCCGATAGAACCATTTATAATTTACCAAATAAGTCCGAGATTCGCACGATATTTCTTTCTTTTAATTGTCTTCATTGGTTTCCACTCTGCCAGAATCGGCTACAGCAATTTTGTTTTATTTTTTGCGCTGTGTTTTACATCAATTTTTCACCCAAACCTCAGGATACCACATTTCCTCATAACAACGAAGATTGATGAGACACTTTTTTATCGAAGTTTTAGTTTGCTTTGCTCATTTCTCTTGAAGTTGCAGCTACACAATCATCCTCGTGTTCCGAGTTCCGATTATATTATATACATTAAACGAGATGCATGAAGTCGTTTGTGTAATATGCAGAGAACGGATATTGTTATGTGCAAATGGTGTAAAAACGCTATTTTGTGTAAAATGCAAACGACAATTTACTAATAGCGAAATATTTGTACAAATCTACCCCATTGCAATGGACGTCTATACTTGTACACAATTTTCCGATCGATAAATGAATTTTAAATTTTGCTTTAATTTTCTCCCTCAAAAGAATTACAAATTTTTCCCATTTTTTGTCACTGGCATAAAGGACAATAGTGTCACAAACGATCAATTGGCATTAAAACTTTGCTTTTTGATTTTTTTTTGAACTCAAAGAATTTGTGTGACACTTTAAGCCATATCGTCTCTTCGAGTTTGTTGTCCAGTAGGATATTTATTTCGGGATTACGAAAAGGTTCATTCAAAACGGTTTAGATATTGAGATGGATGAACCAAAAGCGCTGTATATTAATCGTTCCTATTATGATTGTCAAACGAGAACTTAATTGGAAGGGCAATTTGTAAAGGGGGCCAAAGAATAAACCATCAGAAACAGATGTTTGATGTTAAGCACATCAAAATTATACCATTCGCAAAGTTAACAATCGGATCCATCAGGTTTTATTCCAATTTATATTCATTTTTATTCTACGGGAAGCCTTGTGCACCTTTTTAATTTCTCTTTTCACGTATTCGCTTGCATTTTTCTCATGTAAAACTGATTTTTTAGTGGAAAGAGTTAAAAAGAAACGTTGCACAATCTTATAATCATCTTCCAGTAATTTTCAATAGGCGGCACTTTTTTAAGGGCAGAAAAATCCTTTGAAAAAAATTCGTAGAAATTCTTCAAACAAAATACTACAAATTCTTATCCTTCCAATTCGAAAGGAAATCATTAAAAATCCTTCAAAAGTCTTCGAAAACCCAAACGTTGTTAGATGAGGCGAATAAAACTATCTATTTTTTAAATTGCACTAATTTTGTTCTTACTAACGACCACGGTCTCGATTTGACACGAAAAAAAAAATTAAGTTTTTCGAGATGTGTGGAGTACGGGTAGCCAAATTTTTGGCGTGCGAAATCACAGAGCGCAGAAAAATTATTACGTTGGGAGCATTTGCGACGCATTTCTTTAATCAAAAATGAAAATATTGGTATCAGTTGACTTGCGAAAGAGAAAACAAATTTCCGGCGAAAAAAATTTTCAGCGAAAAAAAATCTGGCGAAAAAAAATTTCCGCGGAAAAAAATTTCCAGCGAAAAAAATTTCTGTCGAAAGAAAATTTCGTTTCCGAGCACGAGCCAAAAGAGTCGGGTTTCATACAAATGGCTCTGGAACTAGCTAACATAGGATGTTTCCATTAACTTTGGCTTCTATGAAATAGCACATTTTGTATGGAAAATGACGATTTTCTAAAGGTCATATCTTCGGATCCACTGGACCGATTTTAATGAGTAAAATGTCGATTTCAATCGAAATTTTACGTATAATCCGAAAAACTAGGTCTCACGGGGGTACGACGCAAGGGGAAAAAGTCAAAACTTCGCTGTAACTACCGTAGTAGCCTGTGGAGTTACTTTTGAAAGACCCCGTATATGGTTCCGCCGTCTACGAAAAAAAAATTTCTTAATTTTTTGATCGTTTGGGGACTTGCGTCACGGGCGCATCGTTACCGCGCGCCCATGAATACTCTTAAATCGCAGTCAAAAAGGTCAGTTCAATTACATTATTGTCATATTTTCTTTCTGTCGTGAAAATGTAGAGTAGTGGGGATGTTATATTTCCTAAGTCTTCGTTGAGCAGGTTTTCGTGTTTATGTCGGTGTATGTGAATGGTTTCATAGTACTCAATCTTCCACCCCTTGTAAATTGGTTGTATAAGTTTCAGTTCACCTCGTAGTTCGTCACAAAGATGTATCGTGCTACTGTTGTCATATTTTTCCACTTCGCAGACTTAACATGCTCACTAAATCGCTCAAAAAATTTGCGAATTGTCATTCCTATGTACAAACGGCCGCAACATCCGCACCTTGTCTCGTAAATACCTGATTTGTGCAGGTCAAGTAGGTCGTATTTCAAAGTGCTTGTCTCAACGATCCGTCATTTCTATGGCCTAGGGTCATACCATTTTTTTTGTATACAGGTCTCAGCTTTTTCGTTATGTTAGTACCAAATCTGAGTGCGACTGGTTTGTCTGTCATTTGTTCTGCGTGTACAATGTACAGCTCACAGGTTTTAATGCATACTCTTCAATCTATTACCTCTAATTTGTAATGAAAGCTGCGACTCTCCTAGCTGTAATAATCTTACAAATCTTGTAATTCCGATTAGGAACTGAAAATATTCCCGGACCAATCGAAGATCTACACGTGACATCCAAAACTGATACAAGCATCTCATTGGAGTGGATACCAGCAACTCCCGAGTCAAATTCGTCAGACTTGCAGAATATCGATTATCTTGTCCAATATGGAAAAGTAGATAACATGACAATGTACGAGACGATAATAAAATTACCAAATGTAAATTTTCAAAAGCTACATTCGATTATGGAACAGACTGAAATTGTTTCTATCTTTAAAGGAAATAAACACCACAGAGACTGAAATTGAATTAAAAAATTTGGAGAGGAATGCCGTTTATCGCATTATGGTTGTTAGTCGCGGAATATATGGATCGTCATTGCCATCATCAATGCTCGTTATTAACACATCGTTGAGCAATGGTATTTTTTAATTAAAAATTATCTTTTTTTTTCTTTGTGTCGATTGCAAACGATTCTTTTCAATTAGTTAACTATTCGGTATCAGATGCGTACGCAGTACCCTCTCCACCGCATTCATTGTCAGTATCCGATCATAGTGCTACATGGATAAGAGTGGCCTGGCAACCTCCCGAATTTTCTCATCCCCACGAAATAATTTCTTACAAGTAAGTGGAAAAAACTTTATCAAAGTTTTTCTTAAAAAATTATTTAAAGTTTTCTTCGCAACGAATAATAATTTGCATTGAATGGAAAACCGAAAACTACGTTAACCCGTGCGATACTAAGTCAAAACAACAATCTTGGTCAGGACCCTCCGGAAGGATGCCTGATGCCAAAAAAAAATTCTTTGGCAATGTTGGATGATGAAATGAGTACATAAATATTCACTTCGTTGCGACTTGGCACCACGCTGCGTACTTGAAAAGTATTAGCAGTCTTATAGAAGCAGCCTGGTGCCGAAAATCTGTCAAAGTCATTGTTGCGGCAATAAGGAATGTTATACGTCATATAAATTTCAATATGGCACCAGGCTGCTGCTGCCCTCTATGTTGACATTAAAATATGTTGAGTAGGCAGCCTGGTGCCGCGTTGACGTATGTGACGTATAGTATTCGTAACTGCGGTTTCGATGACATTAGCACCAGGCTGCGTTCTTTATGATTTCTTAAACTTCTCAAGTGGGCAGCCTGGTACCGAATTGGAATCGAGTGCATAGTAATGTACTCGTTTTCCACTCCAGTATTGTCATAGAAACTGCCTATTTCGACATAAGTCGCCCAAAGTACCTCTAAAGAGAAACGCTTTTTCTGAAGAAAATTGAAAACATTTATTTTCCTAAGTAAATTTTCAAAAAATAAAACAAAATTAAGGAAAAAAAAAAATTTGTATCCGATTTTTACCAAGTTTGTTCGTAAGTTTTCTTGCTCTTTCATTTTCCGATCTTTCTCTTATTTTGCTCACCTTAAAGCTCGAGATAACGTGTTGATAGACATATAGACAGACGGACAGGGCAGAGACAAACATCTTCGAAATGTTACAAACGAAAGAGTAAAAGATCAAGCCCTTTGAAGTACTTCGTGCGAGTCTAATAACGTAAAGAAATACATCCTAGTGGTGTGCAACAAACTCCATTCATATTTCCATATAAACTGTGCGGAAAGCACCAGAATCTCGACCGCAAATAAATCATTTCGTACATGGAAGAATCACCCTTTTCACACGAGACTTTATGACATCGTAAATAATTTATAACTCGCACATTTTCCCACAGAGTATATCATAAGTCTACGTCGGCCGATAAATTTACTATAACAGAGACAAGACTTTTATGGACACGTCTTAGTAATTTAAATCCAAATGTACAGCACGTCATTTATGTTGTTGCAATTGGATCGAAAGGATTGAGTTTACCATCGGAAACATTGGTTGCATGGACTGATCCAGCGTTACCCGCATTTGTAGACGTAAGTACTTTTTTTTCGCTAACAATCTCGGCTTTTATGATGATAGAAGACCGTTGATAATTTTTAATGGTTCATATTGTCAAACATAACTGAAATTTATGTGTGCAGCCGCCAACTATTCATCCGGCTAATATTATAGCTGAGGGTGGAAGTATGACAATTTTGTGCTTGGCTTTGGGTATGTTATAGTTCTAATGAGTAAGTGTTGATCAACTCACATTTTCGCCTTTTTCGGTACGATAATAGGAAATCCCGCTCCGACAATTTCATTATATGTAGGCGGACATCTGGTTAGACAAGATACGTCAAGACATATGGTCACAACCATTCATAATGTTACAACTGATATGGAACATGTATCTTGCTATGCAGACAATGGTTTTGGTGTTCCTATGCAAGCAACAAAAAAAGTTCAAATTAGTTGTGAGTTTGATGTTTTGAAAAAAGAAGATTTCGTGTTTTTGATCGTCAAGTTATACGTGTCCTATTACAGTCGCGCCGCAAATTCAAGCATCAAGTGTAACACTTTCTTTGTTGGGAGATCGAGTCGACTTAAAGTGTACAGTTAAAGCTAAGCCAGCACCAAAGGTCATATTCTGGAGAGATCACGAGGGTCGAGTGCCGGTGATCGTGGGAAAAAATTACGAAATGACAATGGAAGCGAGTAGTAGGGTTAGTAGAAACCCCTTGACATGCATTCTCTCGTCAGATATTTCTCTGGTGACGTGAAAATTTTTTCCGCACCAGCTGCATTTCCCATTTTTTGATACAAAATTACTCCTTAAAAAGCTGTAAAAAACATTTCACCTCTAGGTGAGAAAACATCGTGGTGAGTGAGCGTTGTAAAAATTGAGCTCTAGAGATGATGTTTCACTCTAAGAGATGACAAAATCAAGCTTCTCACCTCAGTTCAGGCGTTTGCCACGGATTAATGTCAAAGTATACGAAATTCCATGATGAAGTCCATAAGCTTCACATATTACGAATTTCCTCATGAAATTGTGTATACTTTGACATAAGCCGTCGCCGCAATAGAGTTAAAACAAAACATTTGGTTATTGGTACCACGTGTACTTTTGTATGCTAAAGCAAATAAACAATGGATGTAGTGGACATAAATATCGTCCACTTCCTCTATCCACTGTTAGCAGTGAAAAAGCTATTCCTATCATTGAAGCAATAACTATCTTCAGGACACATCTACATCAACAATGACTTTGAGCATTTTGAAACTGACGAACGAATACGTTGGTGACTATTTCTGTCATGCTGAAAATCCGTTAGGCTCTGCAACAAGCGCTGTGTCAGTTCGAATACGTCCTACGCCAACAGCACACAATATTTCCGAATGTTGCATAACCCACAACGTCTCAGCAGCTTGTATGGACGCTTGTAGCTTTTATGTGGATATTGACTCAGTGAAGGATCGACCTGAGTGCATTTCTGATTTCGATAAATTGATGAGATGTGCGGCTGATGGTTCAGGTAGGCTTTAGGATTGTTCAAAGTTGGCGAATACGAAAAATTATTTAATGCAAATTCAGATCATCGCCAATGCTGTGCTGCTGCTGAGGTACCCAGACACTGTTTGAACTGGTGTCGTGGTGAACCGGTTGGAATAAAAGGATCGTGTGTCTTGCAACATACGAAAACCATCATCGATTGTTTCCAAGCAAATCGAGATCGTTTGCCAAGTTCTCCACTCAATTTGGCAGTGCAAGTTTTATCGAATGACGAAGCATTGATATCGTGGGAGCCACCAATCAAAAATCCTCACATGGTCGAAGGTTACAGAGTTTATTTGCATGAAGCTGATCCCGTTACGGATGAGATTCGTTTGAATAACATAAATGGCTTCGGCACACATCGAATTGATACCAAAGATTTGAGCATAAGAATTGGTGAACTGAAACAGAATGTCGTTTACGAATTGGTTGTTAAAGCTGGCAATCAGTATGGTATGGACAGAACTTGCTCGATTTGCTTCAGAACCGATGAATATCACAGCGGTTTGTCTCTTTTTAGGGTCTAGTGTACTGACTGATCCTCTCAAATTTACTATGGGAGATCACAAGAGAACATCAGCGTCGACTTCTAGTGGTGTAGCTGGAACGGTTTGCGGCATTCTGGCCGGCATTATTGCCATTGCACTGGCAGTCGTGGCCATATTTTTCTACCAAAGAAGAAAATTTCAAAAGTCAGCAAATGGAGTTGCTTTTGAAAATCCTAGTTATTTAAGAGAAGTAAATATGGAACATGTGCAAGTATGTCGTCCCCTCACTGCCAAATATGCCAGCAAATCAATTAACTTGTTTCACTCGGAATTGTTACAGATTTCGGCTGTATCAGCTGATAGCAGTAATGGGACAGAGTGGAGACACGAGAGACTGCAAACTCCAAATGTCGATCAGAGCTCTGTCGTGCCGATGGCTACCGAAGTAAATCCCTCGCTATACGAAGAACTTAAACTTGGCCATGAGGGTGTCGGATTTAAAAGACTTGTGTCGTAGGTAAGATGTAAATAAACGCTATAAAACACCAAACATCTCAAAAAAATATATTGAAAACACGTCCTACACGTTTAGTTAAATATTTTCACATTCCATTATTTCGGGTCTCACTTTGGTTTTATAGTCGAAAAGAACAATAATGACGTCCCTACAGTTATTTCTGTTTTACTATTTTTTTTTTTTGTAATTAAAACCTAAATCTATCACGAATGTTAGCGATTATGAAGTAATTTTAATAAATTAAATTTTTAAATAACAAACTGTGTATATACAAAATTACATGTAATTATTGTTAAAAATAAATATTTTTTATAAAAAAATCTGGTTTTTCGTTCACAGGATTTTTATCCTTTGTGTTCTACAAATTGATAGCTTACTTTGTTACAGTTTTTCTGAAAATCTCCGAAGCATCATGCACTAGAATGATCTTGATCGTGAATCTGAAGTACAAAGCCTTGACCTGAGTTAACCCAAAACAACGTATCGCATCCAATCTGTGCTTTAAAGCTTTTGATGAGCTTTGAGTTTCTTTAGAATTCCGTTGGAAAATTGGAATATTTCGCTGGAATACAAAAGAAGCTCAAAGCTCTCCAAAAGCTTTTATTAGCAAAGACACAAATGCGATACGCTGTTTTCGCTTAACACGGCAGAGCGGCAGCCTGATGTCAAATGGCAATTAAGTGCGTTGTAAAGTACTGGCTAATAGATTCACATTTCCCCGTATATAATTTTTTCACATCAGTCCAACTTTCCGGAATCATCCTCGGAGCGGTAGCGGAGAGCGTGACGCAGTCCCCACACCCCAAAAAAAAAACGTCCACAAACCCAAAAAACTCTGTACAAAAACCTTTGGGTCAAGACACGATGTATAGGCGAACTTTTGAGTCTTTTCCCTTCGCCCCCCTCCCTTTCCAAATTATTTTAAAAAAAACTACGTTGCAGCAGATTTCCAACGAGCCCACAATCGGTTGAAAACGAGCCGAGATATCGCCGATCAAAGATGACAAATTTCTATATAAAAATGGTAAAAGTATCTTTAAAAGTAGAGATGAGCGGGTCGACCATGAAACCCGACCCGGACCGAACCCGACCCGAGAAAATTTTTCGAAACCCGAAACCCGAACAGTTTCCAAGCCCGGCCCGGTCCGAACCTGACCCGATTAAAATTTTCAAAACCCGAAACCCATGAACCCGAAAAAAACAATTCGGGTTCGGGTTCGGGTCGGGTTTTTCGAAGTTTCGGGCAACCCGCTCATCTCTATTTGAAAGTAATTACAATTTCATTCCTGTGTTGTGTGTAAATGATCTATGTATCTATGTATACATCTACTTTTTTTTCTCGAGAACCGCCCGAGCGATTTCCTTAAAATTTTCAAGGAACGTCAGTCTCGGCCCCAAATGAAAAATTTCATATGCCGCTTTTTCGGGAAAATTTTGGAAAAGCCGTGCCATATGGAAAAGTGGTCAATTTTGAGAGTTTTTAGGTAATGCTCGGAGTTTTCGAATTTTTTTTTGGTCAGGAGAATTTTTTGGGATCTTAAGAAAATGGCTGCCAGCAGTCAAACTAGCGCCATCTTGAATTTTCCCAAGCAATAAATTAGGTTTTTTTTGGTTTTTGAATTTTAGCTTCGGAATGACAATACTTAGAGAGTTGGTTTCTTCGGGAAAGTTATAGAGTTTGATCAGCAGAATTTGTTGGGACTTTCAGAAATCTGCCAAAGTGACGCCATCTTGGATTT
>CM055403.1:74399697-74413270 GCA_029228625.1 Pseudolycoriella hygida
TAACTATCGTAGGATATTTCCATTAACTTTGGTTTCTCTGAAAGTGCACATTTTGTATGGAAAATGACGATTTTCTAAAGGTCATATCTCCGGATCCACTGGACCGATTTTTTTGAGTAAAAAGTCGATTTTAATCAGAATTTTACGTAGAATCCGAAAAACTAGGGCTCAGAAAGATACGACGCACAGTAGGCTAATCCGTTATATTCATGTTCAAAAATCTATATCTCGTGAAATATTCACAATTTAAATGTAAGAATTCTTAAATCGTGATTTAAGAATATTCAAAAATGTCGGGAAAAATATTTGTGCATGTAGGCCGCAGATTTATAGTCGTAAAGTTGTTAGACAAAGTGACAGGTTTGATTTCTCCCCATACATAACCTCAAAAAAATATATTTTCCATATCTTCGTCAGAATCTTGTCGAAATCAGTTGTAAACGTTAAAGTAATTCATAATAAGTCGAAACGAGCCTTGTCCGACGAAAAAGGGATGAAATTCCTAGTGGTTTTGAAGCGAATTGTTATTCAGCGCTCTGAGACTCAAAGACAGTCAGTATGAACATCGAAGAATCAACCAAGAAATTCATCTTTCATAAATCTTTCATAAATCACGTTTTAAGAATTCTTACATTTAAATTATGAATATATCACGAGATATAGATTTTTGAACATGAATATAACGGATTAGCCTACTGTGCGTCGCAAGGGGGGGGGGGGGGGGAAGTCAAAACTTAGCTGTATATATGGTTCCGAAGTCTACGAAAAAAAAATTTCTGAATTTTTTGCTCGTGGGGACTTGCGTCACGAGCGCATTGCTACCGCGCGCCCATGATATATTAGCACAAGCCTCAGCTCCTTATTTACACTCGTTAATTCGTCCATTGCGTCGTCAAATGTATCGTTTTCAGCTACGTAAAATTCTATATTTCAAGTTTGTATAATAGTGAACGTATTTTTTACCTTCATAAATGTAATCAGCAAAATTTTGCACTAAACTGTTGCACAATTCTTGAGCCATTTTTGAAAATCACAAATCAACACGAGTATAAAAAAAATGACGTGAATTCCCCTATTGACTCATTCCAATGTTCGACTCTAAGTTATATTATAGCCGGCTAGCCTTAAAACAATATTTTAATTTATTATTCGGTTGATGGATTAAACGAAGCGAATGGAAGCTATTTCCCCGTTTTTTACTGTCACAGGCCACCATAAGTTCTATGATTGAACTATTCTCAACATGTTGTGGCAACCATCTGCAAGTTATGCTGTAAATGACAAATGTTTTGCAGAAAAACTCTTTGAAGTTAATATTCTTTCTTAGTCGTCTGTCTGCTCACAAAATGCTTTTGTTTTTTCTTTAATGTGCAATACCATAATTCGTCAGTACACCGTTGAATGTTGATGAGTTGAAAAGTTTGGTCATTAATTCACCAACTTTGCGATTGTTGCAGACATATGCTGTGCAACATCGAAGGAACTAATGGACTACGATGTTCAGTGTAAAGTACGTCTAATTTTATAATCGACATTTTAAATGAATTAAACATGAGTCTTAACTTCAGTTCGGTAGGATGGTATAATTAGACTTTGCCAGTAAATTAACATAGCACCCGATCGGGTTTTTCACGAAAACACTTGAAGTGAAAGGTGTATACAGCGTTTTCGTTACTTTGCATTTTACAATCCTTTTTTTATGTTGCACACCAGTTGGGTATAATCGACCATGGATATTTGAAATTGACGACGGATGACGAGGGTAATTTGAAAACGAATTAAAAAGTCTCGTTGTGGTTTGGTGGACAATCAAAAAATTTATTGAATTTTCTACTTGTTTTTCAAAAGTTATGGAATGCGTGCTTCATCTCTAAGAAGAAATGCCAAAAAAAAAAACACAGAATTTGTTTGCATAGTCTAGTTGACATGTCGTCTTTTTTTCAGAGAATTTTTTGTTCTTTTTTGGAGGTTATGAGTTCGAAGTTTTAAGAAACGCCGAATTTTTTCTTCCTTTCGAAAGTTTCAAATACGGAGGCTGACGAAATGTCGAATTTTTTGTTCCCTCCTTGATCCCATTGGCAGGACGTTTCCATTAACGACAGTTTCTTTCCAGCACTTTACAAACACTTTGATGACCGAAATGTTCTCCTCGGCACGATATCACAAAGGGATCAACGTAGTTTCTCAAAGAAATCCTGAAACATTTCTAGAAGTTGCTTCATCCCAGAGCTTGGTAATTTTTCCCTAAAACCCTGAAACACGTGTTCTCTAAAATTGTATTCTCTACAACTTTGCTTTTAGAAGCAACTTTCTAATTGCCATAGTTTTGGAGATATGAGTCATCCCTCCCAATTCTAGAAGTGATCTCCGGATTAGGTCATTTTCCCTGAAAACCCTGAGACATGTTTTCTCTGAAATTTTATTCTCGGCCACTTTGTTGAAGCAGCTTTCTTACTGTCATAAATCTAAAGATATGAATCATCCCTCCCAGTCGTAGAAGTGGTTATATCCCAGGAATTAGACCATTTTTCCTTAAAACGCAGCTAAACACTTGTTTTCTAGAATTTTTGAAAGTAACTTTCTAACTTTCATAGTTCTAGGGGGCCGTTCATAAAGTATGTCACACAAAAATTGCCTTTTTTCGAACCCCCCCCCTCTGTCACACTTGTGTCACATGTGTGACATACTTTATGAACGGCCCCAAGAGACATGGGTCATCCTGCCTAATTCTAGAAATAGTCATATTCCAGGATTGGGTTATTTTCTCCTAAAACCCTCAAACACGCGTTCTCTAAAATTTTATTCTCTACAACTTTCCCTTTGACGGTAAACCTTCATATTGCATAGTTGAAAAAATATAGACGAAAAACCATCTGCTTTCGTATATGGACAAGAAAAACAATTTCGTCCATCCCACTCCCCAGACCACCTCACCACAAACCCAATTTTCACACTAAAAAATTTCGCAGTTTTCTGAGATCAAATGCTTTAACTTGAAACCAAAATGGACAATTTCCGTGCTCTAATTGCTGAGATATTTGCGAAAAAGTTTCACCGACGCTCGAACTTGAATTAGGGGAGGCATGTACCTTTCAGGGAAAAAAAGTGATCGGTCGAGCCGTTTGGAAAAAAAGTGGAGACGGGCGGACATTTTTTTTTTTATTGCTGATTCGCCATCACTAGATGATAATAAATGGATCCCCCTCCCACCTCGATCCATCCCATGTTACAATAAAGTTGTTTCTACTAAACGTATAGGACGTTTGTACTTCGTACGGGTCCAATAAAACTAGGCGTTTTGTAAATCTCCGAACTTTAATCCTCCGGGGAGAACAGAAATTCGGCGTTTCGCAAACCTGAGCTTAAAATTCATCGAAACCTCCGAAATTTTAACTTTTAAAACCTCCGAATTCTCAAAATTTGAAGGTTTGCGACCAAAACCTCCGAAAAAGGAGTGAAGACTATGCAAAGCATAGCCGTGACAACTAATACTTCAATTTATTAGTAATTTTCACATAACTATGAAGTATCAGTTACGAAGTACTTCATAAAACCCTCAGAGGTGAGAGTTCTGACCAATCTATCATGCCAGGAGCGGTAGCGGAGGGCGTGACGCAGTCCCCACCCCCCCCCCCCCCCAAAGAAACGTCCACAAACCCAACAAACTCCATTCAAAAACCTTTGGGACAAGGAGCCAAATACAGGCAAACTTTTGAGTTTTTTCCCCACGCCCCGTCGCAGCAGCTTTCCAACGAGCCCACACTCATCAAAATCGGTTGGAAATTGGCTGAGTTATCGAGGTTTGAAAATTTGTATGGAGAATAAATTTTTCTATTGTTCTCATCATTATGGAAACTTTTTTCTGATCTGTCGGTTTCTATCTATCTATTAATAATTTTCAATCTCGAAAACTAGGCAGCCGATCTTCCTGAAATTTTCAGGGATTGTCAGTCTCGGCCCCAAATGAAAAATTTCATATTCGGTTTTTCCGGGAAAATTCTGGAAAAGCCGTGGAATGTGGTCAATTTTGAGGATTTTTTAGGTAATGCTCAGAGTTTTCGAATTTTAGCTTCGCAGTGACAATAGCTCGAGAGTTGGTTCCTTCGGGAAAGTTATAGAGTTTGGTCAGGAAAATTTTTTGGGATCTTAAGAAAATGGCTGCCAGCTGTCATAGCGGCGCCATCTTGGATTTTCGTTCATGATTTTTCGGTTTTCGAATTTTAGCTCCGGAATGATACTGCTTAGAGAGATGGTTTCCTCTAGAAAGTTATAGAGTTTCATCAGTAGAATTTTTTGGTATCATTAGAAAACGGCTGCCAACTGTCAAAGTGACGCCATCTTGGATTTTTTGCTAAATTCTGTATAAGAATACCTAGACAGTTGGTTTCTTCAGGAAAGTTATATGAATCAGTGGGAAGAATTGGTGGCACGAAGTGTTGCGAAGGTAGCCGAAGGTGACATGAAGTGTTCCGAATGTAGCTGAAGGTGACACGAAGTGTACCGAATGTAGCCGAAGGTGATACGAAGTGTTCCGATGGTAGCCGAAGGTGTTGGAGAACAATTTTTTTCGGAGAAAAATTTTTTTGGAGAAAAACTTTTTTGTATAAAATTTTTGTTTGGAGAAAACTTTTTTTGGAAAAAAATTTTTATCGGAGAGAAATTTTTTTGGAGAAAAATTTTTTAAAACTTTTTTTTCAGAGAAAATTTTTTTTTGAGAAAATTCTTTCGGAGAAAATTTTTTCGAAGACAATTTTTTTTCGGAAAAACTTTTTTTTCCCAAGAAAATTTTCTTTTCTGAGAAAATTGTTTTCAAAAAATAGAAATATCTTCAACAACTGAAAACTTCCAAAGCGACTGATATCACAACAAAAACCTCTTGAAAGGTAAAGCGTGACGCAGTCCGAAAGTCCGCTTACAAAATTGATGATATCGCCTGAGGTGACGCTCTCGTTGACAATACGCAGAAGTTTGTTTGAATGGAAATTTATGTTCAAAGCTTTAATTTCCTGAAAAAACTACAGCGCATTTTTTAAAACAAAATTACGTTGTGTTAAAAAAAATTGCGTCACAAATGCCGGATCCACCAGCGGAATAATTTTTCAATACTTTCAGTTTTTACACGCAAAAATTTGAATTTACTCTAAACAATCTACGCAATAAGAAATAAAAGTCAAATTTTTGCAGCGCAAAAACTGAAGGTACAGAAAAATTATTTCGTCGTTGGGTCCGGCATTTGTGACGCAATTTTTTTAACACAACGTAATTTTGCTTTAAGAAAACCGCTGTAATTTTTTCGGGAAATTAAAACTTTGAACACAAGTTTCCATTCAAACAAACTTCTGCGTATTATCAGCGATAGCGTCACTTCAGGCGATATCATTAATTTTGGAAGCGGGCTTTCGGAGTGCGTCACACTTTACCTTTCAAGAGGTTTTTGTTGTGATCAACCTTTATATCAGATGTGAGAGATCTAGAGCACAAACGAAATCAATCTGTCGAAGAGCCTAGCATAAAAGCAAGGGCATTTTAGATGTTTGGGTCACACCATTCTCTGCTCTCGCCAATAACAGATGTTTGGTAACACATTCTCTGTTTATTTTTGCTGATATGTACATGTTCCAGCGACAAAGGTGCACTGATGAGGCGTAAACGTCCCAATCAGCAAAACTGTTCGTCGATATAAGATAATTACTCGCGTAATTTCTTTTTTTCCCTTGTTGTTTGTCAACAATTTTTGGTCTTCCCAAGCAATACAAAATTATAAATAATTCATGACAACCAGACAATATAAAAAAATTTGACATTTTTTTTGGCTATTCACACACCCAAGTTGGTTGCAAACAGCATATACATACAATAATAATGACAATATAGACTCTTAGAATAGAAATAGAATATTTCTTTTGTCGCCATTGTATTAACACATTAATAAATAGGTAAAGAGGAACGAGTTAGATTAGTGCTAACGTTTGAAAATCCCGGTGAGGACAAATTCTGTGTAGGATTTTTGATCAACTTGTAATATGAAAGTATCGCTGCTAATCATATTCAACTCAAAATTCTAAAATTTAGGTAGTTCTGGCATCCACTGCAAACCTTCACAGAAGAATGATTTGTATGACGTCACCCATGCACGATTCATTCTTTGTTCAGATATCAAAGTCTACCTTAAGGCGTAGATGTAATGAAAATTAGAAATGAAATTCTCTACAGTGTATACCGTATAGACTCCTATCATATTCGCTTCTGGACTAGGTTAGTTAGTTTAAAACTGGCACAGGAGAAACATGTCGGTAATGAAAGGATTTCAGAAGGTTGAACCAAAGCAATGAAACTAGTTATTGTAACGATCTACCCACTAGCCCTTCAACTCCGATTTTATGATATCTGATTGGGACATTTTTCCGAATTCACTGCTACATTTCCTATCCATTACTTTTTCCACTATTTTTTTAGTGGTGTTTTTGCGTGTGTGATCAACGGAACAGAGCGACGACATGACTGACTTTTGGAGTCGATATCTAAGTCTTTGATGTGGGACATAGGAAAAATAGTTTCCATTTTTCAATTCATCAAAAACCAATTTCTTTCACTCTATCAAAAATGTCTATGACTAAGATATCATTTATTGTCATCCCTGACCCTTATACTAAATTGCCAGAAAGTATCAACGTTGTTAGTCAAAATGTTTCTCATATTTGCTACGTCAGGTTAAATTAATGTGTGCAAATATTTCTATATCCTAAGCATACATAGATTTCAATTTGTAAATCAGGGATCAAGAAAGGATGGATGAAATGGATAACGAAAGTGCATCACATGAAAATACATTTGTAAAGCTACGATAACGGATTGTATACGAAAATCTGTCTCACAAATCAGATATATTCTTGGAACAAGATAGCAATTCGATTTGTATACATTTTTCTTCATGGATAGGAAACAAATTTTATTAAATTTGATTTGCAAGAATCAACAGAGTTGCGAAACTGTTGTGGATTTCTCCAGAAATCAACTGCATATAGTCGAGTGTCATCAATTGCATCCTTTTATTAAACAATTGGGCATGTCTTTGCTACTATATAGACAATATTAATAATTTACTTAGTCTGCAAAACCGAGTTTCGTTACAATGTTCCACTGACTCATTCACTACTTTTGGCTTCCACTGACACATAATTCACGATATTATATTCAAAATTCTGGCAAATATATATACCATTTCTCAAACTTAATTAAACGCTTAAGTGAGGCACATCAACCTCTATTATCTAGCACGATGCGATGTATCTCGCACATATCCAAGATTCTATTAAATTGTTGGGATTGTAATATCTTCCACACAAAGGTTATTTAGGATATGGTACCGAAATATCCCACCATCTATGCATAATGTTCGCATAAGTGATATGTTAATCTGAAGATGTTTGGGGGAGGATATAATGAAATTGAAGAATTTATAGTTTGGTTTGAGACGATGAGAACGTTTTTATAACTAAATATTACTTTCGTTGCTGACACGCTCAAACGTTTAATATGATTTTTGCATGTGGTTTGCTTGTCTGTAGATTAGCAATGACAAATTCGTCGATTTTAAGGAAGACGTGAGTTCGTTTTGTAGATTTTGTTCTGAAGAGTCTCTAACTTAAAAGTCATCGCGCAATGACGATATTCCTGTGGCACTCTCGTGTATTCGCCCTATATCAGCCTTGTTCACAAGAAAGCGACCATTCTGACCGACATAGGACCGCCTAAATGATTTTTACTTTTTTGTTCTTACCTCTTATCCTATGTTTCAAAATCTTTTTTATTCGAGAGGTCAATAAAATCCCAACAATTTATGGAAGAAAAGTATTTTGAGTTTAGGAGGGCGTCTAAAAAAAGGTAAAACGGGTAAAACCTTGTCAATCAAGGCAGCATGGTGCTGAAATTCTGACTACGCCTAACTCATCATCATCATCATTTATTTATAATTTTGTGCAAAGGCTATAATCTTATACAATTTTCATTGTGCACAAATTAGTCACATGAAAGGCAACAAAGAACTAACACTATCATTTCTATAATAAAACAAGAAAGAAACATAAAACAGCAGAAACGAAGGAAAGAAATTCATTCGCATCCAAGCTCTCCAAACAATAAAACGACTAAAAGTAACTATTCAATTCATGCACGAAACAGAGTGCGAAAAATACATTCTGCGAAAAATCCCAGCCGTCCCAGCATACCTGACGCCAACAGGAAGCGAGTTCCAGTCTCTAAAACCCTCAGCAAATATAGATCGCCTACACCGCCTTCTATCGAAGCGCAAGAGTCTAAGTCTAGTTGTCACGTCAACGCTGACAAGCTCATAGAGATAAGAGGGTTCCCCAGAATGAATAAGCCTGTGGATAAAAACCACCGCACGAAACTTGTGATGCTCTTCCCTCGAACAGCCGAGAAACTTATTAACGGCCGCCGATATGCCCCTCCTTCGCAAGCCATAAACGTACCTCACAATGAATTTGAAAGCCCTATCAAGAAGGCGTCTCGACGTTGCGTCAATGTCATAATAAAATATTTCACAATAATTATCGAAATGTGGCATCACCAGAGCTTTCGCCAGCATCAGCCTTGTCCTGAACGGTGTCATCCCCGATAGAGGCCACAAACTTCTGAGGCTAGCATAAATCTTTTGGATGATTATGTTCACATGATCACGCCACGAAAGCTCAGAATTCATAACTAGTCCTAGATTTATAACTTTGGTAGAGAATGGGATAGTGACACCGCCAAGGGAAAATGAAGGAAACGTCGCACCCCCATTGCCATTGCCATGCCAAATGCAATTGCTTGAGTCTTACCTGCATTAAGCGTAAGTTTATTCAAAGACGACCATTCAGTAACCCTCCTCAAGTCATCATTGATTCTGGCGAAACAGTCGTCCAAATGGGCAGCCTCAAAAAACTTATAGAGCTGTGCGTCATCAGCATAAAGATGAGGAATCATAAAACGAATAGAGTCGGGCAGGTCATTTATATATAAAGAAAACAAAAGAGGCCCCAGTATGGAACCCTGTGGGACTCCCATCGAAATTGGGAGAAAGTCAGATAAAGTTCCACTAATACAAACAGCTTGTGACCTGCCAGACATATAATTTTTAAACAAAGAAATGGCGGTTGAGTCGAAAAAAAATTGATTTCGAAGCTTGGCACAAAGAGTATCGTGACAAACTGAGTCGAAAGCTTTAGAAAAGTCTAGGAGCAGAAGCACCCCCACTGGTTTCTTATGCAGCGCTGACCGTATGTCATGTGTGATTTTCAAGAGCGCCGTGGTGGCACTATGACGCGCCCGATAAGCAGATTGGACACACTTTAGTAAGTCTCGAAAGTAGAAAGAACAAGTGAGGTTATTAGTTAGTAACATCATCGAAGTCGGCACCAGGCTGCTTACTTGAGACCTAAAGCTGGGAATAAAGAAGGCGGCCTGGTGCTGAACATCTGTTCTTATTAAAGTGGAGGCATGAGTGAGTTCTATACGTCACATAAGTTTCAATTCGGCACCAGGCTGTTGCTGCCCTCTGCATTATAAGTGTCGTAGCTCAAGGATGCAGCCTGGTGACGAGTTTTTTTTTTCGTTATAAAGTCATTTATTATTATTCCTGTGTATACACAAGTGGAACACAAATTAAACGGGTTGAAACTTATACCTTACTACCTTCTACTCTTTGGAAAAAAAACAGATGCTCAGGCTCCCTTCTTTATTCGCAGATTATGTGCTCAAGTACGCAGCTAGGTGTTAAATTATAGACTGTAATGTACTCGCTCCTTCCTTAATTTTGGCATTTTAAAATTTTCGGCACCGAGTCTCCTGAATGAAAGTACAGACTTATCTTCTAGAGAAATACAATGATTTTATATAGCTATGAGGCATTTCTTTGAAATTAACATTTTTTTAAACAAAAGTTACTCTGGAAAAGCATCGTTTTTATCGGACGCGCTCAAGCTTTTGGACTTATTTCTATCTGATTTTCCTAATTCCTTTTATATTTGAGTGACTAGACTTTCACAATATACAGGAAAACATTTAAGGCCGAGGCATTTACTTTTCAACTGGTTTTTTGTAAAGGAAACGGTGGGGAAGATTTTTTGTGAGTAAGGGTTTAAGGCATCTCCTTGGCCGGTCATACGTCGCGACGTATCAAGAATTGTGATCCTCTTAAGCCTCAAAAGTCGTTAAATATATTTAGATTGTGACTTGAAACTATCAGCTAGTTCCTTGTAATTTTTCCGAAAACTGTTGGATTTGGGTTGGCTTTCTAGGACATTTATTGGTATTCGAGTGCGGTAAAAGAAAATTGGTTAATTCACAAATTCCTGTATGCATAATTTACCATTCTATTTAGGAATTCATATCTCAAGTTATAATAAATGTTGAAAGCAAAATGCATTTTCATCACTCAAAATCAATTTGCTGAGACTCAAGTAAAATATGCAAATGTAATTACCTTAAGTGGAACGAAAATTTGTTCATGCATGATTTTCTCATAATTTTATAAACAGAAAACAAACTACATAAAGTTGTGTTTGCCTCATGAAAACCATTTATTTTTGGACACCAAGCGCTATTTTTCGATCAAAAACATGAGGAAAAACATGCCACAACCTCAATTCAGAAATGTAGATATGGACTAGATATGTAGGGCAAAGAGTTGAGCATATAACACTCTTTGATTCACACTTATTTAAGATAGTTTCAGAGAGCATAGAGATGAAGAGGTACAGACCGATCAAACTATCACAGCGATTTTCTGCTGTACGGTGAATTGTTTTTTCTGCTGTACGGAATTCGAATATTTACGAAACGCTTTCACTTTAGAGGTCTATAAGGTAAGAGCAAAGTTTGTCATGTCCATGTACGAGAACGGAAAAGTGACTTGCTTATTTATCATACGAAATTACCATACAAATCAGAAACTTGTCGAGTTTCACTTTTCCGTTCCTGTACATGAAAATGACAAACTTTACTCTTACCTTATAGACCCCTAAAGTGAAAGCGTTTCGTAAATATTCGAATTCCGTACAGCAGAAAAAACAATTCACCGTACAGCAGAAAATTGATTTGATAGTTTGATCGGTCTAGTGTGTTTCCAAACCGAACATTTCAAGCAGTTGTAATAACTCATGAGAGAAATTCATCGATGTTTTTTTGACATTTCGCAGATTCTTAAATAATTAGATGGTTTCAGATAGAGAGCGACATGGAAAAGTCTTATATTTTGGCATAAGTGGAGGGAAAAGTTATATGACGGTATGAGAAAAAGTTGAGTCCGTCTCTTATACAAACTGTACTATTAAAGGGTAGCTGTTATAATCAAGTTTGTATGTTTGTCTTAACAGTTTCATAGTATATTACAACACAAGGGCTGTAATCGAGATCTTCAACTCCTACCGGATACAAGATATTAAATTACAATCCGTTTGTTCTACGATATTTCATAACACGAGGGCCTCGAACTTCAGTTTGAGGGCTATAATATGCATATTATAGCCCCAAGTGTTATAAAAAATTTTATTCTCATAGTACAGTTTAAAATATCGATAGGGGGAAGTTGATTTGTTTTAATGTGACATGATGACATCCATGGGACAATTCTTCGCTAATATACTATAAATGAAATTTCATGAGCTCGAAAATTTTATTTCCCCGTCATTGACAACTATAAACGAGGGAAAACGAACTTATGCTTCATTTTATGCGTGAAATTGTACCCATAAAAACATAAATAATTTTAAAGCTCAGCTTACATATCATAATGTAAATATAAAGCCCACAGACAACGTAATACTACAATGTAAAATGCTTTCTTATTTCACACTTAGCAAAATGAAAAATTAGGGCTAATGATTTATGTATGGAGACTATTCATGCGTGTCTAAGCAGTGCCATTCAAAGTTGTACATACGTAGTGGAACACTTTCCCTGTAAAAATAAAAGTTTACTTGCACGTTTTCATAATAGCAGAGGCGAATTAGAAATTTCTTTTGCGTTTGAGGTGGTGAGTAACGTTATTTTCTTCAATCAAATATGGTAAGAAAATGGCGTTTTTTCGACGAACCGAAATTGTGGTTGTTAAAATTTCTTTTTTTCACATCTTGTTCTTCCGTGGGTGCTAAAAGAGAAATTTTATCGCCTGAACTGTCACTTTGTTTTCGTTTATTAATCAATTGTAATTTTTGTTTTGTGAACGTAAGTTTTACCCTCGGGGAAAATAAAGGATTATTTATAAAGGAATATTTTTCAAAAACCTCCCAGGTGGCACCAAATATTTTCTAGGGGAAATAATTGTGTTGAGAGTAGAAATTTAGCCCAGTGAAATCGCCACTAAATAATAACAATCTCGAAAACAAAACGACACGATCTGCATTTGAAAATTTACTGATTCCAATCTGTGCACACAGCCACCACTTTCTTTTAAAAATATTTCCTTTCTTTTAATGTTCATTTCAAGTGCTGGCTGCAAGAGGTTGTATCACAAAACACCAGCAGTTTAAAACATAAAAAATGGATTTTGTGGATTTGTAGAAAGAAAATATGTAAATATGTTACATGACATGGAATCAGGATTTATAAAGACATAACTTGCCCGTTGTTGATGGTTTTCGGTTGTTTCCGTGAACTTTGATCATTCAGATCACGAAATGTATTTTCAAATGATTTTGAATAAAAGGAAAGGAAACATTTCAGAAAATAAGTTTCAAAAAAAGTTTTTAACAAATTTTCTAATTCTCAAAAAATGTTTAAGAGCGAATTATTTAAAAGCTCGGACACCATACCATTTAGTTTAGACGCAACCCCATGACTGTTGCCATCTATACTGTTTAGCGAAATTTTCGAAGATATCTGAGACACCAACCGTCGCGTCGTATATTCGAAATTGATTCAAATTTTGAAAGTCATGTTACCCGCGCTGTCATTTAGGGAAGCTGTCATAGCACTAATTTCGAACTCAGCCGTCAATATTTTCGAACATTTTATTCAAAGAAGAAGAAGAAAAAAATGGTTCTACTTTGTTTACACATCGATTCCAAATTAATTTTAATAAATAAAAAGTATGTAAACAATAAATCGAAAAACCAGAACCAAGATCTGGAAGGGAATTTTTGAAAAAGATTTTCACAAATAGTACCTTCAGGTGAATATACAAAATAATAACAGAAAAGTAGAAGTGTTTGTAAATCTGGAAATGTTTACAAGGGTTATAGAAACTATTTTTTTAAAGTGAAAAATATTAATTAATGGAAAAAGTGCTACCAACACTTAATGAAATAAAGCTCAAATTTTTTTTTTGTGCTTAATCGTGTCTGGAATCCTTGTATTTATGGAGATTTTTGGAAGTGTTCAAGCCCAAATTTCATTGAATTTACATGGGGTGTCCGAGCTTTTATAGATGCCTCTTAAATTTGATTTTTTTTTGTGGACTTTGAAATTTTAAAAAATTGAAGCAAAAGTTCGCGCATAATAGTGTGATTAGAGATGAGCGGGTTGACCATTTTTCGAAACCCGACCCGGACCGAACCCGACCCGATAAAAT
>CM055403.1:74413770-74440826 GCA_029228625.1 Pseudolycoriella hygida
GAATTGTTTTTTTCGGGTTAATGGGTTTCGGGTTTCGAAAATTTTAATCAGTTTGGGTTCGGTCCGGGCTGGGTTTGGAAACTGTTCGGGTTTCGGGTTTCGAAAAATTTTATAGGGTCGGGTTCGGTCTTGGTCGGGTTGTTGCATCATTTTATTCGGGTCCCGATCCTTTATTGACCTTTTATATTTTACAAAACTCGTCTAAATTTTATCATCTTTTTTTGTTTTAGTCTAAGGTCTTTGGAGAATACAGACGTCGCGCCTTGAAATAATTTTTGTTTCGAAGTAATTTGGGTTGTGAGTTTCGAAAAACTTGAGTGTATGGTTTGGTCCGGGTCGGGTTTTGAGACAGTTCGCGTTTCGAAAATTTTAATCGGGTCGGGCTCGGTCCGGGTCGGGTTTAGAAACAATTCGGGTTTCGGGTTTGTGTTTCGAAAAATTTTATCGGGTCGGGTTCCGTCCGGGTCGGGTTTCGAAAAATGGTCGACCCGCTCATCTCTACTCTACTCAGATCAACATGCACTTCATGTGTTGACCTAATAATAGAAGATTATGAGTCCCTTTCAATGTGTTCTCAATTATATATTCTACCTTTCTTGCACATATAGTAAGTACTCATTACTGACTATGTGAATATTATTACATTGTATGTATATTTGTATGTATACACAATGAACGTCAATTTGATATACGGCGATATCGGTCTTATAGAATACAGGGAAATTTCATTAACATTTTCGGATACCGGGAAATTTACTATTGGTTCCCATATTTTTTCCATGTGGTTTAACTTGTTAAAATCCGTCTTCTTTTCCTTCCTTCTTAAACCTTTCAACATACCAACCATTGTAACAAATGGAAACTTCTTGATCTTACAGGTTCAGATAAGGGCGGTTCATACAGCACTCAACAGAAATAACAAATCATACGGAATAACAACATCGGGATATTGTCAGATTTTTTTTATTTCGACGCAAGCAAACATTGTTTTATGATGGAAATATTAGCCATTTCACTAATATATTGAATGTGGCAGACATTGATTTTATGTTAAATATTTTCTATACGTTGAACCCCCAACATTCTTAATATTGTCGTGCTTATCTTCCTGTAAACACATTACAAAATGTATGTGCCTTTCCAGTGAGATGAGGGATGAAATATAAATTTATTATTAATAAAATAACACAAGTACTTAAGGAAAAAAAATCCTTATGCAAGTTCTACTCAACATAGAAAGTCTCATGATTTATGTGGTTGTCGCCGGCAGCCATAGCGAATATATCTTTATATATATCGGTAAGTAATGCACGTTATGTCTGGTAAATGCTGATATATTAGAAGAGGAGATGAGGAATTTGTAAAAGGTAGAAATTGAACGATTAATCATCCCATCAAAATAGGAATATTAGCTCTCTGTGTGATGCTTCCACTTCCATTCGTTTATATTCATCATCTTAAATACCATTTCATAGAAATTAGTCGCTAAAAAACCCGTTTCAATGGACTTTTGCTGCGGTAGAATATCTGCGATTCTTTCAAATCAAATTGGGGATCATTATTCATACTTCTTTGTTCTTTCGCTGATTGTGATTGAGTTGAGCACACTTCGGAAGTGTCACAGAAAAAGCTGTAAATTAATTGACTTCGTTCTTTTTCATTGTTGATATCGATTTTAGGACCACTCTACGAAGCCGTTTTTTACAGCGACTACGAAGAGTCGAATGAAGTAAAAAACGGAATCGCACAGAACTTGAAACTGTCTTGAACTATCGAACCTTTCAATGTGAATTCAGTGAGCTTTCAGCTTATAATATTTATTCCAATTCATTCTACAATAGATGTGATCGTTTTTGAATAATCAAAATGAAAAAAAAAAAAAAAAAAAAAAATGAAGAAAATGCAAGCTTTACTGAACGAAATAAATTTCCTCCATCGGAGTGCTCTTTGTGATTTGGCATATTGGATATTACACACATCGCATTGTCTTGCTGAATGGCTAGAGATATCCTTTGAAAAGGTGATTGCTAGACTTTGATTCGCCAGTGGTTCGAATTAGGCTAGAGCCGATCTTGTTCAGTAAAGCTACCGCTTCTTTCGACCAGGGGCCCAAAGATCGCGAAGGCGACGTTCAATTTTAGAGTACTTTACGTACTTCCGAGATGCAGCCCGTTCTGAAGCCATACCCGGTGCCTTTCTTCTACCAGCCATATTCGATGCAGCCAAAGAATCGGCGCAAGTCGCACCTCTTTCCCAGGCGGTGTAAGTGATACCGTCTGGACGTTTTTTACCGTCGTCGCGGAATAAACCGGGGGGGAGGGGGGTTCTAACAAGGCATTCATATTGCCAAACTTCATTTTGTAGATCGAAGAGGGAGTGAGGGGGATATTTTTTTCTAAACGGCTGCACTGATTACCCTAAACTTTTTTCCCTCAAAGGTAACGTATGTCCCATGATTCAAGTTCAATGATGAGCAAAATCGATCAAGTGGTTCCGGAGATATAGTCGAAAAAGTGACCAAAAACATGGTTTTCCGAGGGTCGGTGAAACTTTCTCGCAAATATCTTAAATATTCGGGTATAAAGGCAACATATTTAGGAAGGGAAATGCTGATTTACTTTTTTGAAACTGCATTTTTGTCCACGGATATCAGCAAAAATATAATATTTGAGCGCCTAAATGTAGACTATATTTTAGCACACAAGTTATGGGCCTTATGCCTCAACATAGAACTAGTCCCTTTTCTCTAGTGGCACCACTCATGCTTTCGTAACTGAATACGGACTAACATTAAACGAATTACTTACCTACTTGATTTTAAAAACTCCCGTCACACGATTTTTGAGTTCGTATCATTTGTAGCGCTACCGTCATAACGTCTGCCGTTGGTTAGTCCTTCTAAGTGAATTTTTGTAGGTATGAAGGTTAGGAAAAATCGATGAATTTATTAGGAACATTCTAATACCCACGGACGAAAAAACCAAAATATCCCGTCTGCACCTGCGGTCATTTGAATTGAAACGCTAAAATATCGTCCTACGCTCCATACGTAGATCTTTCCAAGAACAAGCTCACACACGTTATAGCAATCGCAGCTAACATCAAGGTCTTCACAATTTTGCCGCCATAACCGCCTTTGATCTAAACGGCAGTCGTCGTCAGACATTTTGCATGGCATTAGAAATTGAATTCAACTTTATTTGCCGGAAAAATTGACCAAATCAAACGTTTATTATGGGTGATATTGTTAAGATAACTATCGAAACGGTTCGCGAGGGAATGCAGGAAATGGATACTATTTTGGCATTGGTCGATAGATACTACTGTCACGTTATTCCATGGAAACGCATCGACAAGTTTGTGACAGAAATCGATAGTCATAAAGATGTTTATTCCACTGAGACTAGTAAGCCCATCATAGAATTAAAGAGTGCAATGAAGAATGGTCAGAATAACCACATCAAAATTGTTTCTGACGTGGTTTGTTGGTATAGCTCACTGATGCCGTGTTTCGACCTGTATTTGCAGCTAGTCGAGAAACAAACATTTGGTTCTTACACTTCACTAATATTTCTTATCGACTCACTGATGGATAATATAATTCATTCCATGAATAACACCTTGCCATTAATTGTGGAAAACACCCTCAATTTCGAAATTGCTTTAGCAAAAATAAATTCTATTCAGAAAACGGCGGAAACTGACTTCGAAAAGAAAAATAGTTTTGCACAGAGGGATCCGAGTGACGCATCTCTCAGAGGATTGGCTGAAATGATTAACTTTTATATTAGCTTCAAATTTTCGGTCGACCGAGCTAAACGTTATAATGAAAGCACAGCAAGCAAGCTCAGGGAAAGAATTAAAGGTTTGACAGACATCCATCGGAGTTTTAAAGCACTTGGAAAAACTTATCCTGTGGAAAGACTGAGTGAGTTCTACGACCAGATTGCGTTACCGATCTTCCGTCTGCTAGCACATTACGAAGAATACAAATCACGGACGAAAGATACCACATCAGCTCCTCCGATTCCCGTCACACACTAATGGCTTCAACATTTGCTTCATATTTTTTTTTTTTACATTAAAAATAATTAAAGTGAACTTTTTGTTTTTGGATATTTCAATTTTTTGCTACTAATAAATATTAAAACAACAATTTGTTCATGTTTTGATGTCAAATGGAAATATGTTTAGATTTCTGCGATTTGCGATTCCATTTGAAAAAAGGCAGGTATGTAGAAGATTCAAAGACGAAATTGTCGAACAAATCATAACTGTTGGTAAATGTCTGGTTTCTCCAACTGGAATGAGATGATGGAGCGTGGCTTCATAAGAAAAAGTCTTCTGGTTGATTTGGTCACAGACGTACAGATTCTGTTCTTTTATGCGAGAAACCCGTACGCATCGGAACAGATGTTGCAGAAAGGCGCATCTAAGTAAATTGCCTTGACCTATAATTTCGACCGCGTACCAAGGCAGAGGCTGTTCGGGGATCTTAGCGAGTACGGTATCAATGAGAGTTTACTGCGTGCCATTAAGAGCCTGTATTCAGGGAGTAGGGCCCTGGTAAGAATAGATGGCGATACTAGCGAGGCTAATGAGGGCGTTCGTCAGGGTTGTCGTCTCATCCCTCTACTTTTCATAATTTCCATGGACAAAATTATCAAGCAGACCAACTTGCAGGGAAAAGTTGAGGTGGGTGAGGCCATAATGAAAATATTTGACTTGATTCTGCTGGCAGATAATCCCAGGGATTTATAGAATGAGTCGGGCTGCCTGAATGCCGCATCTGAGGAGTACAGTATGAAGATAAGTGTAAGGAAAAGTAAGGTTATGCATGTCGGCAAATCTCGGTAGGGGATTGCTTGCAGTTTGAATGGGGAGAAGCTGGAGCAGGCTTCTGAATTCAAGTACTTAAGAACCATTTTTTCAGAGGATGGCAAGTTAGTTAGAGAATTTAGGGTAAGGAGGAAAACGGGAAGTTGAGTGGACTGCAGATATCTCGTGCGTGACCTGGAGGTTTCTGATATGAGGGATCTTAGGAGTATAACGAATGTTAATCGGAGGGAGCAGTGGGATAATTAGACCAAGGAGAAGTTAGGGACTTTCTCTGGGGGAACAACCCATTTCCTTGGCGGCCAATAGGAGTGCATGGAGGGGGGTTGTGTCTTAAAGACGTCAAACCGAATGGTCTACAAAGTTTCATGATGATGATGTTGACTCTTAATTTAATGTAAACATAATTTTATATACGAAATTACGTCCACATTAAATCTGATTGGAAATTGCCGAAAGGCAATATTGAAAAAAACGTCTGAAGCAACGGCGCGAAAATCCTATCCGAATCATAAAACCTTTTCAGCCCGAACCACTCTACTGATTTTCACTAATTTAATTTCCGTTATTTTCTGATGTCCACATCTTTCATACAAAACCTTTCCGTTCTAATTTCGCAAACTTCAAAAAACCACGTTTTTGACCACCTTTTCGACCATAACTTCGAAAGTTTGTAACGTAATTTTTTTCAGAAAATAAAACTTTGTGCACAAGATTCCATTCAAACAAATTTTTTGCTTATTATCAGTGTCACCTCAAGCGATATCATTAATTTTAGAAGCGGACTTTCGGACTGCGTCACACTTTACCTTTTAAGAGGTTTTTGTATGCGATATCAGCAGTTTTGAAAGTTGTTAAAGCTAAATTTCACGAAAAAAATTTCCTGTTTTTTGAAATAATACAGGAACAGAAAAGTGAAAACCGACAAATTTCTGATTTTTCATACGAATTCTCCATACATCAGAAACTTGTCGGCTTTCACTTTTCTCTGAAAAAAAAAAGTAAGCCACGAAAAAAAATTTTACGCGAAAAAATTTGTCTCCAGGAAAAAAAAAATTTTCGCTCCAAAAAAGTTTTTCACCAAAAAAATTAAGGTGCTTCGAAAAAAAAAAAAGTGCTCGGAAAAATTTTTCAAGAAAAAATTTTTTTTCGAAAAAATTTGTGATCGCTAAGAAAGAGACTTTTCAAAAAAAAACAGTCTTTCCGAAAAAAACGTATGAAAATTATTCCAAAAAAACAATTTTCTCCGGAAAAAATTTGTCTTCCAAAAACAAATTTTTTCAAGAAAAAAAAAAATTTCTTCGAAAATATTTTTTAGCGAAAAAAAGAATTTTTCAGAAAAAATGTTCTCCAAAAAATGATTTCTCCAAAAAATGAACTTTTCTAAAAAAAAGCTTTCCGAAAAAAATGGTTACATCCAAAAGTTTTCTCAAAAAAAAAAAAATTGTCTCCAAAAAAATTTTCATCCGAGAAAAAATGTTTTACTCACAAAAATTTGTTCTACGGCGAAAAATTTTCTAAGAAAAAAATTTTTACGAAAAGAAAAATGTTTTTACGAAAAAAAAAGTTTCAGAAAAAAATTTTCTCCGAAAAAAATTTCTCCAAAAAATTTGTTCTCCGACAGGGTGGTGGTGAAAGAGAAGAAAGGCACCCAAAAATTTGTTGTGGTTTTCGAAAAAGGGACTCCAATAGAGTTCAAAGCAGGTTTCACTTGATTCCGATCAGATCCTTCCCCATGTACTTATACGAGATTTTCGATTTTTTTCCTTCCATAGGGCTGATTTTTTAAAAAAAATTTTCGATTTCTTCTGGTTTTTCCTACTGAAAAGTTTTTAATATTTGAGAAGCTTAGAAAAAAAAATTTTTGGAATTTTTCGGAAACGATTTAGAGATCGGTCAATCGCAAAATGTGCTTTTTTGGTCATTTTGGAGCGTTTTCGGCCACTAACTCTCACAAGATCAATCAAATCGGCTTTATGATATTTTTAATGGAAAGCCACATTAATTTCCTTTCCAACGACGCCCCATATGAGACATTTGATAAAGAATTGGATTTTCGGCGTCCATTACAGTTTGCTGATGTTTGTTACTTTTCAGTCACATGGTGGGTTTTGAAATCCACTCTTCACGCGTTAACTGGAAACTTCAAGATTTTATTCTTCCTGTAAAGCATGGTCCGTAACCTTTCCAACGACACCCCACATGAGACATTTGGTGATGAATTGGATTTTTGGCAACTGTTAGTGTCCGAGCACTTTTCACGTCCTTACCGCCAATTTTGAAGTTTTACATCCTCCAGACTTCAGTCGGAAGGAATTAGTGTCTTAAAAGAATTTTTTGTGGAAAGCCACTATCATTACCTTTCCAGCGACACCCCACTTGAGAAATTTGTTGAAAAATTGAATATACGACGTCCATTTGAGAGGAGGTGATGGCCAGGTTAAAATTACCTTAAATAGCTGCCTTAAATTCAAATTTTCAACAAATTTCTCAAGTGGGGTTTTTACGAAAAAAATTTTCTCAGAAAAAAAAATTTTCTGTGACTTTCCCGAAGAAATCAACTCTCTAGCTATTCTAATTCAGAAGATAGCAATAAATCCAAGATGGGGTCACCAACAGTGTGGTTTTTCTAATTCAGAAGATAACATTTGTGAGTATTCACAAAATTCAAGATGGCGCCGCTTTTACAGCTGACAGACATTTTCTTTAGGTCTCAAAGAATTCTCCTCATCAAACTTTAAAAATTTTCCGAAACCAACTCTCTATATATTGTCACTCCGGAGCTAAAATTCGAAAACTCCGAGCATTGTCTAAAAAACCCTCAAACTTGACCACTTTTCCTCATTTTACGACTTTTCCAGAATTTTCCTGGAAAATCGGCCAATGAAATTTTTCATTTGAGGTCGAGGCTGACGTTCCCTGAAAATTTCAGGACCGATTGTTGCCATCTCAAAACTGAATCTTTAATACCAAATTGGAAAGAATTCTGGTTTGAGTAATAAAAAAGCGATATCCTTCTATGTTTGTATTTGCAAAATGACACATCTGCACGCAAAGCGAACTACAACACTTTGTAACGACCCTTGTTGAATACGTGATGAGCCGTACTTAACTTCAGCAGTTCTTCCTTGATCAATCTTGTTATTTCACGTTTCGCCTTTTGCACCGACAATTCACTGCAACTCTCAATAGCCAGGTATAACTTGCGTTCGCCTTCAGGTGCATTTTTCCCAGTTGGTACGTAAGTGCCTCGTACAGTGAGACCAGCTTCGGAGTATTCCGAAATTTGGGCCAAGGCTTCCTTAGACGTAACTTTCCATCGAGCTTGTTGTGGGAAATCGTTAATTTCCAATTCTTCTTCGTATTTCCGGAAAATCGACTCTGCGCCAGGTGCAAGTGATTCATCTTCCTCTTTTGGCTGATAGTTCAGTTTGTTGTTCAACTTCGCTGCTAACTGTTCAGCCACCGTCTTTGCCTGAAAAAGAAAAAGAAACGTGAGCCGCTTGATCGAATGAACAAAGAAGAATGAAACATTTACCGTAATAAGTGATTGAGTTGGTCCTCCCTTCAAAATTGCTTCAGCTGCCTGCTGTGTAGCTCCTTTCGCTTCGAATCCAAGGTTCTTAGCAATATTTATCCTCGATGCCAATCGCTTAGCTAATTCTAGCTTATCGGTTTGTGAGGCGACTGGAAGATTGGGATTAATTGTAGCTGGCGCAGGCACAATTGGTGCTTCGATCTCCTTAATATTTCGTTTCGCTGCAAACATATTTTCGATCTGTTGATCGATGTCATTCTCCAAATCATCATCGTCATCAGAATCCTGTAGACCCAACGCGGCCTTTTGTAGTTTCTTGTTTTCCTTAACAGCCGCCGCTTCTTGTTCGTCAAATTTAAAACCTACAAGGTGGAAAATAAGCGTTTCATGATCCTCCCATAGTGGTTCAAATCAGTGAATTTTCAAACTAACCTTTTCCACTGAAACCACCCCCTGTGTGCACTTTTTTACCCTCCGCCTCTTGTGCCTGTTTGTATGACTCCCATAACTTCTGTAGATCTTCAGGAACTTTAGCACCAGATTGTTCTAATGCTCTTATTATATCTCCAGCGAATCGACCTTGCTCCGGTGTTAGAAACGTCCATGCACAGCCATCCTTACCAGCTCGACCGGTTCTTCCACACCTACAAAAAATATAGACAAAACGTTTAATCTGACGACCCATAAACATCAATTTGAAAAACTCACCTGTGAACGTAGTCCTCGTAATGATTTGGACAATCATAGTTAACGACTAGGATCAACTGTTTGACGTCTAATCCTCTTGCTGCCACTGACGTGGCAATCAACAACTTCACTCTACCAGACTTGAAATCCAATATTGTTGAATCTCGATCGAACTGGTCGATTCCCCCGTGCAAACTCATGCACGAGTACGACGCCTTCATCAAATCTTTGAGCAAAATGTCAGCGTTCTCTTGTTTGTCAACGAAAACGATAATACTCCCATGTTCCTGGGGAGAAAGCAAGTCATCAAGCAACCTTTCATTTTTTGCGTACAAGTCTCATTACCTGATAATGTCCCAACAGCTCCAACAATTTAAAGAATTTCGCTTCTTCGTCCAACACGGCAACGTTTTGATCGACCTCTTTACAAACGACTGAACGTCCTCCCACCTGCACTTCGATGGGTTTCTTTAAAATGCGTCGAGCTAGCGCTTCCATTTGTCGGTTAAATGTAGCACTAAACATGACAGTCTGTCGGTCGGGACGAATGTTGTCAATAATTCGCATAACCTAAACGAATGACGAGACGATATCAACAAACATATTCAAACGTTTTGCTTCATGTGTAAAGTACCTGCGGTTCGAATCCCATGTCAAACATTCTATCTGCTTCATCTAACACGATGTAAGTTACACGTCGTAAGTTGGTAACACGACCAGAATTTGCTGCCAGCATATCAATCATACGACCGGGAGTGCAAACGATCACTTCGGCGCCGCGTTTTAATTCAGCAATCTGCTCCGAAATACCTAAGAAGAATTTTCGTTTTTCGTTAAACCAATTGAACAATCTTCTCACCACGAAACGCGAATACGGAGCAAACAGATTCGTTCTTTAAAGAAGAAATCAATTCGCAATTTTCGACATTGGAAGCGCTTAAAATCAATCAGGAGTCACAGGTCAACCTATAGACCACGATTTAGAGGTTTCTGAACGTCGATATCAGAAGTATATTGTCTTCTTTTGCTTAAAGGATCGATACTACACTGAGGAAAATATTTACAAGCGACGTAGGAACTGTGTTCTTAATATACGCCGCCGACGTATTACATAAGCGGTGAATGTATTATCAACCTTATTTAACTATTGGGCAGTATGCCATACGTAACGAACGTGTTATGAGCTTACATAATACGTGCACGGCGTTCGTAATACGTGTACGATGGATAGCGGTATGGAAAGCTGAAAGAACAGAAAAACCATAACACTTCATATAACATTTGTGACGCATTTCTTTAATCGAAAATGAAAATATTTCAAAAGAATTTTTTGCGTTCCGAAGCTGTAAGCGTCACCCCAATTGATATCAGTTGTTTTGGAAGAAGGGAAGAGGACTTGCGTCACGTTTTCCTTTTAAAAAGGGTTTTCGTTGTGATATTAGTATTTTTGGAAGGAGAGAGATAACAAACATTGGAGAAAAAAAAAATTCCATTAAAAAAAAATTTTTGGCGAATAAAATTTGCAGCGAAAAAAATTTCTGTCGAAAAAAATTTGCAGCGAAAAATTTTCCAGCGAAAAAAATTTTCAGCGAAAAAAAATTCGGCGAAAAAAAATTTGCAGCGAAAAAAATTTCTCGGGTAAGATCAAAAACATTATGTGGCTCTAGTGTGGCAGATATTTCGTCGCCTTTATTTGGCAGACATATTCATTGCCTGCCAAATAAAGGCGACGAAATATCTGCTATACTAGAGCCACATAATGTTTTTGATATTACCCGAAAAACTCGACCATAAATTATTATTCATTCGAAGATCAAAGAAAATACGAAAAATTTATAAATTAATAAAAAAAATTTCTGTCGAAAAAAAACTTCCGGCGAAAAAAAATTTGCAGCGAAAAATTTTCATGCGAACAAAATTTTCAGCGAAAACAAATTTTCAGTGAAAAAAAATTCGGCGAAAACAAAATTGCAACGAATAAAAATTTCGGCGAACAAAAGTTTTCAGCGAAAAAAAAATTTTCCGGCAAAAAAATCCATGGGAAAAAGTGCGACGAAAAAATAATTTGGCTAAGCGAAAATAAAATTTCAGCGAAAAAAAATTTCGGCGAAAAAAAATTTTCGGTGAAAAAAAATTTCAGCGGAAAAAAATTTCGGTGAAAAAAAATTTCCGGCGAAAATTTCCGGCCGTCGGCGGCGTATATTATCAACACAATTCCTACGTAGCTTGTAGATATTTTCCTCAGTGTAAGAGGTTGCCAAAGAGCATCTGAAATGGGCTGTAAATTTTTTAAACCCGAACCCAGAACAGGAATCGTTTTCTCAAGGATACCTAGATTTCGCGTGTACAACTTAAGGGTGCACCAAAGAGAAGGTTCCATTAAATCAGATTTGGGAGTGCCATCTCCCTGGCACGTAATAGAATGACGTGAGAGTAAAGTATGTACTTAGGGATGAAGGGCAACGCAAAAACTTGATACAATTTTTATAAGTATTTCAATTATCAGCGAAGGGCAGACGTCCAATGTAATCGATTTGAGAAAGAAAAAGTTGGGTACACTACGCTTTAACGAAGAAACATTCCGACATTATTTCCTAGTTTCTTTTTACAAAAATTACGTACCTGTGCCGCCGTATACACAAACTGCTCGCAAATTGAGTGACTTGGAAAATCTCTTAATGTCCTTGCCAATTTGCATACAAAGTTCTCTCGTAGGACTCATTATTATCGCAACTGGTCCGTCGCCTTCCTCTAAATGTGGCTGATCCAAAATGTGCCTGCAGACAATTTAAAATAAAATGCAACTCCTTGTCACTAGAAATTACTTACCTAAACATTGGGAGTATGAAAGCTAATGTTTTACCACTGCCTGTCTTGGCAATCCCAATCAAATCTCGGCCGGACATTATGGCTGGAATTGCTTGACATTGGATGGGCGTTGGCTTCTCGAAACCTAATTTTTTCAAAACGTCCATTTCTTTCTTGGAAACACCACAGTGCGCCCATGTCTACAATGAATCAAAATTGTATAAATTAATGTTTCCGCCACAATTTGAAAGAGATAAGCTTTACCTTTATAGGCTTCGGACATCCTTTGCCTTTCACTTGAACATCTTCCAATTCCTTCTTGTATGCATCAACGTTTTCTTGTGTCATCTTTGCCAATTCCGGTACTTCGACATAAAAGTCTTTTCTGAATGGCATGTACTCCACGCCCGAATGGTCAATTTTGGCCAACTCTTTTTTGTGTTTGTTTGCCAGATTGGCTGCCGTATCTTTAATGTCCTCCATCTCTTCTTCCGATGAGTACTCTAATCCATCCTGATTTTGCTCCATCATTTCTCCTTTTTTCGTGTCTACCGTTTTCTTCGCTATGCCCGACACGACTAAAACACCACCCGTGGCTCCAACCAAAGGATTATTTATTTTGTTTACCTTTCTCACCTCTTTGTTTACTTCTTGCATGAATGCATCTAATGGATCAATCTCCTCTTCTGGTTCTTGTTCCACTTTGCCCTTCTCCGCTTCCTTATCTTTCTCCCTCAACACATCTTCTTCATCATCAGACTCATTTTCTAAACTCCATTTCTTTGCAGCTGATGTTACAGGAGCGGATTTGTCTGTTTTTTTATTTTCAAGTTCTTTACGTTTTCGTTCGGCACGCCATCTCTCAATACGTTCACGTCGTTTAGTCATTTCCAACTCCAAACGCCGTTGTTCTTCCTCCTTATCGACACGAGTAGTCAGATCGAATGTTTCGATTTCATTTGAAATTTCTTCCTTGGGCTTTTCCTTGACAGGCTCCTTCTGTCGCTCTTTAGACCGGTCTCGACGAGGAATTCGATCTCGTGATCTCGATCGTTCACGTCCTCTACTTGGTTTACTTGTCGCACCACTGCAATACAGTTTTTTAAAGAATTTTTGTTGATTTCTACAAAAAAATTACACAACTTACTATTTATTCCTATCGCGACTACGACTTCGTTCTCTTCGTTCATTTCTGTCTCTTGGTATTTCCCTTCCTCGACTAGATTCACGCCTAGGAATATCCCTCGGTCGCGATGTACGACGCGGTGATCGTCGGTCTTTTGTTTCTCTACCACGACTCGTTGATCGGCGAGATCGCTTTCGTTCAGATGGAGAAATCGATCTTGAACGATTCCTGGAACGACGTCGGTCCATTCGATCTCTGTCTCTCCTATAATACAAAAAACATTTTGTTCAATTCTATTTTGATTTTGACCTTCATAACCTCACATTGTTTATAAACGTTTAAGGATCCAATTAATTCACAATTTATTCGGTTTTACTTGTTCCGGTCATTGAAACAAAATTTAAATTGAAACAAATTAACGAATTGATTGACTGCAAGTCGATAGCTTGTTGAAAACACCGACAAAAGAAAAACAAACTCAAATGAAAATAGCACAGCGTTCTTCTCTGCCTGACAGTGTTGTCATATTATGACGTTTATGACTGTGTAACGTCTACGGTGTACATGTTGTATACATCGCGTCTACATCGTCAAAATAAATTCGAAAATTTTCCAAGAGATGTCGTTCATCTTAGAGCGGTAATATTGAATTTTTCTGTAACAGTGTGATGTAAAAGTCAATTAAAGCATGTGTGGCAGCGACATTCATACAAAACATAACCAAAGACCCGTACGCATCAGAATAGATGTTGCAAAAAACTCGTGTGCTCTTCATAACAATAAGAATTTCAAAAATCCATAGAAATTTCCCAAGGTAACGTCAAAGGCCCTACCGAAGTATGTCTGAAACCATTGATTTTGATGGCCTAAATATTCTCCCATGCACCATATCAAAAAGAGGACCAACGTAGTTTCTTCAAGAAATCCCGAAACTATTTTCTCTAAAATGTAATTCTTACCAATTTTGCCTTAAGAAGCAAACTTCAAACTGCCGTAATTTTATATTTATGTGTCATCCCTCCCAATTTTAGAAGTTGCTTTGTTGTTTTCACTTGAAAACGAGGATTGTGGCTTAGTCAGGCTGTTAGCAGCAGATTAATGGAGGGATATTCTCCCCAACACGCGTGTGCCAGTGAACTACTTTTTGAGAACAAACAAATCATTTAGGGCGTGTGACTCAATAGACTATTTCTATTCAATTCAAACGAGTCGTGTTACTTGTTACCAATTCACATTGTCGATGACCACTCGACCAACACACGTTGTCGATGACCACTCGACCAATTCACGCTGTCGATGACCACTCGACCAATTCACGGATATAAACTTGCGTTAACAACTTTTTGTTTCCGAATCGTTCTTTTAATGCATTCACAGCCTTCGGGTAATTGTCAGCACTTGCTGTTTCAACTCAATTTTTAGAAGCTTGTACCGTTTCTGATAGGTCGAATGGATTGATCGAAAATCATCGTTTACTGATCGGGTATCTCTTGAACTCTCTTCCAACGCCATTTCGATTGTCAACTTCGCCTTCAACAAATTTTCAACATACTAATCGACTTTTGTTACCTCCGTTTCGTACACGGTGGGTTTTAACCGATTTAAATGAAAAGTGCTTGCACATTGGGTTTCTCTCTTGATTGTCTTTCTGGGATACCGTGGTAAACAGAAACAATAAAAAGTAAAATTTTTCACTGGAGAAATTTTGAAAAAAGTGATGAAAACGAGATTTTTTCGGGTTTTTTCATACATTTTCTTGATAAGTCTGAAAATGAAAAAACTGAAAGTCATTTTTCATGGGTTATTTGAATGCCAAATCATTTTATAACACCATACGAACATTTTTTTGTATGGGGACACAAATCGTCGTCCGGACGGATTTTGAAGAATTTCGAGTTGTTGGTTGCATTTTACGCGAATTCGTCAACGAAAACGGTCAATTTCTTCGAAATTCGTTTGCCGAGCACTTGTGTTCCTATACAAAAAAATATTCGTATGGTGCCATAAAATGATTTGGCAATCACATTCTCCATTAAAAATTACTTTTAATTTTTTCATTTTCAGACTTACCTGAAAAATGTATGAAAAAACCCGAAAAAATCTCATTTTCATCACTTTTTTCAAAATTTTACTTTTTATTGTTTCTGTTTACCACGGTATCCCAGAAAGACAATCAAGAGAGAAACCCAATGTGCAAGCACTTTTCATTTAAATCTGTTAAAGCCCACCGTGCGTAACGCTCATCAGTATACTTAGGATCGGCCAATATACAATCGATGATGTGTTTGTCGAGGGGAGCGATTTGCTCTTCATATTTAACCAATTTTGGAAGCTTGGTTCTCAATTCGATTACGTCTTTCGGTGTCGCAGCTAAATCTCTCTCCAAAGCATTCACGGTTTTAATTATTAGCATACGAACTGACTGTCTTTGTTTATTCAGTGCTTCCATTCTGATCTTCTGATCACAAACACACACACCAGTAATGATATCTTAACTGCAACCATCCAACCCGACACCTTCGCTAAGGCCGATTCCGGACGACTCCACAGTATATCTATTACGGTTTTGTTTGATTATATTCCCCAAATGAGTCCACGCGGGGGCGCCAAATGTTGTTTTCACTTAAAAACGAGGATTGTGGCTCACTCGGGCTGTTAGCAGCAGATTACTGGAGGGATATTCTCCCCAACACGCATGTGTCAATAAACTACTTTTTGAGAACAAAGAAATCATTTAGAGCGTGTTGCCCGTTCGATACTCATGTTTATTCTGAATTAATTTGTAACAAGAGCCTGATATTTATACTGAATCCATGACTCACTAGACTATTTCTTTTCAATTCAAACGAGTCGTGTTACTTGGATTGTCCTTTCTTTGTTAAGGTGGAAATACTCCTTGTTCGAGATTCAACATGCTTTATCCCGGGATTTGATAATTTTTCCCTGAAACACGTGTTCTCTAAAATTTTCTTCTCTACAACTTTGCCTTTGCAAGCAAATTACTAACTTTCATAGTTTTAGATATATGGGCCATTCCGCCCAATTTTAGAAATTGTCACATTCCATGATTGGGCCATTTTTCATAAACCCTGAAACACATGTTCTCCAAAATTTTATTCTCTACAACTTTAGCTCTGACAGTGAATCTCCATATTGCATAGGTGAGCAAATATAGACGAAAAACCATCTGCTTTCGTATATGGCCAAGAAACTCAATTTCGTCCATTCCATTGGTCCCCGTGCCCAGACCACTGACCCAATTCCTACAAAAAAAAAAAAAAAATCCCCGTTTTGTGAGATCAAAACGTTTGGAACAAAACGATGGAACGGACAGACTGACATTTTTTTCGCTGATTCGTCATATATAGACGATATTAAATGCATCCCTCTCACTCCCGCCTCGATCTACCCCATGTTACAATAAAATTGTTTGTAGTAAACGTATAGGACCTTTGCACTTCGTATGGGTCTCAAAGTAGCAGAGAAATGATACGAATGATACTTAATGAACGTGAATGAATTGTTGAATTGTTGCGATATCATTTTATATTGTTGAACCGAACGCTTTTTGACGTGAAAAATAATGTCTTTTTAGATCCATTGATGGATCATTGTCAGATTTAACTGTTATGGACATACGTCAATATTTTCTAGCTACGCCCCAGGCTACTTATCCCCACACGACACTGTTGTTCGCGTAAATTTTTTCAGTTAGTAGTACCGGTTTCCCCTTTATGTAGAAGTTCCGACTTGGTAGAGGCTCAGGGCGACTTATCAATGACAGAGGTGACAGATGTGTGCGTCGTCCTATCTAACCGGTTGCATCAGTTGAGTATTCAATTGAATTTAAAAGGACTTTAATTTGCTGTGAAATTGAATTTAATTTTTATTGTGAGAATCCTAACGACAAAGGGCCTCATTTTTCGAGCTTTCCGTATCTTTTCTTGTTCCACAACCAACTACGTCTCTCAGATTTTCTTTAAACCAAATCATCGTTCGTGGCCTAATTTTCTCTTTGACACAGTAATTGGACAATTTGCGAAATTTTTGAAAATTACAAATTACTTGATTTTCCACCGGAAATATTCTGTGAGCATTATCGACATGATCAACCGAAACATCTAATCCATCAGGAGTTAAGATTTTGTTTGTTATCAAAACGTGTAATATACTTCCAAGCGCTGGTGAATCCAAATCATTTCCATAAATGCCTAGAGTTTTAATTGAGTGGCACTTAGTAAAGTTAGTCAAAATGAGCTCCATCGTCTGAGCCGATATCTCATTGAAACTGATGTCCAAGTGCTCTATACGCGTCAAGCACAAATTGTGAGCAATGGTATTTCCTCCGACGGATCCAATTTTGTTGAAGGGCATGAAAAGGGCTGTCACATTACTAAGTTTCAAAGCTTCGAATAACCTTTCCGTGCCATCCGGTCCCACGCAGTTCGAACCAATATCTAGAATTCTTAGAGTTGTGCTACTCGTTATATGGTCGAACATGATTTCAATTCCAGAGTCATCTATTGCAGTCTTCCGGAAATGCACGTTCGATAGCTGACTACTCCAAACCAAAATTGAAAAAATAAGAGCAATCTTTGATGCGTCTAAAATGTGTTGAGGCTGGTCAGGAATCATATCACTTAAGTCAACAGACTTTAGGCTTTTGCAGCGTGAAATTCCGTCAGCAATAATTGCTAGTGTTGTATGATTGATACCACAGCTACTCACATCAATATGGAAAAGGCTTTCCGTTTGTAGAAGGTACGATCGGAGATATTCCGATTTTTCTTCGTCGATGTTGTTGCCACACAGGATCAACGTTTCCAAAATCAAAGATTTCCCGTTGTCGGCGAAATACCGAAACACGTCAATTGGAATGTTCGTGTGAGTAAAATTTACGCTTACAAGTTCATCGAGGCATCTCTGGAAACGGTTAGTGTGTACGTCAGGAATCACACAATGTAAAAATTCAAAATGTTCAATGTGTCTTGTGCCCAAAAAATTTAGTATCATAATGAAATCTTCGTCGATCATTTTACGATTAAACTTCCTCTCGAAGGCATTTCTATGAAAGACAAAGTGGGTGTAGGGTTTCCTTCCATACTCTCTTTGCCAACAGTCCAATACAATTTCTGCAAAAATTTTAGACTTTCTTGTTTCTTTCGATGAGATTGTCTTTTGAATGTCACATTCCATTTTTGTATTGTTGTTCACGCAGCTGTGAAGTATAAATGCATTTTTTGCCTACTTGCTCTTGCCGAAAAATAACGGTGAAGTGATTTCTTCAAGTATATTAGACCCATACAAAACGGGCCTCATAAGTACGACTTTTCAGGAATTTGGTATCGATTGTGGATCGGGTGGACCTAATTCGATTCGGTTGTAAACGTTCTCGACAACTTTTTGAGTGTCAATTGAATCACATCAAAAACGCCTTTTTAAAGGGAAATGTGACGCAAGTCCTCGTCCCTTCTTCCACAACAACTGATGTCAATTTTAGTGACGCTTAAAGTTTCAGAACGCATTTTTTTTAAATAGTTTCGATTAAAAAAATGCGTCACAAATGCAGGACCCTCCCAACGTAATAATTTTAAGATTTCACACGCAAAAATACATATGGGTACCCGTACTCCGTACATCGCGGAAAGCTAAATTTTTGGGAAGTGAAATCTATCTAAAAGCGCAGAAAAATAATTACGATGGGAGGGGTCCGACATTTGTCACGCATTTTTTTACTCGAAAATATTTAAAAGAATTTTTTGCATTCCAAAGATGTAAGCGTCACCCAAATTGGTATCAGTTGTTTTGAAAGAAGCGACGACGACTTGCGTCACATTTCCCTTTTAAACGATGTTTTTGTTTTGATATAAGTTTTCTTGGAAGTAGGAAAATTGTTTTTGACGAATTGTATGAATTTTATTCGAGCCGGCGGCGACTACTCCCATGGCCGAAAATGATCTCCACAGCTTCCTCTACAACATTCAAATAGTTTTTTTTAGCCGCCGCCGCACAGGGGCTGATTTTGTAGTAGTTGTGGACTAAATTCATTTGTGAAGTCATTTTTTGACCGATTTGCATAAAATTTTTTTTTAATGAAAGGTAGTTAATTAGGCTTCAATGCGCCAGCATAAAACTTTGACAATTTGAAATAATTAGACAAGGGAGAATTGTTAGCTTCGAGGGGTGGCGCACTTCATTTATTCCATTTATTCCATTTATTCTTTTATTCCATTTATTCCCAAAATTTTTTTTGTTGTTTTTGCGAAATATCTGAACCAAACATATCACAAGTTAGACAAATAAGTTCAAAAAAAGATTTGCACAAATTGTAAAGCATTTAAACCACCTTGAGATTAAAGTTTATTTTTGTGGAAATAAATGGAATACATGGAATAACTTTATTTATTCCATTATTCCATTTTCAACAAAAAATTCTTTAATTTTTCAAAAGAGGGTTTGTTCACTGTTTGACACATTAGACGGGTTTGTTGTTGCGTTTGCCATCAAAATCAAGTCTATTTGAGGTTTTGACGAATTTGAAAAAATTATCATTTATTCCATTTATTCCCATTTATTCCATTTATTACCATTTATTCCATTTATTCCATTTATTCCCATTTATTCCATTTATTCCATTTATTCCCATTTATTCCATTTATTCCATTTATTCCATTTATTCCCATTTATTCCATAAACCGGAGAAGTGCGTCACCCCTCGGTTAGCTTCTGTCTTGGTCTTAGGTCATGTTTCAGTTTTTTTAAATAAAGTTCTTGGAATTACTTTCTGGAAGTGTTCCTTTCTTCGCAGGCGAAAAACACTAGGATATTATGCGCTCCCTTAAAAATTTTTGACTTCTGTCCTGGTCTTAGGTCACGTTTGAGGTTTTCTTAAGAAATTCCTTGGAATTACTCACCTTACTCATTAAAGCAGCACTTCCAGAAAAGTGAGTAATTCCAAGAACTTTTTTAAAAAAACCTCAAACGTGACCTAACACCAGGACAGAAGTCAAATATTTTTAAGGGAGCGCATAATATCCTAGTGTTTTTCGCCTGCGAAGAAAGGAACACTTCCAGAAAGATGAGTAATTCCAAGAACTTTATTTAAAAAAAAAAACTGAAACATGACCTAAGACCAAGACAGAAGCTAACAATTCTGGAGGAAATAAATGAACTCCCGGAATTATTCGTGTGGGAAGAATAGAACACTCCTAGAACAAAGACGACCATTATAATCCTCAGAACTCCAACAGAATAACTTTATGTATGAGTTTCCATTAAAAGAAACACCAAAAATAATTATGGAATCGCGAACAGCGGCGACGTTCTCGAGTTCTTTCATTTAAGCATCTTTGGCTACTCTCCCTTGTCTAATTATTTCAAATTGTACTTGTCATAGCGCATTAAAGCCTAATTAATTACCTTTCATTAAAAAAAACATTTTTGCAAATCCACAACTACTACAAGATCAGCCACTGTGCGCCGCCGCCAAATCGAAGCGCGACGGCTACTACTCCCATGGGCTACTACTCAACTACCTCTACAACATATCAAAAGTTCTTTTTTGAGCTCTAAAATTATCTGTTAATTTTTCATTTAACTTTCCCCCATTTTGGCGGTCACCCCGATACTCTGCACACCCAACCTAACAACTTTCCCTTTGACACCAAACCTCTACCACTCGTACACCCAACCTTGTCTTGTACAAAATGTGCTACCATACACATTGCACACACAAGCACATATGGCACACAAGCTTTATGGCGCCCAAACAAGGCTGGTACTACACCTTTTTTAAAATCTCAGAGATCGCAGAATCCCCAGCTGAAGCTCCCTGCAAAATTTCAAGAAAATTTATTGAACCGTAGAGTCATAGTGTTAAAGGAGAGTAAAAACCAGTTATATTTAACTTATCTCGGGGTGAGTTGTCAAAAAGTTATGAATGAAAAAGAGAATTGAGAGTAAGGTTCAGTTTAAACTTGTATGCGATTTCTCTCATTTCGACGTGTGACGTGTTAACTGATCAAGAAGCGCTCTATTTTAACATTCTATGCCTTCAAATGACTAGTTATTTCAAGTAAACTGGTCCAATGAACTTTTATGTTAGTCTTGGTTTTCCTGGATCATCGATGCGTTACTAAAACGTCCCAAAATTATGAGAGAAAAATGGTATTTCTGAAATTAAATCTGAAAGAAAATTTTAACTCCTCGACTGGGACCCGAACCCAGTTATGAGAATAAACAGACACAGGTATTTGTAGGTGGCAAAAAAAGCGCGTGTAGTTCATGAGAACAAGAAATGCGTCAGCTTTGGCTACAAATACATGTGTTAGTAAGTAAGCAACGGTTTGAAATAAGATCTGAATTGAAAATGTCCACGGTAGTTCAATTGGTAGAGCAGCACCCCGGAAAGGTGAAGATTCTGGGTTCGGGTCCCAGTCGTGGAGTTAAAATTTTCTTTCAGATTTAATTTCAGAAATACCATTTTTCTCTCATAATTTCGCTTCAAAAATTAAATGCTCGAATTTCGTTCACTGATGACTGAAAAAATGATTCCAAGAAAACGTCCCACATCTAATGCACAACATATCATAGATAGACACGACTCGTACAAGCGCATAATATGCTTCTTCGTAGTCATCACCTCTCAGCTTACGAAATCTTGAAACTTCTTCTTAATTTTACCAAATCTGATGCGATCTAAATCTGATAAGTAAAAGAAAAAATAAACTAATGATAAATTCATTTCATTTTTTCATTCACAAACATTTTAAAACGCTAAGTATGAAAAACTTTTGCTGCGGTTTTTAGTTTGTTTTGCTCTTCTGATTTCCAACTTTAGCATTATTTGCAAATAAGAAGTTTGTCTTTGAAGCCACAAATATATTTTTCAAGCATTTTTAAGCTTAAACTCCTCATGGAACCCAATTTACTGATTGAGAGATAATGACAAGAAAATTTTTTCCATTAAATTATTAAAAATCCACATCGAAAATAGTTTTACGATGACTTTATTTACCATACAGTTTTCATGTGAACGTTGCAGTCGCATAGTTTATGAAAACTTTATTCAAATATTCCATTTTACTTTTACCACATCATTTAAGAATAGATTCTTCTTCGATAGTAAAACTTACGTGACTCTGTCGGTTGAGTTATGTTTCATTTATAGACCACCCAACACAAAGTTTAATTTCACAATTTTGTATAATAATTAAAACAACAAAATATTTTAACACGATAAGTAAACATTGTTGTGAACATCAGATCAAGTCAAGATATGCTGTGCATGTGAATCTGTTTCTTTTGAAGATATCAGAGTATGAAATTAATGTAGTTTTAGTTTAGAAGTACAAGGTTTTCATCGATTATAAACCTCTTTAGAGGCTACGTAAAGTTTTCTGAAGTATGGAATTTCCATTTCTTGAATTTAGTCTAATAGCTTTGCGCTCCGAGTGCATCCTACGCATATGTCAGAGTCACAGTTGTTTGCAGAAATTATGCAATCGACTTTAATATGGTGAATCTGTTCATGATGTGTTCGTAAAAGGGAATGAGAATCTAGCACATTTTTCTAAAAGATTCAGTTTCTAAACAATCACTCACATTTTCGTCACATAGATCTTAGACTTTTGATTTAAAAAAACATACGCAGAGGACCCGTACGTATCAGAATAGATGTGCCAAAAAGAATAGATGTTGCAAAAAGATTCCTTCGCATCTAAGTAAATGTCGCCTTAACTCTTAAGTGTATGAAATTGCGTCGACATCAAATTGGATTGGAAATTGCCGAAAGGGCAATATTGAAAAACCCGTCCGAAGAAACGGCGCATAAAACATTTCCAATCGTTAAGAAAGACCAAAATTCAAAAAAGGAAAAAATTAAAAAAAAAATGCACCAAACCCGTTCTTAGAACCTCTGATCCATATTTCCACGAACAAAAAAGTTCGCCTCTTTTTTCTCTGCAAAACTCCACAAAAAGCCTCCTCATTAAAGAAATATTCACAGAAAACCACTAAACATCGTGTAGCGTGAGTTGGGCTCACAATGAGGACTCTACAGCCCGAACCACTCAACAGATTTTAACTAATTTAATTTTCGTGATTTTCTGATTTCCATATCTTTTATTTTAAATCTTAAACAGTGATTTCCGTTCTAATTTCGCAGAGATATAAGTGAAAAAGTTGCACCAACCTTCAAAAAACCACGTTTTTGATTACTTTTTCGACCATAACTTCGAAAGTTATTCATTCAAATTCATTTCAGTAAACAGTTTTCTGATTATCTTCCATGGAAAAAAAAGTTTTTGAAAATCAGATAAGATTTACCTGATTTATGTAAAAAAAACACGCTACGCACTTGTAGAGATTCAGTTTTAAGGTCCTGGCTGAGTCCAAAAGCCAAAAAATTGAAAAAGTTTCTTCCATTAAATGTCAGGTATACCCAACTCTTTCAAACAAAAATGATTTATTTGAGTTATGCACAAAAGACCAAAAGCCACTTAAACGGCCCTAGCTCGGCCGCCCTTGGACCGACAGTGCTCACATTCAATCCAATGAAAGATTTTTCAACTACCTTTCAAGGAAAAAAAAGGTTTTGAAAATCGGTTGATTTTTACTCGAGTTATCGTGTTGGTAGACGGACGTACGGACATTTTGTTGATTCGTCATCTAAGGACTAAGGTTCGGAATGGGTCGGTTCAGGTCGGACCTGTGACCTGAAACCTATTGACCTGAAATTTTCAGGTCAGGTTCAGGTCGATATTTTCTCAACCTGAACCTGACCTGATGATATCAGGTCGAACCTGAACTGACCTGAACCTGACCTGAACCTAACCTGATTGACCTGAAATCATTTAAATGCTTTCAATATTCAACAAAGGAACCAAAAATATTTAGAGCTGACGAGATGAGAAAATTTTGGTGCAATCGGTATTTTGTGATCTATTCATTAAATGCGGTTATGCATTTTTATTGCAAAAGTGTTAAACAAAGGCATCAGTGTGTGAGTCACATGGGGGTCGTCCATATAAAGGGCGCCCGCTTTTAGGGAGAACAGTTTTTTTTTCCAAAAGTCCAGTTTTTTCTTCTTTGAGGCCTTTCATAAAGCATGTTACACATAAATAAAGGTTTTTCAGAACCCCTCCACCTGTCACACTACCTCTAACACCTCCCCCCCTTCGATGTGTGAAAAAAAAAATTCATTCCTCTTCCAACGATAGAATTCACTTGGAGCACTACTTGAACTCCATAAGTTTTTTATTAGTGGTTCTTGTGAAAAACGTTCCCCTTAACCACCTCCACAGCATATTTTAAGTTTTTGTAGGTTTAATGCACTGTAGGTTAGCACGGATCCACCTGTGTTGGTCGCCGCGACCCCCCGATTCGCGATTTTTACATGAGAATTTTCGAAAACATCAGTCAGGGCGAAAGCTGTATCCGTCCTGACACTTTGCAAAGATTCTTACTATCCACATTGTTCAATGATATTTTGTGAATATAACCTGTGTGTTTCAGGTCAGGTTACAGGTCAACCTGATTAAATTTTTCAGGTTGCAGGTCAGTCTCAGGTCGGACCTGAAATTCAAAATCAGGTTCAGGTCAGAAATCAGGTCATGACCTGACCTGAACCTGATCAGGTCGGCCTGAAGTGTCCCGATCCTTACTAAGGACCATGATCGAACCTCCCTCCGATACTCCCGGGTTGAAATCGGGGTGGATATAAACGCATAAGACCCCTTTTCGAAGAACTTCGCTCTTCGTACGGATCTAAAAATTAATTCACAAAATGAAAGTCACGTCACAGATACTGTTCAGGAGAAGAGTGTGGGATGAGGGCAGGGCAAAGCGGAGAGCTGATAGCCTAATAGCGCATATTGACCGCTTCAAGAACCCTACATGAAGTATATTGGGCACTTTAACGAGCTCGCATGAAGCAAATTGAGCGGATCCTGTCCTGGTCCTTAGTGTGGTTTATCTGATCTAGATGATAGTTACTCCGTGTGACACCCTGGCAGTCGAACCAGTCACTTCACAAGTGCTTCTCCCGACTAAGCAATTATTATTGGAATTATTATTGTTAATAATAGCAGTGTAACTGTGAAAGTTTATCGAGACAGCTATACTGCACATTTTCAATTTAAAAAATGCTTATTGATTGTATAAGTCCACAATATTTTCCGGAGCAATTATTTTCCAAAGAAATATTTTTCTACAAGTTTACCATCTTGACTCCTCTTGGGCAAAGTTTTCTACTTCGTAGCAAAGTTTCATCAAAATAAAATGAACCCATTTAAAAGCAATAATATTCCACGACAAAATTATTTTTAAAATGCTCGGAGAAACTTTTCCAGCTAGTTGAAAGAAATTCAAACAAATTCATATTTATCAGGAAATCATATCGTTAGGCACAATTTTGCATTACGAACCTATTAGTATGCATATCGTTTAATGGCCTTTCCCTTTATAGAGGTTGGAAACAGAGGCCTTCGTTTTAATCGTTCTGGATATTTTGGGCCATACAGAGTTTGGTCACATCAAAACAATTATTATAATTATTTTCCCCTATCCCAACAAATGCTTACACTTCAGCAGACAAACAAAAATTAATTGTCGTCCTTTAAATATTTTCATAGTGCGTGACCTCAATAATGCTTCACTTCATAACTACATTAAAACTCTTTTATCTAAACTGGGCAGAAAAACCCAATATAATTTCATTACATTTTACATAAAATATCTTCCATACAATCACCGAACAAAATATGACTAATTACACTCAAAATTTGTAAACCATGTTATGGTCCATTTCATGAACTGAGCTCAATTTACCTTCATTAGGGTTGTTTTTTAATTTGCTCTAAATAATTATGCAAGGATAAGCATTTTTAATTGAGAAACATAATTTCTCATCCAGATGCTTTGATCGTAATCCTGATCGTTGACATTGAAAAATGAACTTTAAATCCAATTCTAAAATTTTAAACTTGAAATACTTCTTGGAAATAAAGCGAATATAACTTTCGGAATCGAGATGAACAATCGAATTTACAGGAAGGTAAAAAAAATTGTTCGAAACAAAAATTCAAAAAAAATCAAAAATATTTTCAAAATTCAAAAGTTTTCAGTCAACCTGAGGCGTTAGGAGGAGGTATTGCTAGTTGAAACTTTTCAGTCATGGCAAATTAGATGTGAACCCTGTACTTCTACGTAGGGAGTTGCGGGAAACGTTTAATTTTTCCACATGTCTACAAAAGGTAAAATTCACACAATAAACAACATTTCTGAGGAAAAATTCGAAATTTGTAGCCAGAAGCTCTTACTTCGAAACATTTATCTATTTACCGGAACAGAATAAGCAACAGTTTTCGACACGGACATGACGCTCTGTTTCATTTTAACAAACAATAGAACTAGAACAATTGATTTCCCAATAGATGCGACAATAATGATATTCGCCAGGCTTGTTTTTTTAGTTGCGTGCATCTACTTCGTTGTAAGTTGACGGCCATTTAGAACTTTAATTTTATGTAAAATTCATCGGCGACTGATCTCATAACTTTAGTAAAGAAACTACGTTTGCTTAGATTAGCAGTTACAGGCCACTTCCGGTTATAGTGGCGGCCATCTTGAATTTTAAGATTGCTGTTGAAATTACGTATTACTTACTGAACAAGTTTGTAGAAGATCATTTTCTTATGTTTCGTTTATCTTGCGACTTATGAACTTTCGAAACGTTTCTGCAAATTTTGGACCCCTGTGGAATCGTTTAGTGAGTGATATTTGCAGACTAATTTACTGAATGTGGACACGTCTTCAACATTTCACTATTTTTCAGGATTGTTGTAAAATGTTTCGCGGTTATAAATTTCGAATTTTGTCTCAGAATTGCTGTTAATTGTGTTTATGTTACCAATTGCCGATAGGGCAATATTGAAAAACCCGTCCGAAGAAACGGTGTAAAAAAATTCTCCGAACGCACAAAATTGACCTCCAAATAGAGAAAAATGTTCTCCTCAATTTTGTCTACAACGTAGCAAAAAACCATTTTTTGGGCTAGGGCCG
>CM055403.1:74441326-74481321 GCA_029228625.1 Pseudolycoriella hygida
AATACGAGATAATAATGGAATGATTACCACAAATTGGTATCATAAAGAATCATGGTCTGGTCGCTACCTTAACTTCCATTCCAATCTTCCTTTCAGTTATAAAAAGAACACAATATCCATATTAACTGAACGTAGTCTCAAATTATCGTCACCACAATACCACCAAGAAAATTGTGAATTAATTATAAACACCTTATTGAACAACAACTACCCTCTCAAACTACTAAAGAATGTAATGAATAAAGTGATTTCGAATGACAAACAACCGAAACACAAAAAAATTGTCAATGACATCAGATATGTGTCCATACCTTATGTCAACGGATTATTTGAAAAAATAAAAAATTTGTTTAAACTACATAATGTTCAAGTAGTTGGTAAAGGAGACAATACGTTACAACATAAATTGTTCACGAAACTCAAAGATGTAATTCCTATACAATTACAATCAGGTTTAATATATAAAGTTACATGTTCATGTGGCAAGGTATATGTAGGTCAAACCATCCAACGACTTCAAAAGCGCCTTGAAGGCCATAAATACAATTGTAGAATTGGCAACAAAGAACACAGCGCCCTATGCGAACATGTGATTGAAACTAATCACCAAGTTAACTGGGATGATGTTAAAATCCTTTATAAAGAACCTAAGAAACATAAAAGGGACATTATGGAGATGATAGCCATAAAAACGACTGCTAATACTATAAACAAACAACAAGAATGCAAATTCTTATCAAACACCTATAACAACATTATTAAAAACACATTTAAATGATCTAGAATTTACATAAGTATTGGCATTGATTAGGACATCAGTATGAAGCTGTAAGTCTGTGATAGCAGTTGATGTAAAGAACTGTTTAATATAATTTTATCCTGATGTGATATAAAACTAGCCTGTGATACATAAACTGTGATATGGTTTTAGTTTGATTTTAATAAATCAAATTTTAATATAATTAACGCAAAGGTAAACCATCAAAATATTAGAATTATTGAACATCTAATTTAAATATGACACGTATGCAGATTTTTCACAGATAAAACATTGATGCTTTAATACAACTTCATTCATAAATTTTATACATGTAAAGAACCTATTAGGGTATGTAAAGTCTCTGTAAATTTTGTTTGACAAATGTAATGTGTGTAATGATGTTTTAATTGTTTTCAGAATACCATTGAAAATGGTCTCGAATTGTAGACCGAAATATTTGGTTTCAAAATAAATGAATTTAAAAAAATTTTTTGAGCAATACCGAGGAATTATTTCTAATTTTAATATAATTTGTTAATGCTCAGACTTAATGTCAAAAAACTCAAAAAATGTTCTTCTCAATTTGTTCTCTACGCTATAGCAAACAATTTTTGAGCCCAATGGAAAGCCTTCGGAATTTTGTTCTTGAATGCTGTTAGCCCTTAAATTACGTCTCAAAAAGAAAAAGCGTCAAGAAAATCGGACAGAATTTAGCCGATTTATAGAAAAAAAAACTAGTGGGGCATTAGACAAAGCTTACGTTTAGGGCCTTAGCTTATTTTTTTTGACCAAAAAATGTACGTGCCCTCGGAGGAGAAAATCGAAAAAAAATATGAAAAATGGTGTTGGCACGTTTTTTTTCAGTTTCCGTCGAACTCTTTTACTCTCGCTTTTATTTCCATCCTCCCATGCAGACTAGGGTGGTCCAAAAATGTATGGGAAAATTAACTTGTCGAAAAGTTCGGGCCCCCACCTCTAAAACGTTTCTAAATGTGTCACTGATAAAAAGTGTATATGGAGCCGTCTGAATCCAAAGCCGTCCTGAGGGTTCCCCAGAGCAAAATAGTCAAAAAAACGTGGAAACCGCGTAAAACGTGGGTTTTAGGAAAAGTGCATGAAACTTGTCAAAGATGAGGAGTGGTGTTAGGGCAACTTTGGTTTATTCCGTTCAAAATAGTCCCGAGAAAATACTTTTTCATGTGCTGGACGCATCCGAAGTATTTCGGTGTCAAGAGAGTCCGTCAAGTGGCTTTCTTAGTTCACAACTTCTTTGTTCCAGGCCTCGGTGAGTTTCACAGTTTTTGGAAAACGGTCTTCTATGAAATTTTGAGTCTAGATAGGACTTCAAAATAACGCCTAAACAGCTTGACTTGGAAGTATAGAATTCATTAAGGCTGAACAAAAATTTATTTTTCGAGAACCTCCATGAAATTTCATGAACTTCCATGAGCCTGCCTCAGTGGCCGTCCGTGTGTTTCGTCATTATTTGGCTTTTTTGGGAAGGACTAATACTATAAGAGTAGAAAAATGCCGAAAGTCACTTTGATTTACAGGTAAATGCATGCTGGGGATGCCTAACACGTAGGCGTGTCACTCTACTTCATATGAATTTTCACAGATGTACGCAAAATTTCAATAAAAGTATTTTTCTAAAAATTTTTTGTGTCTACCGCACAATAATCGGCAAAAATCAAGAAATAATTAAAATTCGTTCAAAATTTTAATAATCTCCGTATGAGTTCGAGTAGAGTGACATGCCTACGTGTAAGGCATCACCAGCAAGCATTTAGCTGTCATTCAAAGTGACTTTTGGCATTTTTCTACTCTTATTGTATTAGTCCTTCCTAAAATAGCCAAATAATGACGAAACACACCTTCGGCCACTTAGGCAGGCTCATGGAAGTTCATGAAATTTCATGGAGGTTCTCGAAAAATAAATTTTTGTTCAGACTTAATGAATTTTATGCTTCCAAGACAAACTGTTTAGGCGTTATTTTGAAGTCCTATCTAGACTCAAAATTTCATAGAAGACCGTTTTCCAAAAACTGTGAAACTCACCGATGCCTAGAGCAAAGAAGTTGTGACCTAAGAAAGCCACTTGACGGACTCTCTTGACATCGAAACACTTCGGATGCGCCCACCACATGAATAAGTATTTTCTCGGGACTATTTTGAACGGAATAAACCAAAGTTGCCTTAAAACCGCTCCTCATTTTTCACAAGTTTCATGCACTTTTCTTAAAACCTACGTTTTACACGATTTTCACGCTTTTTTGACTATTTTGCTTCGGGGAACCTTCAGGACGGCTTTGGATTCAGATGGCTACATATACACTTTTTATCAGGGACACATTTAGAAACTTTTTAGGGGTGGGGCCCCAGACTTTTTAATAACTTAGTTTTTTGGACCACCCTAATGCAGACTAACTACCATCTGAATTTATCAAGTTTTCACATTGAACTCAATAAGTCTTAAAGAAGGTGCACATGAACATCTCATCAAGGGGACATCCATAAACCTCGTCAGGATTTTCTCAAAAATTTATTGAAAAGTTGAATTTTCGATTATTTTTAGATAAATCAACTTCTTCCAACTCTTACCCTGTCCTGTGTCTGTTCTACTCTCACTAAGCCCTTCTCCTTCCCATTAAAGGAGAATGTAATCCACTCACTACTTCATAATTATTACATGGACAAAGGAATAAATGCTCCAGAAAAATCTCAAGCAATTTTTAATTGGAATCCAAGACACGTTTCTATATACCACTTCAAATCAAGCACCATCATCATTGGTAATAAAAAAGCACGCAGTGAAACTTTTCCAACAGTATTCATCAAGCGTAGTCTTTGCCCATGTGTGAAACGGTGAACTCTATCGCTAGTAGAAATGCTATTCATTGATATTACCTTATGTATAATACATCATTGATTAACCTTATCAATAACAAATTATTTAGTCTTTGGAGAATTTATTAAAAGCCTTTGTTGGAATGGTTTTCCGTTGGTATAATTAGAGATGGGTATAATGAGTCGTGTTACAATTTTCGAGTTTCAGAGCAATGTCCAATCTAATTTCGTTTATTAAGTGATGAATCATTACTTTTCGTTTCTTATTTTCTGCTGTTAATTACTTAGATAGTTTCTCCAAGAACATAATAATCATTTTTGTGCCTACTTCTAGTTCTAGATCGGAGGTGAAATATATAAGTAAATAAATAAACAGCAAAAACATAAAGTTTCCTGGATATTTTATTATTATCATCCAAATCAATTGTCCTCAATATGTTCTATTATGTCTTGTAGAAATTAGAATTTGTCGCAGCTAGATATCTTGGGGATTGGTGTGTACTAAATTAGAACGGAAGGTGATTTTTGAAAAACGGCTTTCCTGTAACTTGCAGAGGAGCGAATGACACCGAAAAATTTTTACTTTTGGGGAACATTTTATTTATGTGGTTTAACTAATCAAAACAAAAACCCTTTTTAAAATGGAAACGTGAAGCAAGTCGTCGTCTCTTCTTCCAAAACAACTGATACCAATTTGGATGACGCTTAAAGCTTCGAAACGCAAAAAATTCTTTTGAAATATTTTCATTTTTGATTAAAGAAATGCGTCACAAATGCCGGACCCCTTGATGTTACAGTTTTTCTGTTCTTTCAGATTTGACACGAAAAAAAAATAAGTTTTGCGTGATGTGTGGAGTACGGGTAGCCAAAATTTTGGCGTGCGAAATCTGAAAGCGCATAAAAATGATTACGCTGGGAGGGTCCGGCATTTGTGACGCATTTCTTGGGAGAAAAGAGGAAACGAATTTTGGAGAAAAAATTTCCGGCGATAAAAATTTCAGGCGAAAAAAAAATTGCAACGAAAAAATACTTTCAGCGAAAAAAAATTTCCGGTGAAAATTTTCAGCGAAAAAAATTTCCGACAAAAAAAATTTTCGTTGAAAAAAGCTTTCCGGCGGAACATCTATCTTCAACAAAAAAAAAAAATTAAAAAAATCAATTTTCCCCCAAAATCCGTCCCATACCACCGTGTCGTCGGCCTGACACACTACACACCCAACCCAATAACTTTTCGTTTGTAGGTCTCAGGGGGGTACGACACAAGGGAAAAAAAGTCGAAACTTAGCTGTATATGTGGTTCCGCAGTCTACGAAAAAAAAAAAATTCTTAATTTTTTGATCGTATGTGGACTTGCTTCACGGTCCATTTATATATATACCATTTTTGGGGAACTAATTTAGTCAAAAATAAGATTACATTTACAGCAAATAAGAACTTTGTTCCTCTGCGCATGGTTTTAACATCGCGAATACTTACGCTCACTTGTCCTCAATTTGTCCTTTTGAAATCTATAATCCCTGTTGTGAAAAATGTTATTATTAGGAGCACGTCGCAAAAATAACAACTGTCAAATTTGCGATGTTTTTCTTAGAACAGAATCCTGCGTAAATAAAACATTATTCAGAATTTTAGCTCATGTACTGCGAAAAGATGACTCTTACACAAATAATAGATGAATTAGAATCCAAAAGGCTTAAGAATGACGGTAAAAGTTTCTCTGAAATAACATCGCAAACATTGGGGATGCGATGATTTTTCAGGGGAATTTTGACCTCCATACTCAAACTTTTTGAATTCTGATTCATCTATTATTCGTGTAAGGGTCATCATCTGACTGTACATGAGCTATAATTCTGAATAAATTTTTATTTTACGCAGGATTCTGTTCCTAAAAAAACATCGCAAATTTGACAGTTCAAATTTTTGTGAAGTGAAATAGTAGCTGAAGAATGCTACATAAAAAATCGCAAAATTGATTGTACGTTAACTGGGCAACTAGATATTTTTGAAAATATCCTCATCATCATCGTCAAATTTTATAGACCACTCTCGGTGTGAGGTCTTTATTTGTATGCCAAATGCTGAGGGCTCGAATCTAGTGACTGAAACACTAGTATTTCGAAACGTCATTTTATAGGACAAATTGAGGACAATTGTTTTCAGAGACATTTAGTTTCATTTGAGAGCAATTGCATTTTTTCAAGGTGAGCCGAATTTCTTATGCTGTAGGTGCGAGTACTAAAACTGGGAGTTGAAATATTTTTGGAAATTTTGTGATGATGAAAAAATGTCCTTAATTCGAACAAACAGAATTGCTACTGAAAATAGCTGTTTAAAAAACTGCTATTGAAAACATCGCATTTGCATGTCATATGCTCTGTGTTCGAATCCAATGACTGACCAAAAACGTCATTCGAAAGGACAAATTGAGGACATTGTTTTCCGAAACATTTAATTTCATTTGAGAGCCTTTGGAGGAAAATATTTTTACAGGTTACACCTCTGCCGTACAACGCATAAAAAACCTAGCGATCGACGTTATCAGATGAGAGATTTTCACATATTTTCTCTCACAAATTCTCGTCGCTAGGTTTTTTATTCGTTGTACGGCAGACCTGTGGTGGTTACATAAGGAAATCTGGAAGCTCCTTGCACATACATTTTGTTTCGTTTGAATTAATAATTTCATCAACTCAATTCATAAAATTAAAGGGTCCACTCGTTATTACAGGCATAATATGCCACAGTAATTACTAACTGGTCGCTTTGTTGTTAAATGAATTTTACAAGTTGTAATTAAGTTTAGATAAGCCGATTTCATTTGATTTAATTGCATTTTCATAATCCACAACCGACCTAGCTTAACAATGATTCATTAAATTGCAGCAAATAACTAGTTCAAAGAGGAACAAACACAATGAGGGAAAATTTAACAGTATTTCTGGTAACAATGACAGAGATGATGGTATCATATGAAAATTGAGATAAATATTTGTTTTGTAGAATTGAAATAATTCAACAGTATTTAGCGAAACGTAGCCCAATTGAAATTGTGGTTTTGATCAAAACATTTATTACTTTTCACAGGTTCGTCCGTTCCGATGTTAACTTGACTGAAATGATTTTCTGCGAAAATTATTTTCACACCTCTTTCAGCAAGAAGCATATGGTGAAACTTTATGGATAGAGCAAAGCTTTGTGAGTAGACAATTTGTAGTTTTATTGTTATACAAAAGTGAACGTTCCACACTTGTTTGCTTAACGAATTAGGAAATAGAATGAATGGACGATTCGAACAAAAATAATTAAGTAATTGAATAATTCATATGTCCCCAAAACTTCAAAAACACCTGACAAAATACGTTACTACAATCCTCCCTCCCGTGCTTACCAAGCAAATATTTTCGAAATTTAGCAAATTAAATTCACAATCTCTCCAAATATCAAATTAAAATTCTTCGTAAACAAATGAATAAATGAATTTATATTAACGTTATAGATCAATAATGAGATCTATACAGAAGAAAATGTAAAAAGAATTTTTGATGGATTCGCAATGATAGCGATTCTTTGATATTTCTTTTTGAAACAAAAAGATATTGTAAGAAAAAAGAAAATATTTTTCCATTTTAATGTACCGCACAGAGTTGTATTTGACGGCCAAACTATATCAAATCAACGCTATAGTTAAAAAAATGGGCCCTATGATGGGGTCAGATGAGAGATTTTCATTAATTTTCTCTCACAAATTCTCATCTCTAAGTATTTTATGCATTGTATAGCAAAAATGCTAGAGTGTTGCTAACTTGATTCGTTAATACTATGGAGATGAGAGCAACATAATACTGAGAACTATGTGTGACCCTTACACTCTTAAGCTGACTTAAAGAAAACTTTTTTGTTCATTGGACAAAAATAAGGAGCGACGGATGTTGTCCAGGTTGGGTGTAATTGCCCAGTAACCGTATAGCCGGTCACTTTTACTCTGCCTGCCCAATTCACTCCGCCCTTTAAATTAACAAGGCCGCCCCTTAAAAGCACTAAATTAAGATATCAATATGAACCTTTGTCCAGTCAAATCGATCGATTTTATGTTTCAATGTTGCTGCAATACACGGTGATAGGGTTCACGCTACTAGTTTGATAAGTGACACCAAATACAACCCTGGTTCTGCACAACCCAGTGTAGCATAAAGTGTGATACATTTATATTTCCTACGAATCATAAAATCATAAATTTGTATGTACAACTGTTCAGTAGATCAAAGGAAGAAGAAACCTTCAATCAAAGGGAAGCATTGCCGACAGGGGAGAATGATGTTGTTATCCATTATATCTGTCTATTTACCTAGAAAAAAAAATCGCAATAAGAAGTCACACGCAAGAGAATAATACCATCATATCTTCGTATTTATTTTTACAACGATAATAATTTTACGCTTTTTCTGCATTCTAACAAAGGAGCGGGCCAGAAACACATTAACTGATAATTCGATGATGAATGTAATTAGCTATTCACAGCGGAAAAAAGTTTCGATTTGATAAGATTCTCAACATATATGACAAGCAAAAACAAATCCTCCCCTATCAAAGTTGTCTCGCGAACTCGAAACTCTTCTCCCTCTTCCATGTGTGAGAAAGTGCTTTCATCTCTTGAAATAATTGATGTCCATGGGTGACGTCATATTTGTCAGTCTTCTATGTACGATTTGTTACGGCATTGAATTCACAACTACCCAAATTATGAAGCCTGGGTGTGCCTAGGAAAGTTACTTTCATGCTATACATTGAAGAAAAATCCTATACAGAATTTGTCCCCACCAGGAACCAGGATCAAACCCGGATATTCTTGGTGGAAAGCCAGAACTGAGCTAATGAGGTGAATTTTGGCACCCTTGCAAGTTAAAAAATAATTTTTCCCTGTACGAAAATACGCGACGGCAACAGCCAATAAACCTCGCAGCGGCACCCAGGAAAAAGATCATAGCATACTAATTGAGTTGATTGTGGTTTGCTGTGGTAGTCTCAGCTTTAACGCGTTAGTTTTCTTCTAAAAATACCCGTGTTCGATTCCCGAAGACGCAATAAAAAATTATTGGGAAAAGGTTGACAAGATAGGGGCGTATTAAAACGGCTCCCCTACGAAATCCGGAAGCACAAAATCCGGAGGCGACAAAATCCGGACGAAAAATCTGGAGGCGTCAAAATCAGGACGTGTCAAAATCCGGAGAAGTTTCCGGATTTTGTAGTGCCTGGCTTTGCCCCTTAGACTCCGCAAAGGGGATATTCCCCCTTGACACTCTTTGCGGGTGCTGCCGCCCCTCGTTCACGCTTTTTTATTTTCTATCAAAACATTCACGCCATTATAAAACATACAAGCAGATGGAAGCACAGAAAATCGAACGAAGGGTTCATGAGCCCCAAGCCCTTCGGCTTGGGATGCAAACTCCCCACTCGTCAAAATAAAAATGTCCAAACCATGTTTTAATATACTATTCTGTCACAAAACATATGAACGACAATAGTATATTTGGATATACCCCAATACACACAAGATGTGTACGTACGCGCGTGCGATGCACAGGCGAAAATACACATCGAGTATGTATGGTGTATAATTGAATAATAGATTACAGTGGGCACCGCACCGGAAGTAAGATCAACTTTGTGAAATGAGCCAAACTCAAGATGGTGTTTGTAAGCAAAAAGCTTTTAAACTGTTTTTTGACAAGTGTAGAGGTTGTATCTCGAGCCAAAGGCGAGGTATACAACTGTACGAAAGTGTGTTGGTGCGCATACAGCAAATAGTAATTTATGCAACAAGTTGCGAAATGGAGTTATTTTTTCACTAGCTGTGAAGTTATCAAACGAGCGAAGCGAGTTGGATAACCACATCGTGCGACAAAAACAACCAATTTCGCAACGTGTTTCATACAAGACTTTATGCAACAACTTATGAAACGTGAACTTTTGAATGAGTTATCACTAGTGACAAAAAGTAACTTCTTATCACCCAAATGAGTGGTAAAAAGTTACTTTTTGTCACTAGTGAAAAAAAGTAAAACCAGTTATAAAACGACCTCTCTAACGTCACCGAAACGATGCATGAAAAAGTTCACGACATCGTTGCATAAAGCAGCTTTTCACAACGCCTGCTGTCGAGGTGTTCAAAGAATTTTCATATGTTTTTTTCCGCACTAGCGCTGAAATGAAATTGATTGCAAGTTTTAGTTTTCCAGTTGTTGTGAAAAGTAACGTTCCTAACACGTGCCTGATGGTTGTTTTGAGCACTCGATGTGTTTTGCCAAACTCTCCTACGGCTCGTGTTGGCAAATATACATCTCGTGCAAAAAATAACCAATCAGGCACTAGTTAGGAAAATTACTATTTCCCTACAAGTGATGTAAAAGTCACACCCACGCACACTCGCATATACCAAAAAAATTGTTTACGTTCGAATACATTGGAAACTCAATAATTATTGCCGACGAAAGTTTCACCAGACTCTTTATCTCACACCCGTCGCGTCGTTGTAAACCTTATTTTATTGATAAAATTATTTTACCTTGAAATAGCAATTCATTTCAATTGATAAATATCTGTCGTTACCTCACGCCTAGATTCGCTGGATATTTTCGAAAGTGTGGGAGAAAAGAGTCGAATTTGAATTATTTGTCAAGCTGGCGAGGTTGTTGAACATTTTCGCTACGCGTATTCAGAGTTTCATAGACAACATGGACAAAGACAATCGTTTTAATTAAAGATTTTCATTCAACGAACAACGCGACAAACTTGATTTGTTAAATTACAAGTGCTTTTACCATCTGAGCACCACAGCTAATACAATTCCAAACTTCATTTTCTCTGTATTTGAACTCTGTATGCGGCCATCGAAAATTTATTACTTAAAAATCACTTTTTGCCTGACAGAAACACCACTGCTTTCACCCTAATGATGATAGTTTTCTGTATCCAAGTACAAAGTTTTTTTCTTTTTGAATAATGCCATTAAAACATAATCCCTTCAGTTCAAAACTGCTAACCTGACTGATTAAAATAGTTTTCAGGTTTCACCGTAAAATGATGAGCAAAGTTTCTTATGACACCAAACACATTCTCACAAAATCATGGAGACACATATCCTTACGCCGACAACAGAGCACCAATATAGCAAACGCCTTGTATACCATTTGTGTCGTTCTCAATTTTCGTAAACTTAATGTGAGAAAATCAAATTTATGAGAAAGTACCGAGAAAATAAAACTTTTCCAGCAGACGTATTTTTAAATTCATTAGAAGAAATGCACAGGACAACCAACTATATGTATGAGGGCAATATGAAAAAGTGTGGTTTATTTCTGATAAAAACCGAAGTATATGACTACGTGTTATACGTGGCGCTATATATACGAGCTGCAACAAATCCAATAGAAAAGTGAAGTCGTGATTTGAATAGTAAATTTCAAAAATGCCGTTTGCACTGAAGTTAAAAGCATATTTGCTTTGCAATGTAGGAAAAAACCTCAACTATTTAAACCATACGAAAGGGATCAGAAAAAGATTTCAGTTCGTTATGGGGTTGTATCTTTTTGTTTTCGTTTTGGAATATTATGAGCGCTTTCGTTGGAATTAAAAAAGTGCATAGTTTAGTAAGTTATAAGTTGCATGTTATGACTTTAATGCAAGACTTGTTTCAATAATTTTATTTCCGTCGGAAACATTTAAATTCATACTTTTTTGTGGTGTGAGAAGGTTCTTTTTATTACATCGAACATGAAGTTTGAAAAAGGTCATTTTCATTTCGCCCGCTCTCGTTTATCAAAGTATAATATTTCATAGTTTAATTCACACTAAATTTATTGACAATAAAGTAGTTTCAAGAGCGTAATGTACTCAAGAACTCAAACTCATGTAATCGTACGGTTGCCCTCCATTGATAAGTAAATTTCTTATTAAAAAGGTATGACATTTTTACGTTGCCCTCCATCTATAAGTACGTACTTAACTCTCTGAAACTACTTTATACAAGCTTATACGTCCAAGTAATTTTGATAAAAATTTCGTGTTTGTCATTTAATACGAATTAATCACAGATGGCGCTCTAACCACTTCGCAACACCACCTTAAAAGTTTCTCTAATGTACAATGCATGTTGTCGGAGTTCTCAATGAAACTGAAAATGAAACTTCAAAGTGATGCTGAAAGCTTACTTTCGCCAATCATCCGTTCTTTGAAAAAATGTACATAGTTTGGAACAGAATACTTCATGAAATTCCTACGACTTCTGACAAAATAAAAAGGATGAAACCTACGGAACTGAACTTCACATGTTAGATTCTGGGAAAGTCTTGACATGAATGTGAAACCAACAAGTTACTTATCTTTGAATCAAAAGATGAATCCTTATCCGTAGGAACGAACTGATAAATTTCATTTTTAATTTTGTCTTAATATATAAACCTAAGAAAACACCAAATAAGTTTCAGTTCGTTTCAGTAAACAGATTGTTTACGATGAAATTCGTAGCGTTCGCCTTTCTTATCGCTGTTGGTAAGAAATAACGTCAAAATTGTTCGATTTATCTGAATTCAATTGAAAATTTGTTGATACGAAGTTAAAGCTAGCCCGCTAAACAGAAGCGACGGACACCAAGCAGATTGGAGATTGATTCCTGACGCTGATTACAAGCTGCACTTGATAGATATAAATGCGGTTAATTCAGACATTGATGCTGTTGAGCCAGCATTTGTTGGATTCAACGACATAATCTTTCGTTTGTTCACCAGAAGCAATCCCATTGTTCCACAACCAATTCAAATTTTAAATGATGCCCAACTGCAAAGCAGCTTCTTCAATCCTGCACATCAAACCAGATTCCATATTCATGGATGGACTCAGGGCGGTCCAAACACAGCTAACATTTACCGAGATGCGTACTTAGCTGAAGGAAATTTCAATGTCATTGCTGTTGACTGGGGAGCAGGAGCTCAGACTCCTAATTATATTTTAGCTCGCGGCCGTGTAGGTGAAGTTGGACGGGTGACAGCTCAGTTTATTGACTGGCTAAATTCGCATGGACTTCCATTTACGGCTATTGCTGTTTTAGGTAAGAATCGAATCTGTACATTTTCAGGTATTTTATGGGGTCAAGTGTCAAGATGTATAAAACATGAATTTGTAACTTTATCCATTCAAAGCTTTGAAAGCTCAGTAATGACTTAATTTGTCGATTATAGGACATTCTTTGGGTGCACATGCTGCTGGTCATGTAGGAAAAGCAGTTACAAGAGGCAGACTACCGTGAGTAAAACTTTGCCTATTCAACCATTGATTTTTACAAGAATGAGTAGACGAAAAGATTGTACGGAAAGGATGCTACGAATGCTAGGCCAACTCCATCGGTAACCCATACATTGTCGCTACCATGTCACCTAAGAAATGAATGTGTTTTGTCTCATGTTAATATAAATCACATTGAAAGAGTGAAAGAGATGAAATTCATTATTCAGGTGACGGTACCGATGGAATCAGCCATTGATAGAAAATTCAAATTTAACTAATTTTGTTTACGGCGCCTAAGTTTGAATTTTGAAACTTGTATGGTCTGGCACATAATACGCTTACATCGCTCGAGAATTTCGAAGTAAAAGCGCGCTAGGTCTGTTTGACCTTGAGTATACAAATGAAATCGTTTTGACGTTGCCCTGAATCCACTCGAAAAGTGAACAGTTAACAACTTGCAAAGGGGAGTGGTTCAAAGGCCAGCTGTTTTTTTCGTGCCGACTATTTGAATGACTCTTTAAAAGGATCATTATATTGAGCGTGATGCGAATCGCATCGCGTAAGGTTTGTATGAAATTTCAACTTGACAAAAAAAATTTTTGTTTTGTGAAGTTGAGATTTCACACAAACCTGACGCAATGCGATTCGCATAATAACCCCTTAATGGTTGAAAGATTTCTCCATGTGTAGTATTATAAAAGCTGTGACACTTTTTACTAAAATCTATGTCATCGTAATATCTCAGACTGAATTTAAATTTAAACATTGCAGTGTGATCGTAGCATTAGATCCAGCCGGACCGTTATTTTCAGTCGCAAATCCCGATGATCGCGTCGACTTTACAGATGCCGAACACGTTGAAATTCTTGCCACAGATATTGTGTTCCTAGGTTTCGAGCAACCAATTGGCCACGGTAAAACGTACTTCCAAAAATGATCTTTTAATCGTCAATTTTATTTTTTCACCCAAACTCAGCCAATTTTTATCCCAATTGGGGTACGGCTCAACCGGGATGTGAAGGTGAGACGGGGGGTACCTGCAGTCACATCATTGTCGCTCAGTTTATGGTTGAATCGATCAATCCAGCTCGCATTTTTGGTGCTACTCGTTGTCGCGATTTCAACGATATTAGGAATCGTGATTGCGTTTCAAGTGGACCTAGTCGTCGTATGGGAGGTGAACCGGTATTTGATGGAGCTAGTCCTCCAGGCTCAGTATACTTTTTAACAACAAATCCAACAAGTCCACATTCTCAAGGGCCGAGATAAAACTTCTTAATCGAATTAAGAAAGCGACACAACGCACAAAAATTTAATGAATAAAAGTTTTTCATAAAACTCATTTTTTGTGTTTCATGTTTTGCGGTGCAGGTTTCTTCGAAAACGATGTCGATTTCAGAAGTTTTTCGTTGATGGCTTTGATTTCTTTGCGGATATTTTGTTTTTGGCAGTGCCAAAGTCATTATAATATGTAAACGTGCAGATCAAATCAGCGATTCAGCGAACTTTTTATGGAATTTAAATAGGTGAATTGTAAAAAAAATACTCAAACAAAATTGGCGTATATCCTAAAATAATTGGATTTCACAATTGGAAAACACAATATAAACGAAACGGAACGCATCAAATCAAATACAGTTTTTATGTTGTTTATCATCAAAAATTATTTTCCCATCGAATATGTAAATGAGATGTATGTAGATGTAGATTTTGTTTAAATAAAAATGACTATTCAATTGGAAAACATGAAATTATTGAAATCAGTTTACTTTTCGTGTTACACAAGTCATTGATTTTAGGAATTGAAACGTAAAGCAAAAATTAATGTAAATAGAAAATTAGACCAGACGTGAAAAATTCCATCAGCTCCAACTAATTTGTATGCCTCACATCACCACTGCCAGTGTCCACATGTTTACACGGATGCACTGAATTGAATCAAACCCGAATATAATATTTTTTGTTTCAGCAAGCAAAATTTTCTAGAATTAGCCGTGTACAAGAGACACGTAGCATCTGGACGCAACAAATTGTGTATCCAGCTTATAACCCTAACAAATCCACTCCAGTATTTTAGTTACCAGTCGTCACTCTGCGTATGGCAAATAAAAACAAAATAATCGAAATTCATCTCTACACCAAAAATACTTTTACGCCTCACGTACTACATGTCGGTAATATTGTGCGGCCTGGGACTTTTCACCAATAGAGCACATATAATTGACATGTAGTTACATGTTGGACATTCTAGGCACAAAACACGAAAATTACTTTCTACAATTTTTTAGAACTGAAATTGAACATTGCATTGAAAATGGTCAACTTAATGTATGAAACTTGACTAAAACGCATTTATCCAGTCGAACGTTCCGAACTGGACAAATACGATTTCATACATCTGTCATTACTAAACATCTTCGTTTTTACATTCCATCCAAAAGCATAAGCAAAGCAAGAAGCATAAGCGAAAGTAAACATCGTATGTGTAATGGGGTATCATTGAATAGTTATTTATGCAACTAGTTGCGAAATGGAGTTGTTTTTGTCACTAGATGTGAAGTTATCAAACGAGCGAAGCGAGTTGGATAACCACATCGTGTGACAAAAACAACCAATTTCGCAACGTGTTTCATACAAGACTTTATGCAACAACTTGTGAAACGTGAACTATTGAATGAACTTTGAATGAACACCCACATGGGTGATAAAAAGTTACTTTTTATCACTAGTGACAAAATGTAACTTTTTATCACCCAAATGAGTGATAAAAAGTTACTTTTTATCACTAGTGACAAAATGTAACTTTTTATCACTCAAATGAGCGATAAAAAGTTACTTTTTATCACTAGTGATAAAAAGTAGAAGTAGTTATAAAACGACCTCTCTAACGTCACCGAAACGATGCATGAAAAAGTTCACTTTTCACAACGGCGTTGCATAAAGATATTTTTTGCAATTCACCGACGAAAAACTCGCTTTTTCGTACGTCATTTCGTTGTCGCGTGAGGTCATTTTTCCCACTAGTGCGACAAAACTTTTTTATGTAACGCCGTTGTGAAAAGTAAACTTTTTCATGCATCGTTTCGGAGACGTTAGAGAGATCGTTTTATAACTGGATTTACTTTTTATCACTAGTGACAAAAAGTAACTTCTTATCACCCAAATGAGTAACTTTTTATAGTTGACTTGCGTGATAAAAAGTAACTTTTTGTCATTAGTGATTAGTGATTAGTGTCATTCAAATGTTTACGTTTCACAAGTTGTTGCATAAAGTCTTGTATGTACACGGGACAATGCTCGTGTGTAGTCTATGGAATACCTTGTGGAAAGTGTCGGTTGACAACCGCTGGAAGCTTGGCCATGCAAAAGACCTACGAAACATTAAAAATAAACCGAGGAAGACAGCAATGGTACATCACACAAGCACCACCAACCACGAGTTCAACTTTGAGGGTGCGAAGATCATGAAAAAAGTGAGGTCAAGAAGAACGTTGAAGATACATGAAGCCAACCAAATACTAATGAACGAACATAGAGCAGTAAATTTCAAATCCGACGCGGAACACGTTTCACCGGAATTTTACAACTTGATTAAGAAAAGTAAAAAATGTCGAGTTGTAAACAACGCCGGGAGGAAACATAAAGTGAGCGTAGCCGCAATTTTTGAAAATAACACCTGACGATAAGATAAATTAATAATTGTCAACAGAAAATAAACAAGAATTGATAAGCGAACAAGACACTCTGGTTCGCCAATAAAATTGGAAAAAAGTTTTAGTTTTCATCTGTGATAGTTTACAATTACTATACAGTAAGTAAGAAGAAGCCATAAGTGCTTAAGAAAGAATGTTTAGTTTAGGTTCTCTTTAAAAAAATTTATTATCTTTTAGCCTGAAGATGGTCGTCGCATACGACCGAATGCAAATGGAAGACAATAAACTGAAAACATAAACAAAACGTTTTTTAAATTAATCAACTCCAAGCGATACAACAAACACAAATATTGAATTTGTCGCTGATCAGCAATACAACTAATCAACTAAAATTGTATGAAACACGTTGCGAAATTGATTGTTTTTGTCACACGATGTGGTTATCCAACTCGCTTCGCTCGTTTGATAACTTCAGATCTAGTGACAAAATAAACTCCATTTCGCAACTAGTTGCATAAATAACTATTAACGCACTAGGGCGATAAATTTTTTCGCGAATTTGCGAGATGTGAACTGCGAATGTGGACACAAGGAACTTTATTTTAAGATCCGTTTTATCACATCTCGGTACATTCCCAGCTATATTTTGCAAATATGAAAAAAAAATAGGGGAGTTGCGGGAAACGTGAACTATTTTCAAATGTACTCAAATTTTCACATTTACAGGAAGATGCGGGAACGGTTAACGTGTTTCCACATTTACTCAAAATCGACCATTGCAATAATAATTGGAAATACAAATGAAAAATTTCAACTTCTGTTACTTGGAACATTTCACAATGATCCTGAACAATACTAAAATATTCAGAGCCTGTTCATAGTCAGTAAATTAGTTTGATTTTGTTAATAATTCAAATATCACTCACTACCAATCTTTAAATAAAAGTCTCCAATAAATAATGAAAACTTGATTCATTTGTTTATCACAATCCTGTAGTTTGTTTTGAAAATTTTTTTTTCTTGTTTTTCCTCTTCTTGCGAATTTTTATCTTTTAAAAACATTGGGGGACTTTATATATATACAGGTTTGAAATGAAAAATTTCATAGGCCAGTTTTCCGGGAAAATTCTGGAAAAGTCGGGGCATGGGAAAAAGTGGTCAATTTTGAGGGTTTCTTCGGAAAAGTTTTAGAGTTTGGTCAGGATAAATTTTTGGGACCTTAGGAAAATGGCTGCCAGCAGTCAAAGTGACGCCATCTTGAATTTTCCTAATCAATAAATTAGGTTTTTTGTTTTCGACTTTTAGTTTCGGAATGACAATACTTAGAGAGTTGGTGTCTTCTACAAAATTATAAATTTTTGGCAAATTTTTTGGGATCTTCAGAAAGTGTCTACCACCTGCCAAAGTGACGACATCTTGAATTTTTGTAAGCAGTAAATTATGCTTTTTATAGAGTTTGATCAGGAGGATTTTTTGGGATCTTCAGAAAATGTCTGCCAGCTGTCGAAGCGGCGCCATCTTGGATTTTGTGAATACTCAAAAATGCTATCTTCTGAATTAGAATACCTAGACAGTTGGTTTCTTCTCGAAAGTTATAGAGATTGGTGAGTAGAATTTGTTTGTGATCCTAAGAAAATGGTAGCCAGCTGTCAAAGTGACGCCATCTTGGATTTTTTGCTATCTTCTAAATCAGAATAGCTAGACAGTTGGTTTCTTCGGGAAACTTGTAGAGATTGGTGCGAAAAAATTTTTTCGCAAAAAATTTTTTTCAGAAAGTATTTTTTTACGGATAAAATTTTTTTTCAGAAAAAAATTTTTTTTGAAGAAAATTTTTTTTTCGGAAAAAGTTTTTTTTCGAATAAATTTTTTTCTGGGAAAAATTTTTTTCTCAGAGGCGTTTTTTTTTTCGGAAAACATTTTTTTGGAGAAAAATTTTTTTCTTCGAAAATTTGTTTTGAAGTAAATTTTTTTCGGAGAAATATTTTCTCAATAAACAGAAAATTTTTTTCGTGAAATTTAGTTTTAGCAACTGCAAACTTCCGAAACGGCTGAAATCGCAAACAAAAACCATTTAAAAGGTAAATTGTGACGCAGTCCGTAAGTTCACTTCCAAATTTAATGATATCGCTTGAGGTGACGCTATCGCTGATAATACGCAAACATTTGTTTGAATGAATTCTTATGTTCAAAGTTGAAAAAATTGCACCGCAAAACAAAAAAGGTAATTTACCTTGTGTAATAAAAAAATTGCGTCACAAATGCCGGACCCACCAGCAGAATAATTTTTCAACCCTTTCAGTTTTTACACTCAAAACTTTTAATTTGCCTTAAACAATCTGCGCAATAAGAAATAAAAGTCAAATTTTTGCAGCTCAAAAACTGAAAGTGTTGAAAAATTATTTCGCTGGTGGGTCCGGCATTTGTGACACAATTTTTTTAACACAACGTAATTTTTTTTTAAATAAAGCGCTGTATTTTTTTCAGAAAATAAAACTTTGAACACAAGATTTCATTCAAATAAATTTTTGCGTATTATCAGCGATAGCGTCACCTTAAGCGATATCATTAAATCTGGAAGTGGACTTACGGACTGCGTCACACTTTTAAGAGGTTTTTGTATGCTTTAAATATTTTTGAAAGTCTTAAATGGTAAATTAATTTCACATTTTTCACATAATTTTCACATGGCACATTTGATGTTTCTATCATTCTTTATCAATAAGCGACTGAAACTTGATAAATTTGGACTACAATAATCTGCCGAGATGTGCGCTTGTCGCATTGTTATCTCAGAAGTAACATTTCCCGCAAGTCCTTAGTAATTATATATCGAAGTAAGTGGATCATAAGGTAAGAGAGATCGGAAACTAATGAATCTTGTGTGCAATATTATTACCCGATGTTTGCCTACAGCGATAAAAGAGCGCACTGACGTCTCTAAGTAAATAAGAGACTCGACGCAGAGAAATCCTCGTTTTCGAATTTTGGCCAAAAAACGTCAAATTAATTCAATTCTCAGTGCGAAAAATTTTGGGCGAAAGATACATTACAAGACAGTTAAGAGCCCTGTGATAGTTAGGAGTACGGGTCTCCTATTGTTTTTTCATCCGGTATGCAAAATTAAAAAAATATTTTTTCATTCCTAGGACGGTAAACTGCTGTTTTCCATCCTATTTTAAAACAGAAAAGCAGTTTTCTGAACCCTCGGAATGAAAAATATTGTACGAAACTCGGAAAAATATGTGTTTTTGACTAGTGTGATTGCAGCCCTTGGCTTCGCCGCGGGCTGTAAACCTCTCACTCGTCAAAAACATTATTTTTTTCCTTGTTACGTAAATTACTATTGGACTCTCCGAAGTCCACAATATTGTCTGTCCCCTTCCGGAATGAATTTATGAATTGCTGCTTTCTAGATCCTGTTTCCTCACTACTCACTGCCATTTTTGATTGTGTGGCTGCAACTGTGTATATTGAAAATTAATCTCCAAATTAAATTTCCTTAAACTGAACTCAAAGTTGATATTTGTTAATTCTATATTTTGGTGGAGCATCTAACTAACTCAACACACAGTTTTATTTTACGATGAACATACCAGCAGACAACCATCACAAAACAAAACTAAATTCGCCCTAAGCGATAATAAACTTTTAATTCAATCATATCCGAGTACTAAATGTCCTCAGAAACTTTCTCAAAATTTGCAAACGAAAACTTGTTGATTTAATTAATTAATATAAAATTTTGAAAAGGTAGAAAATACAGATATAACCGATGTGCACCCGATAACGAATAAAAGGCAATTTATCTTTCTGTCGTGCCAAAAATTCTCTCCACATCTTTTCCTATGTGAGGCCATGCTGCCTTGTAATTTATTATACCCAGCTCCTAGCCACAAAGCACAAACTGACCAAAATAATTAATTTTATTGCAGCTTTGATATATTCCCAGGGGTATGCTTTCCGACATTACGGTTATATACAAATGCGATACCATGGGTGATACTTTGTGCTCGGACTAAATTAAATTCCTTTTTTCTTGCCATCATCGTGTATTTTTTTCCTATTGTTATTATTATAAAGATATTTTTATTTGTACAAAGAATAGTCGGAAAATGTCGTTTATTTGCCCATACAGAAGACACAACAAAGAAATGGGTCAAGACGAGTCGACAAACAATGTGAAACGACCAAATTAGGCAATAATAAAACACGAATATATGAGAAACAAGTGTAATAACAGTAGAGAATAATTATCGCTTTGGACTGCCATTCGAGGTAAATGGGTCAATAATCTTATACTTAATATCATGCCTTTAATGACGAAACTACATTTAATTTCTTTTTATTCTTGCGGAATATTTTCTGTTTTTATTTCCGAAGGGGCTCTTTCACTTTGATATGAGAGAGACTATTCACCAGCGTAGGTGAATTGAATTTACAAAGATTCGGTTGTTCGCATCCAACGCGATTGTTTTATTCTTGTACAAAGGACCAGTGCCACTGACATTGAAAATTGAACTACTTAGAGGAAAGTACAGGTTTGATCCTCGAAATCGCAACACTTTTTACCGTAAAAAGTTTGCTTTCAAAATTGGGTTGCTAACGTATCGCACTAACAAAGCGTATTTATTCGCGCGAAGGCATAATGTCAGGTCGCATAGACGCTACATACCGATCTGAGTTGACTGTTTAATCTAGCCAGTTCGAATCCATAAAATCAGTAAATTTTAACTGGTCATTTGTAGGCGATGTCAAAATTTTCTTACAAACTCAGTTTTGTTGGCTGGGAACCGGCAGGCCCGTAGCCAGGGTCGGCTGCCAGGGGGGGGCTCGAGCCCCCCCACCGAATTGAAACTATAGGAAATTTTGAGAAAATTCTCTTTATTTCGCGCATTTTACATTATTACAGTCGTATTTTTGGTATAGGGGTTTCGTTAAACAGTGTCGCCTATAGGAGGTGTTTTGTGTTTGACCGGCACCCCCCCTAAATTCTTTGCCGTGCCTAACACACCGAACTTTTGTTTATTTCCCAGCTTTTTAGGACGCACAGACGCCTCTGCTTAGTCTTTGAAACAGAACCGACGTCATAAATCGCGAGCGGAGCGAGCGAAAAAATGTTTTCACAAATTTTTGAAAAATTTAGTATTATTTATGGCGTTTCCGTTTTTCCAAAATAATCTCATTACTTATTTTCACATGAAATTATGATCTTCTTGGTTCGTTTAGCTCACAAAATATGCGAAGTTTCCCTCCGCCTAAAATATATGCAGCAACGGATTTTTAAAAACAAGCTACTCTAAGTTTTGACAATAGAATTTGTCCTTCACTTCCCATATTTTCCTGAAATCGTTCACACTATTTATAAGAAAATTTCCTAAATTTTTGCCGCAGGTTTTGTTAGCAGCTAGCATACAGCTTCTATTATAACGCTGCAGGGAAATTTTTTTTTTTGAGTACTGTTCTTATGCGAGAAAAATAAAAAGTTTAGTTTGAGTGAGTGGTGAATGTTATATTTAAAATTTTGGTTTTCTATGAAAGTATACAGTTCTGATTACCATTTTATAGCAAAAATTCTAACAGCTCAGTATATGTGACCGATAACACGCCACTGTCGTTAAGAGTGTCAAAAGTTTTTTCTTGCAATGTAGAACCGAAAATATATTTCAATAACGAAATGGAAACATTGAATTGAGATTGGAAAAGAAAAGAATGATTGCGCCGCAACATTTCAGTTTCGCCAGGGGAGCTCTGAAGACGCTCAGGGGGGCTCTGAAGACGCTCAGGGGGGCTCTGAAGACGCTCAGGGGAGGCTGAGCCCCCCCGGTCCACTTATAACAACTGATCCGGTACAAACAGTCAAATTGACAAGACGATGACAGTCAATCAAAAAAACCTTTCAGCACATGAACAATTATTGTGAATCAAATCTGATTCTGTGTTCAATTTCATGTTTTGGATCATAGCACTGTACCATGACTATAAGTTTGACAACTGTCAAATAAAGTACTTTCCCGTTGAATTTACTTTGATTTATAGAAAAAAGGCGTTGTGTTCTGTATGAAACAATGACATATTCCATACATTTTTGATCCCCATCATAAGATGGCAAGAAAATGGTTTATATTACGAAGGAAATTTCGTATCGCGAGTGAAGCCAGCCAGGATGTCAGTCCTTTAAATTTCTTTCATTTCTCTTGTTTGTAAATTCCCGGTGCCGCCGTTTACCAAAATTTACAGAGTCTAGTGACACTATTCATATGGCTTATTCCATCGGTACCGGTCTTTCATCTTCTTCTTTCTTTCAAAGTGATTCATAATAAAATGAGACAAAAAATGCCGTTCCCAATTTACAGGTCATCTACTTAGTAAACTTTGTGAATTTGCTTGCGTCCACCATTGTTTTCCATACAAACTGGTAACTTTTTCATAAAAGTGAACGAAAATACATTGGTGTACACTCAGTTTCTATAGCATTTACATTATTTACAACGGTAGAATGGTTTGTGGAATGAGCCATTTACATTATTTACAACGGTAGAATGGTTCGTGGAATGAGCCATATTACAGTGACACAATCATAAGACTGTGCAACTCCTATTTTTACCTTTTATCTCTCTTTTCAAGTATTTGCTTGTATTTTTCTCATGTAAAACCGAATTTTTGACGAAAAGAGTTAAAATGAAAAGCTGCGCAATTTTATGATTTGGTCACTGTATCATCTAAACTGAGTAATTTCTGTTTATTCCTCTAAAGAAGTTATAAGACGACCCACTCGCCATCCTTGGCTAGGGACCTGGTCAGTTGTCATTACTTTGGTCATTTAGCTTATCAGGGATAATGTGATCTTAAATCGGGAAACTGAAATAAGAAAATCTTACCTTGATACCTAACATCTGAATAAAAATTCCAGTTCAACTTTTCTCTTATAAACACAAAGTCCTTGAGTCTGACGAAGAATTCAACGCTTCGTTGTCTACACAATTTTAATTAAGCTATGGGGATGTACACATTGCCACAACAAGTAAATGAAACTAATTCTTAATGAGTGAGAGACGCTAAACGATATTTAAACAAAAGAAAATGTTAATGTAATTACAGCTTCATGTATACAATAATTATTTTAATGGTTTCTTACCATGCTGAAAGTCATTAAAATTCATGGCTCCCATACACCACACCACCTATTGATTAGGAAAATTAATGTCATTAGGTTGTGTTATGTTTTCACGCAGATTGAGGTAACATAGCTTTAAGCTTATAGATAGTAGAAGTGGGCAGTCTGCATATGTTGAAAGCCCTACTGCCATCAGCTAAATTGTTATAAAATTGCTTTTGTTGTGCGTTCTAAAAGTTTACCGCTTCTGTGAATCGTAATGGGTTCAATGAGGTTTACCCCATGGATGTGTGATATAGAACGTTTTTGTTTTTCGCATTCAATCGAGCAATAATCATACATGTGGGTGTCAAGTTAGGTCACACAAATTGATTTATTGATTGGAATTTCTCTTCTGCTGGTTTTTTATACGCTAGGTCGTAAAAAATCTTGGATTTGATGAAAAACATATGAAACAATCAATTCAAAACGAAGAGGCATGCTATCAATTCTTCTTATTGGGACATAATACTAGATAATACGAATTTCAGAATAATAAAGTTAACGATTTTTGCGAAGAAAAAAACACTGAGTTTTCGAAAATAAATCGAAATATCTCCGAAAAAAATGAATTTCGAAAGAAAATGTATTAAAAATTCAAAATTTTGTTGATCATTCAGATTTCCACAATAAACTTTTGGGAAAATTCGAAATTTTTAATAGCATTTAAAAAGTGGCATGACATTAAATACAAGAACTACGTTGTTAATCGAAAGATTGTCATAATCCACCTGTTATTGCGACATCAACATCAAATTTTACAGACCGTTTATACCTTTCGGTGTGAGGTTTATCCTGTGTCAAGGAGATAGTATGTTCGCACAGAGAAGGTCTGACGTAAACCCTAAATTTTCCCTGATGTCGTCGTTCTTGATATGATTGTCCCACTGTTCCCTCCGATTCACCTTTGCTAGTCTTCTAAGAACCCTCATATCAAATACCTCCAGGTATCCGCAGACCACCCAACTTTCACTACCATATAAAATCGTGGGCTGTCAAATGGTGTGTTAAGCGCAATATAGTACTCCTTATGTACCTTAGCCTCTGTCCACCTACTCCTACATCCTATCCTACCCGTGGTGACACCTGTTATAGTGAGCAACCCCACGAACGATCAGGTACCCAACCCTGGTGTAGTAGTGTGGGTCACTTAGCTGAAGGATGAGGGGGGCTGTCTTCGGGTAGTACCTAGACGCTACGTTTAGAGAGGGCTGAAGACAGCTAGGCGCTATCAAGATGGGATGGCGGCTTAGCATGGTGGCGAAGGCTCTCGACGGTAAGAGACAACGGCAGCATGCAAAGTCCTAGTCAGATGGACTACCATCATTCACCAGTGCCACGGGCACATTAAGACCAACGCCAGTGCGGTCTTAATTACGGCATACTGGCAAAGCATTGAACACGGACAAAGAATATCGACCAGCGGATGAAATTTTAGACAAGGGCTGACAACTGTGGTATTCCACTACCTTAATAAGGAAAGGTGACATCTTCACGAAACGGCTAGTGGGCTAATATCATGGTTGCCCCCGTCCCGGTAAACCTTGGCAGGCCTCCAAGTACGTTCGAAAGCTCGTCCTGTGAAAAGGAGGTGTAGGCTCAGATGAACATTCCTGACTAATACCGATCTGGCTCTGAACGCGGTGCCCCATGAAGGACCGTGTCAACCCTAGCATGGCCTCACTGCTTGCATAGATAACCATGAGATCACGAAGGTAACTACACAATCGAGTTGGAGATAGCGGCTTGGAGGGGGGACCCAACAGCATGGAATTAGGAAAGGAAGGGCAGGAGTTAAAAGAAAATCAACAAGAAAATCAACAGGGAAATCAGCAGAGGAAATCGGAGGATCAGCGGATGGATCAATCGAAGGTTCAGCTATTTGACGTGTTCGCAAGACGATCGAAAGTGGCGAGGTCGCCCCCGGGACGGGAAGCGAGAAGTATAGAGGTTATCCACACAGACGTTCTCCACAACGACGACAACGATGAACCAAAGCAGACAAAATTGGAGCTAGTTAAAAAGATGGTGAAAGAGTTACACGAATTTATACAAAATAAAAATAACGTGCACAAAGACATTAAGACGAAGGTGATCAGCATTCGAGCCTGCCTAAACGAAGTGGAACAGGAAGATAAGCCGTGGAGGATGCGGAGATTCGAAGCAAATTACAAGAAGGCGAGAGCAGGCATTGAAGTCGGCGAAGTTACTGAAGTTGGCGAAGGTATCGAGGTGCTAGCCACCCCGCTCTCGACAAAAAGAAGACAAACACCGGATATTACGCCCACTCCAAGAAGCGCGGCAAAAAGGAGTAAAAGGGGACAGGAGAAACAATGAAAGGACCACAAACAGACTGGATGCACAAACACCGAAGCCCAGTATAAGCGAGTGGAGAGAGGTGAGAAAAAAGAAGAAAGGGAAGAGCGAGAAGCAAAAGCTTAGAAGTCTGAGACCTAAAGCTGATGCTCTAATAGTGGCGGCAGAAACAGGAATGACGTACGCCGATATCCTCAAAAAAATTAAAGAAGACCCAGACCTCAAGGACCTGGGTGAAAATGTCTCGAGAATAAGACGAACGCAAAAAGGCGAAATGCTGTTTGAACTCAAGAAGGGCCCAGAAATTAAAAGTGCAGATTATAAAGAACTAGTCAAGAAGTCACTGGGCGAAGCAGCAAAAGTGAGAGCGTTGTCCCACATGACCACGATTGAATGTAGGTATATGGACGAAATCACGACAAGCGAAGACCTTCGAAAAGCCCTGAAAGGGCAAGGTAATATAAATGACGAGATAGATTCCATGACGATACGTATGAGAAAAACGAGAGACGAACTCCAAACGGCGGAAATAAAACTTTCAGTGGACGCAGCGATTAAGATTCTGAAAATCGGCAAGATAAAGGTGGGCTGGTCCGTATGCCCGTTGAGGGAAACCCAGCAGTTGGAAAGGTGTTTTAAGTGCATGGACTTTGGACACCAAGCAAGGAACTGCAAGAACGAAGATAGATCCAAGTTGTGCAGGAGATGTGGGGGAGAAAACCACCTAGCAAGAGATTGCACGAAACCACCAAAATGCCTGCTGTGCACGTCAGAAAATGACCACGTGACGGGTGGAGCGAGATGCCCAGTCTATAAACAGGCGCTTAAATCAAAGACGGGACAAGAATGGAAGTGATCCAAATAAACCTTAATCATTGTGACATGGCACAACAACTTCTTTGGCAAGCCACAGCGGAGCAAAAATGTGACGTAGCAATTATTGCAGAACCGTACCGAATTAATAAAAACAACGGTAACTGGGCTGTTGACAGAGCCGGGATGGCCGCAATATTGACGACGGGAAAGTATCCCATACAAGAAGTTGTATCAGGCACCCACGAAGGATTCGTGATTGCGAAAATTGACGGAGTGTATATTGTCAGCTGTTATGCACCACCAAGATGGACGATTGAACAGTTTGAACGAATGTTAGACTTACTCACAGGAGAGCTAACGGGATTAAGCCCAGTCAACATTGGAGGCGACTTTAACTCATGGGCAGTTGAGTGGGGCAGTAGATTTACAAACGAAAGAGGCTTCATTCTACAAGAAGCGCTAGCTAGACTGAATGTGGTTCTGGTAAACGTGGGAAACACAACTACTTTCCGCAAGAATGGACGAGAGTCGATTATTGACGTGACATTCTGTAGTCCAACACTAGTACCCAGTCTGAATTGGCGAGTGGATGAAAGCTACACATACAGCGACCACCAGGCATTGAGGTACACTTTGAAAAAGAGTACGGTGGCGGCAAGGCAGATGAATCAAGTAAGAGAGCGGAGATGGAAGACGAGAAATTTCGATCAAGAAGCTTTCAAGGAATACCTCCAATCAGAAGACGAAGGCGTTGAGAAATCGGCAGAAGAATTGACGAAAGTATTGGTGCATGCATGCGACGTAGCGATGCCAAGAAGGATAGAACCGAAGAATAAACGAAAATCGGCATTTTGGTGGAACGACGAAATTAGGCTCTTGCGCGCAGACTGCTTCAGGACAAGAAGGAGGATGCAGCGGGCCAAAAGTGAGAGTGCCAGAGCCGCGAGGCGAGACGAACATCGTACGGCAAAACTAACATTAAAGCGGGTAATCCGAGCTAGCAAGAGAAACTGCTTTAAGAAGCTGTGCCAGGAAGCTGACGCAAATCCATGGGGAAACGTGTACAGGATAGCGATGACAAAAATTAGAGGTTCATCAGTGCCAAAAGAAAGTTGTCCTGAGAAGCTAGGAGCCATAGTGAGAGGGCTATTCCCGCAACATGAACAGGTCGCATGGCCGCAAACTCCTTACGACGATGAAATTGAAGACAGACAGGACCGGGTGATCACTATAGAAGAGATTCAGACGGCTGTCAAAAAGCTGAAAAATAACAAGGCGCCAGGACCAGATGGGATCCCCAATGTAGCTTTGAAGACGGCGGCATGCATAAAGCCGGACATGCTCAGATTGACATTGCAGAAGTGCCTCGACGACGGAAATTTTCCTGATATATGGAAGAAACAGAAGCTGGTCCTACTACCAAAACCAAGGAAACCACAAGGTGAACCATCATATAGACCTATATGTTTGCTGGATGGTATGGGAAAACTGCTGGAGGCCATGATCCGGAACAGATTACACAAAAACACAGAGGGTGAGCACGGACTGTCCGACGACCAATTCGGATTTCGAAAAGGAAGATCGACGATCGAAGCAATAGAAAGAGTTATGGAGATTGCCGACAAGGCGCGAAAGAAAAAAAGAACAGGGAACCGCTTCTGCGTTATAACGAAGATAGACGTTGAAAATGCCTTTAATAACGCAAGCTGGACGGAGATAGCTAAGGCAATGCATGCTATGAGAGTCTCCGATTTCGTCTGCAGGGTAATGAAAAGCTATTTCGAACGACGAGTGCTAATGTACGATACCAGGGAAGGGAAAAAGATGGTAGACATCACAGCTGGTGTTCCACAAGGATCCATATTAGGACCAACGCTGTGGAATACGACGTACGACGCAGCGCTGCGGCTGCAGCTGCCAAGATGGGTTACGACGATTGCTTTTGCCGACGACCTAATTTTCATAGTTATCGGAACGTCAAAGTTGGAGGTGGAAGTCGTCACGAAAGAGGCGTTGGAAACTGTAGAAAGTTGGATGACAATGGCTAAACTGAAGCTGGCCCATCAGAAAACCGAGATCATGCTCGTGAGCAATTGTCGGAAAACTGAGCGGATTGTAATGAACATCGAGGGGAACGAGATCACATCCACTCGCCAGCTAAAACACCTTGGAGTCATGTTAGACGATCGTGGAAACTTTAATGCCCACGTAGATTATACGTGCGAAAAGGCAATGAAAGCCAATGCAGCACTGGCCATGATAATGCCGAATGGGTTTGGACCGCGCAGCAGTAAAAGGAGGCTCCTAGCAAGTGTTACCCTATCGATACTGCGCTACGGGGCACCAGCGTGGATAAGGGCGTTAGACACAAAGAGGAACCGTAGGAGGTTGATAAAAACCCAGAGGTTGTCAAGCATAAGGGTAGCAAGCGCATACAGAACGATTTCCTCGGAAGCGGTATGTGTGATAGCCGGAACGATGCCTATATGCATAATGCTGATGGAAGACAGTGAATGCCACAGACTGAAGGAAAGGGGGGGCCAAAACACCAAAACAGTGAGGGCACAAGTAAGAGTCGAATCACTGAGTCAATGGCAGCGAGAGTGGGACTCCGCGGAAAATGGAAGATGGACTCATAGGCTTATCCCGGACGTAACCACATGGGTAAATAGGGAACACGGAGAGGTTAGCTTCCACCTGACGCAGTTCCTGTCGGGTCATGGGTGCTACAGGAAGTACCTGCATAGGTTTGGACACGCGGAATCACCTTTCTGCGTGACATGCGTTGAAGAGGAAGAAACTGCAGAGCACGTTGTGTTTGTCTGTCCCCGTTTTGAACAGGAGCGATGTGAGCTGATAGCCGCGAGCAGGCCAGACGTAAACGCCGACAACATAATATCGGAAATGTGTCGCGACGAAGAAGTGTGGAAAGTAGCGGACAACGCAATTGCGAAGATAATGGTGAAGCTACAAAGTGCATGGAGAGACGATCAACGAAGACTGGCAGTTGATCTGAGAAAGTAGGTGCGAAAGCACAGCCCCTCCCCGAAGTAATGCTGTGAGGCGGTTCCGGGGAGACGAGAGCGTGGCGATCAAGGAAGGAGGTTTTAGTTGGTAAAAATCCAACACTACCTGGGTCCAGGAGGACCAGGTGCCTTTTGAAGGTTTCCTCACCCTTGAGAAAAAAAAAAAAAACCATATAAAATCGTTGGCCTGAAGATTGAGCTGTGAATAGCCAACTTTGTGCCGCTACTTTATGCCTTTTTATTGAACACTACGTTTCCCGTTTCCCTCCTTTCTTCAAATTCCCTAACTAACTTGCCATTCTCTGACAAAATGCATCCTAAATATTTAAACTCCGAAACCTGTTCCAACCGCTTTCCATTTACGCTACCTCTTTCCGAGATTTGCCGACCTTTGTTTTGCTTACACTTATCTTCATGCCGTACTCCTCACAGGCGACATTCAGTCAGTCAATTATTGTCATTATCATTATCAGCTAACAAAGTTAAGTCATCCGCATCGGCCCGGATTCTCATGATTTTTTCGCCCACTTCCACATTCCCCTTCGAATTTGCCTGCTTGATGATTTTGTCCATGAAAATTATGAACAGAAGAGGAGATAAACAACAACCCTGACGAACGCCCTCATTAACCTCGAAAGCCTCACTAATTTCACCATCTATTCTTACCACAGCCCTGCTCCCTGAATAAATGCTTTTAATGGCGTCCAATAAACTTCAATTAATTCCCTACTCGCTAAGCACCTCGAACAGCCTTTGTCTCGGTACTCGATCGAATGCCTTTTCTAAGCCCATGCACAAATACAGCTCAATATTCCTCTCAAAGAGCTTTTCTATAGCTTGCCTGAGACAAAAGATCTGATCCTAACAACCTCTCTGAGCCTCGTCAAGAACCTCTTCCACTATAACTCTAACCCGATCTACAAGAACACTCGCATAATTCTTTCTTATCACGCTTAAAAGCGAAATCCCCCTGTAGTTGCCACAAAATTTACGGTTGCTTTTATTAAAGATTGGAACTATAACACCGAATCTCCTGTCAGCAGGCACCACTGAGAACTTCATGGCTAAATTAAAAAACTTACAGAGTCCTTGAATCCCCCCTGACTCGCTATGCTTCATAAATTTCCGGGGGATAATCCTGCCTTTAGTTTGCTTTGTCATTCTTTCGTGACATCTCCTCTAATGTGATTTCCTCCTCACCCTCCCAGGTAAGACCTGCTTCCGTATCAGGTGCTACTACCGGATTAACAGAGGCAAATATATCCTGAAAGTAATCCCTCAAAGTATATGAAGTGCACAAGTTTCCAAGCACACAATTTTTTGTCCTTCACATTTGATGAGTTTCGTCAGGACATTTTTTATGCTTTGACGCCTCAATAAAAGCCATAATGATTACAAAATTCGTTAAATTATGTGGTATGTATCATGTAGAACCTAGTGTATTATTTCATTGTTTTATTATTTTCTTACCGACCGACACTTCGGTTGCAACCATTTAATTAAATAAAAATAATATTCGCATTGTATGGAACACGCTTTGATTGCTAAGTTAAACGTTTGTATATTACTACCTTTCCTACACATATTTGTAGATACCAATATCGGTTTCCGGAATCCCATACATCACGAACCCCTAATTCCATCAATTTTCAACTGTACAAGCTTACATACCTCCATATAAGTGAACCTTGTCTTATTGCATTCATTGTTTGAATCGAAACATTGTAGCTTTACTACGCTACATTGGAACGTATGTAAAAACAATTCATCTTAACATCAGCCGTATAAGCTGCATGAAGCTTATTTGCTGATAAATCACGAATAAAAAAGGTAGTTCGTGTTGCTGGCAATTAATTCACGTTGAATTAAACAAAGGTGTGTTTCTCCTCAAAATATTGATTCCTTTTTTACCAAGTGATTTACATTTACAGTTTTAAGGTTTCCTCTTAAGTGGCTACTATGCATAATAGATGCGAGTAATGTTTAGTAATTTGTTTTGAACCTTGCCTCGTAACTCTACGAGCTTACATATTGAATTTCAATCGATTGAACAACACCAATCGAACATTTATACTTTACATAATATAAAAGGGATTTGACTAAGTCGATCGCCAATGCGTTGATGGAAAAACACAATACGGTACAATTCCGATACGGTCGTTTTACCTCATTTATTTTTGGTGGACAGATAGCGTTGAAAAAATAGTGTACACAAAGAAAAACGTTTACAAATTCTTTTTTTAATATTTCAAAACTTCAAATGAAACGACCGAAAAATTTTTGAAAACTTTCGCGCTCGAAGAAATGTACCAGAAAATGTACTAATTTTAACAATTGCCAACTTGATAAAATGAAATTTCATAGAAATACAAAGGATGAACTGTCATTGGGGATTGACTCGGGATTGAGACAAAATTTCTTGAATTGACGATATAAATAAGTTTAAGACGACTTTTCCGTAATTTCTTAAGCAAATCTCATTTTTTCATAGTGATTTTTCATTTAAAACAATAACTGAAAAAGTACCACGGTCTAAGAGAGGGGTTCGGGCCTAGTATGACAGGTCCGCCTTCTTTAATTGCTTCGTCGATCGTTGTTTCCGGCAAATCTTCAGATCCAACGTTCATTATCACCGGTCTCGTTTGTGTTGCTTCTGAAGGTGGTCTGGTTCGAACCGACATAAAGACGTCCTCATGTCCAGTACCTTGTTCTGATCTGTTTGTATTTCTTCCGTCTTATCTCTCAATTTAAAAATTTGTCTGTACCCGTTCGCTCGTTTCGCTCGTAGGACTTTCATATTCCCATTTGCCTCGATAGCGTTCATGGCCAGTTTCACGTTGTATTGTCGCAGATCAATTTTCATTTTCTTGTTGATGGCTTTCGTTAGGTTTCTCTATTACACAGTGTCTCGCTTACCACCCTTACCACCTTTTACCAAATCCAGTCTAGCATTTCCTTGTTGAGTTTTGACTCTTTAGTGAGTGTAGATCGGCATCTGGTTTCGAGGAAGCACTGACACATAATTTGTGAATCTACAAAACATCACAAATGTAATATTACACCAGAACATGCTATAAAATTGATGTATTTGTGATGTATGTGTGATGTACGAGTAATGATGTGAAATTACTATGTCAGTGTAAGTACAACTTTACAACATCACAAATTCAACACTGACACGCCAATTCTACAACCTACACATCAGCAAGACGTCACATGTACAGCACTTGCACACCACTTTTACATCTTTTGTAGATCATTTTGACATCGTTTCGAAATGAAAACTGATTTATTCAACAAGCGTCTCGAACAATTACCAGAATCATGGGAAAATGCAGTCGTTGTTACACAAGAAACTGGAAAACTACAGGCCCATCAGTTTCATCTCGCACCCCTACAAAGTATTTATGAAAGTGATAACGAAAGGGATCAAAAAGAAGCTAGACTTCTATCAGCCGATCGAACAAGCAGGGTTTCGAGGTATACCCGGATGTTAAAGTATATCTGCGAGCACGCAACGACGTGCGTCAAACTGCACAAAACCACCGATAAATTTCGAATTGGAAGAGGAGTCATGTCGAAAACGAAAGTTATGACAAACATCGCTGACGCAGGCACTACACCAATCAAAATCGGAGACGAGGAAATTGAAACCGTGGATTCGTACAAATATCTCGGCCGTGTCATGAGCCTCGGTCTCGACAATCAAACGGCTGAAATAAAAAGAAGGATCGGTCTCGATTGGGCGGCGTTCGGCAAATTGCGCTACATTTTCAAGAGCAACATGAACAACAGTCTGAAGAGGAAAGTGTTCGATATGTGTATATGCTGCCGGTCCTGACATACGGGGCCGAGACTCTCACAATAATGTAAATAATGAGTTGTAATTTAGAATTGGCGGACAACTATTGAACTGAACAACGCCTAAAAGTCAACCCAGATTTCGCTCCAAATAAAGATGATTATTTCGAACGCAACCACTCGCATGAAACCGAAAGATTTTATTTTTGTGTGTAAATATTTTAGGTTTACTGATTGTACATTTACTGTATTTACCTTTATCAGATGGAATGATACGAATGACCCCTTACCCAAACATAAGTGTGTAAAAGCTTGTAAGAAACTTGTGAGAAAATGCAGCAGCTTGAATTCAAATTATTTTGAATTAAAAGAGAGAATTCAGAAATGACTTTATACGAGAGTTCTACGATAAGCTCTGCAAACTTCTTATCTCAACTGTTCGGGCCCAATTAAAAAAAACCATAATCAATAAAATGTTTAAACGAATTGAAAGATCGAAATTATTTTTGTTGTACGAACACTCCACTCGCAAATGCCCTCATTATCTTTCATATGGGCCCAGTTTTCAGTGCTGAACAACTTTGTTGCTGATATCATTGAAACACTTGAAGGAATCTTATGCAAGTGGTTTTTTTAATCTAACATTTAGGCTCGTTGTCATCTGCGTGATCGTTGTCTGCATTTACATTGAACTTGTAATTTCAAAGTTTCAATAGATTTTAAACGCTTACATGGAAAAAACTATTTATAGTGTTTTATTGTGAATGTAGTAAGTACTAAATGCTCAAATACTACACGCCGAAAACCGACTTTTCTTTCAAGATAGAGAGAAACGTTGACAAGGAAGTGTGCTAAAGCATTTTGTATTGTTGTTGTAACTTTTTGCTTAATTTATGAATAACAACCGATTTCCAAAATGAGTAGTTGCATTGAAAAAGAGATTGAAGAATTTTTTGCTGATCTTCAGGAACCCAATATTTGCATATATTCGATTTTATTAAACGTTCAAGTCCGTGAATTCAAAGGTCAAACTTCTGGAGTTAGAAAATTCAAATTACAAATCGAATGTAATTCAGTACCAGATTTCAAGCGTCAACTATGGGAAAAAATTAATGATAAATTGAAACGGGAGGTTGTTTTCGTAGACAACGAACCTCGGTGGCACGAAAATGTGTCACCCATGGAACATGATTTGGAACGGTTCATTGTGTTCTACGATTTAAAAGCCAAACGATCAATTTGCTTCGACAAAATCAACTCAATAACTCTTGGACATTGGCAAGCGAGGGAAATTTGGCTTTACATTCACATTTTTTCAACGTCCGTTGCCAATTTTACATTGTGGAAAAAAGTAAAAAAATGCTTATTGACATGTCATCACGATCAAGCTGGCGCGAGCAGGACATATGAGGTGAATGCTCTCGTTGCTCATCTGAAGGAAGTGCACAGACTGCACTACCAGAGCAGTCGTATAAATTGGATGATGTGGGCAAAGTGGATTCTATCATCAGAATCGCATTTACATGAAAAATTGATTCATAGTCCACCACCTACTGAAATGATTCATCTATTTGCAGTTGACAAATCTTCTGCTGCTTGTACTGGATTCAGACATAATTTGTCTGTGGCGGAAAGTATTAACGACGATGTGAGTTTCGGATTATCTCGAGTGAAAATGCTGGTGGACGATATTCTTAAAATAAAAGCTGAGATTGACAACCTACAAAGTGAAGAAAGAACAAAGACAGAACTCCTGCGCCATGAGATAAAAACAATGGAAATTCGTGCCACAACAACGCGATCTTTAATTGCCTCGAGTTTGGGCGCTAATTGTTCTCACAGATCCTAGATCAGGAAAATGCAAATCACGAAGTCTACGAAGTATATCGTGTCAGCTGATTGAAACGAGTAAAGCGTTTTCCACGAAATATCCACATTTAAAAAAAAAAAATTTGTGTAAAATTTGACGGTTCGACAATAAAATTTTCTCAAATCCATTTTAGTATTTTCAATATAAATCGCTTCGTTTCACGTTCGTTCTCACGTTTTACTAAACTCAAAAACATCTCCGAAAAAATTTTCTGAAAGTTTTCAGAAGCGAAGAATGTCTGCGGTTCAGTTGCGCGACTTTGCACAATATTGTCCAAGTCAACCCAACTTCCAGACCATCCACATTCGTTGGTTTACATCAAACTTTCCATACCTTAATTTTAAACAAAAGAATTCTAATGAAAATGATGAAAGTTAGAAGTATATGGTTGTTTGAAAAATCAAAATTTCGAAAGGCTGTGGGATACTCTCAGAAGTGCCCTGCCCGTGTCTGCAATGTTTCATTCAAATTAAAAAATTTTTGTATGAAGTGTCTGTTTTCTCCTCCCCCCCTAACGGAGACGTCATTTATGAACGCTCCCTTACATGCATTGTCTGCAAGATGTGTATCAGAAGGGGTGACGTGGCAGAATGAATCCATTCAGCATAAAATGTAAATTTGTACTGTGAGTATCGCTGTTAAATTAAACTGCCCCAGAAAATTAATCTCTTTTCAAATATTACTAAGTTGTACAACACAAAAAATATCATTGTTACCATCCGTCGGGCGATTACAATCTGACGAAATAAAAATAATGAAAATCGAATACAAAATGAACACGTCCGCGACAGTGGGCCTTTATTTTAGATTACAGAACACTTGCATTTTGAAGTGTTTTTCAATGATATCGTTCAGCACTGAAAATGGGCCCGCATTGAAGATTACAAGACATTTGCAAGTGCTTCAATAAATTTGAAATAATAATCTTCCAATTTATTAACGACATTGTTGATAATGTGCAAAAGATTACAGCGGTCGATAAAGCTATAAAATGGGCCCATGTCTTGAGATTAGAAGACGTTTGCACAAATATATAAACTCTTCACTGTTGGCTTTCTTCTTCAGTGTAAACCAATCAACCATGAAATCGTTAGTAGTGCTTCTCCTTGTCGCTTTCGCTGGCAGTGTTTGCAGTAATAACTTTTTCCAATAAATCGAAAATACATTTCGTTAAAAATAATTTTGTTATTTGAAGGCAACGTGATTAAGAATAATGTTGGACAAGGCCGTATCGTAGGAGGTAGCCCAGTGCCAATTCAAAGTCACCCTTATGTTGCCAGTGTGCAAGTAATTAAGCGTTAAATCTATTAGTTCAGCAAAACAATTTTTTTATTTTATTTCCAAGCACCTTGGCTCTCATCGTTGTGGAGGAACTATCGTAAATGATCATTGCATCTTAACAGCTGCCCAATGTACAGTAAATATACCCGACGAAGCACTTAGTGTTCGCGTTGGTTCTGCAGCAAGTCAAACAGGGGGTCAAGTGTTTCAAACGGATTATGTGGACAATCATCACAATTTCAATCCAAACACATTCGCCAATGACTTGTCGGTCATACATGTAATAGGGCACATTCACTTTGGACCTGGTATCCAGCCAATCGCAATGCCAGCTCAGGGCGCTGGTACTCCAGCTGGTGCAATAGCTGAAGTAACTGGTTGGGGTTCAACAACTGAAGGCGGTTCATTTTCGCCAGTCTTACTACTAACTAATGTTCCCGTAATTACCAACGCAGAATGTACCCAGTCATACGGCGGTGGCATTACCATCGGAATGATTTGTGCCGGACCTGCTCAAGGTTAATACTTCTAGTTCGATTTTTTTTTCTTGGTCAATTTCAATAGAATTACTTTCCAGGTGGAGCTGGCGCATGTCAAGGCGATTACGGCGGTCCTCTCACTTTCGGAAATCAAGTGGTTGGGCTATTTTCTTGGGCGGAGGGATGTGGCAGACCTAATTTACCTGGGGTTTACACTCGTGTTGCTCAGTACAGAGATTGGATAGATGAACACACTGAACATTGAAGCGGTGACAGTAGGTTACATTTCGACATTTATGTTAATTGTGACGAAGAAGAATTAAAATATCCCTCGCATAAAGCTCAACTGTTTCATTTTCATTGCGTTGTGAAGATCATAGAAAGGAGCAAATATAGAAAGAACGATAAGAGAGATTAAGAGTGAATTTACGAATTCTTCGATCATTTTTTATGAAAGTGAAGTTGAAGTGGTCTCAGATTCTTCATATATTATGGCTCATTCGATTCCATGGACCTTTAGAATCCGATCCGAGCTGAGCTGTGGAATATTTGAAGAAATTATCTGCATGGAATAGCCCAAAATCATTTTTCTTTAAAAATTTCAAGACGATTAAGCGGATTTTCCTGAAATTTCTCTTGAGTAGACGAAGAGTTTGAGCCTCCACTTGCCCGGAAATTAAGGGTGAGTGCGACGGACGCCAGAGCTTTTGTTAGGCGAGAAAATTGACTTTTTAAAATTCGATTCACCAATTATACCAGCGCAACTCCGTGGAGCCCATGGTCCCTAGTTTCTAACGCTGGTATAACTTGTAATTGTAGAAAATATGAAAAATTTCCAAATTTAGAAGCTCCTCAATTTTTTATGTCTTCAACGAATTCCGAAAAGAAAAAGTGTTCAGCAGAATTCATCGTAACGTCATGTAACGTCTTCTGTATTCGGTTCGTTTGGACACCAAACACGACAACTACCCAGAATTTGAAGCTTGGGTATGCCTAGGAACTATACTTTCATGCTACAAGTTGAAGAAAAATCCTTTGCAGAATTTCCCGGATTGAACCCGGATATTCTCGGTGGAAAGACAGTACTGAGCTAGCCCGTTCCCGGAAGTTATGCATATTTTATCAGTAAATCCAATATGTCTACAGAGGAGGGGCAAACCACAGGCGTAACTCTTAAAATTCTTTCATAACTCTTTTCGATCTTCATAACTTGTTTTGAAAATGTGCTACAAAAAGAGTTATAGAGACTCATAACTCTTTCGATTCGATATCTCTGTAACTCTTTTCATTATGCAAAAAACCAATTCAGATGTTTTGAGGTCACGATTAATGTCGCTGTTTCTGATGTACCAGGGGGCGATGATAGTTCTTAACACTTTGCTTTGAAATGTTTGGATTGAATTGGAACCTCATCCCTCACAAATGTTTTAAGTAACTGAGATTTCATGACATATATTACCACATGACTTAATAATTAGACGTTCACAATTCAACAAACAATGCAACGTGGTTTTTGTCTTGCTTCTGAGAAGATATGATCAGCCGAGTAGCCATCAGCCTTTAGATATCTCAAGAGCTGGCTTAAACCAGCTAGTAATTTTGCTATTATTGAGAGAAAGATTTCAATATTTTTTTAATTTCTTCCAGCCGACGTTTTAGCCACCGCGTACAGTTTTTTATCGACCAGTCGCCCGCCGTCGACATTATACGTGCGGCTCTCATGTCTGCAGGTAAGTATTTGGTTCGTACATGCTTCTATTTGATCTAAACTAAACAAACATTCATTCGATCCTCCTCCTGAGCGAAGCGAAGTTTTAATAACATCTTTCGCTAATGTAGTATACGTTGTAACGAAAAAACAACTTGCGACTAATACAATTTTCTGTCTTTTAATTACCACGCGGCCGAAGCGTATACTTAGCAAAAGATTGCAATCCGTTGTGAAGCGAATAAATCGCCAATCCTTCACACAAAATAGTCGAAATATTCAACGTAAATACTATCTATTCGATAGTCGTTGAATTGTGGTAATCTGCTTAGCAGAATAATCCAAATTTAAAAAATAACCGAAACAAACTCACAATTCTTTTACTTCCAAATTGTTCAAACGAAAAGACATGCATCCAATCGTAGGATCTGGATTGTATAAAAGGCGAGTTGACATAGTCTGAGTGTCATTCTATGGCCATCGTTGCTGATATACACATGGTCTTAAGAAAAGGTGTAATGATGATTCGTCGAAATCAGCACTTTCAGTTTTTCGATTTTCGTTAAACAATTGGAAGTAGAATGAAGATGAACAATTGTGAGTGGCTTTTAAATGTTGATTCAAGCGGGTGGACTTTAATCTGCCGAAGGTACAGCAGCCATAGTAAAATATTACTTCTGTGGGTGCAATTGTACCAAAACGAGAATTTCCAAATTTTTACCTTGAAGTCCTTTTCAGCTGTTGTCAAGACAAGATTGATCAACAGAAACGGAGATAGACATTGAACTTCCTTTCCAAATCGCAGGCCAATAATTTTTGCACTTCGGATTCTACGAAGAATTGAAAAGCGGGAAACATAAGAAAGACCATACGTTGACCGTCAAAAAATTAAACAGCGTAATTTCCAACAAACCTATACAAACATTTATTCAAAAATACATAATTATTATTGTTATCACTGCATTCAACCAAAATTTTATCGAAAGCGTGCTGTTTTTTCCGT
>CM055403.1:74484981-74504728 GCA_029228625.1 Pseudolycoriella hygida
TTGCGGTAGATCTGCGCTTCATAAAGCCATGTTGCGACTTTGAAATAATTCGATTGAACTTCGTGGATAAAATACTGGTGAATGGCTTCAAATAGTTTTCCTATTGTTGGTAAAATAGCTACACCTCTGTAATTTTCAACATTACTTCTAGAACCACTTTTATAAATTGGAGTTATATCTTGTCGGAAACTTTCCGGTTGAGAGAGATGAGTTAAAAATGCGAAGTAGCGGAGATGACAGACTCTCAGCACAGGCTTTTAACAAAATCGGAGAGATTTTGTCTGGACCTTCACCCTTACTAGTGTCTATACTACTAAGATGGTTCAAAACGTCTTGGATCTCAAAAGAGATTGATCCGATGTCAATGCGCTTTTCTAAGGAGTGCATTTTTCCCGATAAGCTAGAACCACTCTCGTTGTCAGAAACATAAACGCTTTCAAAGAATTCAGCGAAAAGATCACATGTTTCGTTAGGGTTACAAGTCTTCTTATCACCTCTAAACATAATTGACGGGTAGCCTGTAGTCTTTTTTCGCGATTTAACGTAATGCCAGAATTTTGAAGGATCAGACATTAACATTTCTTCAGTGTTAGCCAAATATTTGTTAAAAGCTCGGTCACGCACGGAGTGAAATTCTTTACTTGTAGACAAAAATTTCATTTTGAGTTTTAGTTTTTCGTCTGGGTTTGTTTCATTTTTAAATCGTTTGTGAGCTTTGCTTGTTCTATTTTTTAGATTACGCAAACGCTGATTGTACCAGGGTGGATCGTTAATAACCATTTTCTTTTTGAGCGGAATAAATTTCTCTAATCCGTCTAACAAAGTGTCGTAAAACACATTGACTATGTCATCAACGTCAGAAACGTTTGACAACAGTTGATTCCAGTCAATAGAATGTAAATGGTTATTAAGACCCGCATAGTCGCCTTTTTTGTAGTTAAGTTCACTTTGAGATTCCTCACTTGCAATATTTTCAATGCTTTCAACAAAGTCTGCTGAAATTATTATTTCGATAGGATAGTGATACAAATCGATTCGACTCATAGGAACATCAGATTTAATGACTTTGATGTTATTTGGATTGCTGTAAAACACGAGGTCTAGGATTTTTCCATAATGGTTGTGGACGTTGTTAACTTGGTGAAGGTTACCACTCATCATAAGATAGATGATGTCGGCCTTCGTTCCTTCAGCGACATTAGTGGGGAGCATCACATTGCTTTCGAGTGAATCGTCTTGACCACTGATCAAGTCATCAATGCTGTTAATGTGGGAATTGAAACTATCAGGAATCCAATCAACAAGGGTTAGATTGAAATCTCCTAAAATGCACATTTCGTCATTAACATCCAGGTCTATAAATTTAAGTGTCTTTTCTAATGCATCGTGATACTCGGTGTATACTTTTACAGAAGAGCCTGAAGGGATGTAAAGGCAACAGACAAAAAGCGAATGATTTTGAAGCTGCACCTTAACTAAAACCATTTCGACGTTGTCGGTGCCGGGCACCAGAACGCATTCGCTAGGTAAAGATGATCGGACAGCGATCAGAACACCTCCATATCTCTGATGTACGCTATTTAATTCAGACCGATCAGTTCTGTAAACTGAAAACTGTTTAGGATTGAATAGTTCACTGTCAAAGAATGACGAATTGAGCGATGTTTCAGACAGTGCTATAACATCGTAGTCACACGTCAAGGAGTTATTAGAAAAATCATCAGTTTTAATTCTTAATCCGCAAACATTTTGATAATATAAACTGACATCACTCTTTGAAATTGAAACATCAGACTTAATGGGACGAATGGAATCAAAATAAGTCTTAGCTGAAATTATTGACGGCGAATTGGTCATAATGTTAGCGTTACATCCGATTGGTTTATCACTATGATGGAAGAGATCAGAAATTCGCGACTGAATCCGACCCTGACACGTAGTGTTGCATGCTAAGTCGTTGGTGTAACGTCCATACTCGTTGAGGTAGTTTCCTTTACCACTGGAGTTTGTTTCAGAACTGAAGTTGCAGGAGAATTGCAACTTTCCTGTGTTGATGCTATCGCTGGAGTTGTCGCAATTGGTAAAAAAGTATCTAAGGTCCTCTTCTTCTTGTCCTGAAATTCTCCAATTTGGACATGAGAGGGCCAGAAGGCAGGATCCATAAGTTTGTCGAAGAGTTCAACTGTGCAATTTAGCCGGAAAGAAATAAACGTAAGTTCATCCAGCTTTTGATCTTTTTTCACTAGAAGTCTGAGGCTAAAATCGTTGCTATCCAGTTCGGGCATTTTCGTCTTTATGTACGAGGAAATCGCTCCGCAGTTACATCTGGCTTAAGGCGAGAAACATAAATGAATTTTGAAAGTTTGCTCACTGGTTGACGAGATTTGACCGGGCTACCTAGTCCATGGTTGGTGTCTGAATTGGTGCCGGAGGTCAACTTGCAATGACGATTTTTATGGGAGACTTCAGACGCATCACTGCGGACGCGCTTAGGAGTGAAATGCATTGACGGCTGAAGTTTACGCTTCATAGCTGCAGCATTTAAAAACGGGAAGCTAGACAAATCACTTGAAGAAGCTACTCCTGAAGCAATTTGAGAGAAAAGAGGTCTATTGACCGTGGCAGATTTAGGGGTTGCCACCTTAATCTCGGATAAAACGGAAGCATAAGACTTTGTCTCCTTGCGATGATCAGTCACTGAAGATATCTCGAAGTAAAGATAGTATCTCTGAAGAGTCGCTACTTCCGCTAGGATTAGTGAATTCGAGAATGGAGCGTTGGTTCGACTGGCCCGGAACATCGGACGATTTTTTAGAACCCTTAGAATTCCTGGGCGTCAAAGACGGATTTGGAGTCACCTGTTCCGAGGTTACAGTAGAGCGACAAATACTTGACAAACAAGCATTGCAGAGTACAAATATATTCTTGGAAATCAAGACCTCGTTAGCTGGTCTCGAGATACCAATACACAATAGATGAATCAGTGATTTGCACTTACCACAATTCACTGTGCTCTCGAGTTTAACATTTCCAGGAGGACAGTCATCACGACTGCAACTCCTCAATTCGTTCATAGTAGATACACTAAAGTCAATCAAAATAAAATTATTAATAAAAGAAGTATTATATAAAAATCAAACTGAATTAAAATGAATCAAAATAAATGTAAATAGTCACTTGGTACCTGGTCGGGTATTTTCTTTTTGTTCATCAAAAAAGAAAATCAGAAAAGAAAAAGAAATTAAATTGTTGACGCGTAAAGGACGGGACAAACAACTAGTCCTTTCGAAACAATATAAAATAACACTGTGACGTTTACGTAAATAATGCGCCAATTTATATGCAACGTTGACCGCGCGTAATAATTTACGTGTATACACAAAAAAACTAAAATTAATCACTTATTTAACTTGAAAATATTAAGAAAACAATTGTTGATTTGACCGAACTTTTGAATTAACAATAACACCACAACTTAAATTATATTATAAATCAATCCAATCAAACAAAGATTACGGATTGATGAATCAAATTAAATAAATAAAACGCGAGCAAGTAAAACACGTATGAAGCGTTCAATATGGCAGGTCTTCAATTTCAGTTTGTTTCCCTTTAATGAAACTGTCTAAATTTCGAATTAATTTTTCATCGCGACCGTCTCGACCTCACTCTACACAAGTAAACTCGCTAATGTCAAAGTATATAAAAGTTCATGTTGTGACAGGCACATAACTAGTTCGCTTCGATTTTTATTTAATTCGGCAAAATGGCCGCACCGAATTCGACTTATACGACTATGGGTCTACAATGGACGCAGACGTTCCAACATCACATAACAGACCAATGGCGTTGTATCTGGTGTTCACTGGCAACATAAATTCGGGACACTTTCGAGTGTTGACCCCAACCAATGTAACATCGGGCACAAATATTCAGCTTGGTCGCTACCAACTGGTCGAGGATTTCACATCATCGAGAGTCACCTCAATTGCACATTCCTCAAATTCGTTTGGTCCTAATAACAATGATGGAAACTCTTCAAGTGCTAGGGTTGAGGATGAGGATAACGATCAGTTCAATTTCAATGATTTTGTGCTGCTTTTGGCGCGGTGTAATAGGAACATCAAAGTGATTAAGCGAATACCAAGAGGGGCAAGAGTCTCAGCGACCGACAGTTTAGCAAAATCTATTGACGAATGCCTGTCACATCCGGATTCAAACGAGAAATGGAAAAAACTTGTGACGTTCGCGTATACATCCCTTCAAGTGCCGGAAAAACCCGAAACGTTTCGTTAGCTACATTAGTGAAACGGACCATCATCAATCCATCATTAGTCTTCAAAAAGCGACCTAAAAACAAGTCCTCAATTTCTATGTCGAAAAGGGTTGAGTACAAGATTGCTGAAGGAGATGTGAAAGGCGCCGTTAAAATATTGTTATCCAATGATACATTAGCTCCACAAACTTAGGAGACCTTTGAACAACTCAAACTTGAACACCCGCCCCCAATGAATACATTACGCCTCCCAGAACCACCAGATGAACACATCGATCATCTAATTGCTACAGAAAAGGATGTGGTGAGAAATATAAATAGTTTCCCCAATGGCTCAGCAAAGGAGTGGACGGGATTTTGCCACAACATCTAAAAGACTTGACAGCACCACACTGTGGAGAAGCGGGCCTAAAACTCATCAAATCGTTAACCAACCTGAGCAATTTCATGCTTGCGGGGAAAATGCTGAGTCGATTATGTGCAATAATGTATGGTGCTTCACTATGTGCGCTAAACAAGAAGCAGTCCAATAGCAGTTGGGAACACATTTCGCCTTCTTACAGCAAAATTATCAAGTGCTTCGGTACGGACGCAAATGTCATCAAAATTCGCACCAAGACAAGTCGGTTATGGTACCAGAGAGAAGCATGTGAAGCGGCCGTTCACGCCACAAGAACTTTCGTCAAGAGAAACCGACGGAATGCAGCGGTAGTGCTCAAAATCAATTTCCGCAAAGCATTTAACGAACTGAATCGGGACCAATTTTTGACAGAAATGAAAAAGAACCCAATAAGCTAAAGTACGCGTTTTTGTTCTATGTTTGACGTCTCACCCGTCTCACGCAAGTTCTGAATTCGTTCAGAACTTGTGTGACATACGATTGGACCAAATCAGACTTTTAGTTCGCATCGCGAGTTCAAAATTTCGATTGAACGGAATTGCCCTGGAATCTACCCTTTCCTGTGGCAATGCTATGCAGCGTCGACTATATTATTTTACGGCGAAGACTACAATAGGTCACAAAACGGAGCGCAAAAAGGGGATCCTTGTGGCCCACTTTTATTTTGCTCCGCGATCCAAATGGTGGTGGCAGCCCTTATTTCTGAATTCGTCGTTTTTTACCTGGATGACGGAACCATAGCTGGAAGCTACGAGAGTGTGTTGAAGGATTTCGAAGCAATCATCACTGAGTGCGGTAAAATGGGTTTACAAATCAATCCCACCAAATGTAAGCTGTTCTTCTGTTCAGAAGTCGATTCGGAAGTTCGATGCACTATCACCAGGAATAATTATCGTAAATGAGTTGACATTGCTGGGAACTCCCATCACGGACAATGCTTTCGTTGAGGTATTCACAAAAAAACTCAGACAACTAAAACTGCTTTTCGGTCGGTTGGCTGACCTTGATAATTACCAAATCGCATACTACATGCTAAAAAACTGCTTAGCTGTACCAAAATTAATTTTCCTATTGCGAACAGCACCGACTTGGTACAACAATGATTTGTTAGAAGCGATGGTTAACGGCATTAAATCAACATTAGAAACACTAATAAATTCAGATTTGCAAAGTGATCAGTGGATTTTGTCATCGCTGTCTATACGCCGCGGAGGTCTCGGAGTTCGAAGAATTCAGAACCTGGCACTGCCTGCTTTCTTATCATCAGTACAAGGTTTATCATCAATGGTCAGCACCATGTTACACTTACCCTTGCTCACCGTTGAAGAAATAGCCGATTACGCAGATGGCATCAAAGCATGGCGTGCTCTCAATACTGGAACAAATCAACCAGAAAATCCTCAGTCACAAAAAAATTGGGATTCCATTTAGATTGAGAGACTTTCCAATGAGCTACAATTTGATAAAGAAGAGGAAGTGGCTCGGTTGATGGCAGCACAAAAGTCGGAGTCCGGAGCATGGCTACACGCCCTGCCGTCACGAAACATTGGAACGCTGGTTGAGAATGACACTTTTCGTATACTGGTTGGTCTACGATTGGGTACTGACATCTGTGCACCTCACACTTGCGTCTGCGGTTCGTTAGTAGACACCAAGGGAAGACACGGTCTGAAATGTAAGAAAAGTGCCAGAAGATGGTCTAGACACGCAGAGCTAAACAGCATTATTAAAAGGGCCCTCGCTACGGTGGAAGTACCAAGTAAATTAGAACCACCAGGCATCTTCCGAGAAGATGGCAAGATAGTGGACGGCATCAGCTTAATACCATGGCGCAAAGGAAAAACGTTAGTGTGGGATGCTGCGTGTACCGACACGTACGCTCCTAGCAACCTACGACATAGCACAAGGACGGCAGGAAGAGCATCAGATGAAAAGGCGAAACGTAAAGAGTCAAAGTACAGATCGTTAGTGGAGCGCAATTACCACTTTGTACCGTTTGCTGTGGAAACGATGGGTCCCTGGTGCACGGAGGCAGTTACGTTTTTTGATGAGTTAGGGAAACTTATCGCAAAGAAAACAGAGGAACCAAGGTCAATTTCTTGAAGCAGAGGATAAGCATGGCCATACAGAAAGGGAACGCGGCGTCAGTTATGGCGTGTTTTGAACCTGATAATCGCCTAGAGGAAGTGTTTTATCTGTGATAAGTTTAAACATTAAAGACAAGACATTGTATTGACTTCAATTGTAAACTTAATTGTACAAATGCTGAAAAAATGATAATATGCATTTCTAGTTAGTTTGGTTCCTGGTTACCAGGATGGTCTGAAATTATGGAATGAGTTGCAGGGTATTCCGGAAAGACCATACCTCCAAAAGCAATGGAATGTTGTTACGATAGACCGGTTGTCAAACAGTTTGCGATACGACGACAGAGCGATCCGAAAGCCTGAATCCTGTGCTTGGTTGAACGCATTGCCATCACGCTCAATTGGGACACAACAACATAGAACAACACCTTCCGGATAATCATAGGCTTACGACAAGGTATAGACATTTGCTCCGCTCACATATGCCTTTGCTCCGCTCACATATGCCTTTGCGACTCAAAAATGGATGGTGTTAAATGTCGCCAAAGTGCAGGTCGACATGCGAGACATTTCGTGTTGAATAATATCATCGAAAATTCGCGCGATTTTTTGCGCTACAATGTCAAATGTTATGTGAAAACACATACATTGGTAGCGCTTGAACCGTCAGCGAATATTCGCAATCGCAGAATGTATAATTCAGCCCTTTACCACTCGTCAAGCGAATACGTTTGATAATTATTGTGGAGTACGAACACGAAAAACCACCTTCAATATACATTTACCGATGTGTTATTAATCAGAGCAGAAATTTGATTTTGAAATAACGCAAAAATGGAATTTCAATATCTCCCACTCAGGTGCATTTTAATGTTTCAATTTCTGTCTGTTTCGGAAGACAGCAAGTAAAGCAAAAGTAAGAACTTAAGCTGTTGCTCTAGTATGCAGAAGCAGCATACTTTCCCTCGAAGCTCTGAGTGAAAACGACTGTAAATTAATAACGAGACTTAACAAACTTACATAACATATTTGCTTGCATTGCGGAACGCAAGCATAGCAATTTATAAATGAATGAAAGTTAATAAAAGTTGGGACGAAATGGTCTAAAGTTTCTCAATTTCTCTTGAAACAACATATAGAAGTGGCTGAAATATTATTATGTTTTATGCTAAAATATAATTAAACGCATATATTTTCTGCTTAAAATGTCGTTAGCAGATTAGAAATGCTATTTTAATTAAGTTAATGTCAGCTTTATGTGTGAACACAACGTAAACTTAATATTACGGGAAAATACTACAATATATGATTATTCCATGAATTCGAACTACATGAAACCGTGGATTACGTTCTTAAACAGAACAAACATCAAAATAATTCAAATTACTTTAGGTGTTTATTTAACTAAAAACAAATGGTTGGTTTTTGTTTGAGCACCAAATGATCTGTATTCGTAACGGCAGGAGAAACACTTCGTCCTTCTCTGATGAGTGCTTTTCAGGTTGATCGAGAATTTTATTTTCGTATGGATATTGTCTGAAGCCAATTACAGAAGGTAATTACAGAGTAAATGCTACAGTATATTACGGGTGTTCAGGTATATTGAGTGTAGGTTTTGTCCATTCATTATAATGTGTATCGTCACACGGTTCTCATATGATCCAAGAATATGGTGGCCCGGTAAAACGATTTAACCATTACCGGCGGTACTTTCCTGTACGTAGTTAGGATTGCTGTAATCGGGTATACCTTGCTTCCGCACGGAATGCGATTGTATCGCGTCTTGTGTGGGGTTTTGGTTTGTTGGAGTTCTTTAGGTAGCACTTTGCGTTTCTGAAATGGATGATATAAGCAAATTAGGTAAAATATTTGGAATTTCGAAATAACTGAAAATTATAAGTTCTTCTCGGAAAACACTGAATATAATTAACGGAACTTACTTTTCGAAGTTAAACAGATGGCTTGTGTATAGATTGTCCCATTATTGTTCGTGTCCCTAAATATTCGATATTTCGGCCAGCATTGACATCTCTATTCCAACTGGTGCCGCATTGGTTACAATGCTGCCACCGGTGTGGATATTTGGATGTTATTGCTGTCACAAAGCATTTACTACAAAGCATAGTACTTCGGAATTCGTCTACGAGAAATGTGAATGGCGCCAATCTGCGCTTCACCTGCAAATTTATAAGACAACATTTCAATAAAAAAGCAAAAAAACCAATTCAAACAAAATTTGCAAAGAGTTAATTATTTACCTGGAGCACGGATGCCTTGTTAGGCGTCTTACGAAAGCCTTTGATGTATTAGACTGTTCTGTGGAGCCAAAGAACATTATAACTTGGTCCGTTTTCTTCGTATGGCCAACGAACTTCTGTGCCAAAGTAACAATTGCTCTTTGGCGTCCAATGTACCGGGAAAACTGTAATTTCGCCGTCCGTTTGGCTAACAACAGGTTACACTTGGCCATAAAGTGTCGCAGTTCGAAGTGCAAAAATTCTTCTGGGTCGACTTTGCATGACGTTTTTTTCGGCGATTGTTCACGCAGGTTTCATTGATCGGAGAAAAAGTCATTTGTCCAGCTTTGGTACTTGTCCGTCAGTCTTTGTTGGCCCGTATCGTAGCGGAATGACTTGCTGGCATAGGTGATTGTTGTTTCCTTCCCGCTTGCGACATTACGACTTACCTCTGCGAACGATAGCCTCACACCTGGGTCAAACGAATTGATGTGTGTTATTTGTTTGGCTTTGTTGTTTTGCTGCCGCTTCTAATTCACCAGGCTTCTTCTTTTTCCGTATCATGGAAATTGATACCCATACGCCGTGCCATCGGTACGGATGTTATTACCGAATCGATGGTTTGTACTTTCAACCTCTTTGATGTGGAATAAGTCGCGCCAAGTCGCATCCCCAATTGGTCGAAACTGAGCGTAAGACCCAGGAGAGATTTCGCTATGACGCAGGAATTGCCACAGTGCCTGGCCGTCATACGAGGCGTAGTGGCGTTTCATTGCTAATATGGGAAAGATGCGGAAAGCTTTTGTCCCATTGGCTCCGTGCCATTGTTGCAGACGGTACAACATTGGTATGTGTTGCCACCATTTACCTGTAAGTAAAGAAGTTATTGTAGATCGAAATTAAGAAACAACACCAAGACGAGAAACCTTCTGTCTTAATGTCGGTGAATGTGCCGTCGAAACCCAACGTGTTCCTAAGAGTTGCCAATAAAGTTTGATTCGGTTGTGATTTCGAATCAGCTACGAATAAGTAGTTTAGCGTGGTGTAACTTGCAATGTGTAGATGTGTTAACTTTAGGAACTTGCTAATGCGCCGGTACATTTGGTCTACGACATTATTGGAAAAGTTGATTAGGTACGCGTCTGCAGCCACTGCGATCACATTCGTTTTGTTGGAGCCGTCGTAGTAGTTGTACAGTCCGTTTAGTGTACGCATTACGAGGTACGGGTTGTTTTTGTCGGAAATTGACGGAAGTGTGGCACATCGTCAAATTCTTCATGTTGATTATTACGTAATAAGTCGGTATATTAATAATAAATCATATATGAAGCTTCCACCGATAGCTTCGTGACTTCAACGGCATCATAGTTGAATTGTGCAACGAACGATTCTTTCAAGTTTACTTTGGCACTTGCGTCGGGTGCCAAACTTAGTTCCCATGTTCTCTCTGGCAACAAACCCCGCTTGGCCTTATCGTTCCAACGATCCATGCATGCTTTGTATTCCTCGAACGGTACGTACAAGTCTTTGAGGAATGACTTGAGGCCGCGTTTTACCGTGAAGTATTCTTCGTCAGGACCAAGTTTGTTGGCATTCTGACGGTTTGCTTCGCGCCTCTTATTTTTCTTCTTTGTCGGTTCCTTACGGGCTTGCGCATAACGCGCCATTGAGTCGCCTTCAGGCCATTTCCGAACAGTTTTTAGGTAATCTTTTCTCACACATCCAATTTGCAATGATTTGCGTCGTCTTGGTTTACGCTTTACTGCAACACCAGCCTGGCACTTACGCAAAATTTTCTTACGTCTCATTTCGCTAGCGTACCAACGGTGACGTTGCTTTCTTGGGTATTGCACAATTCTTTCACGGATGTGGTACCTTGTTCGGAAGATTCAATTTTTACGGTGGAACGGTGGCCTTTCGAAGTGGATGGTTGGTTGTTGTCGCGATTGGCATTTGGTATTGTTTTGGATCTCCTAAATGCTTTGCGCGTGTCATCACTTCTACTAAAGGCTTCCAATTCGTTGAGCTCATCTACTTGAGGAGCTTTGTGAGAACCTTCCCTTTGTCTTAGGTTTGGCTGTACATTCGCAACTAATTGGCCGTTACCAGACACATTTTTCTTCAGGACAAACGGACTTTCTGTTTCCTAATCAATAGCATTGGGATTGAAGGCTTGCATTACTAGAATGAATAAGTCCACAAAAGAGTAACTGCAAAAAAAATTTAACAAAAACCTAATTAAACTGTTAATTTGTGAATTGCGAACTATTTTTTGGTAAAATTGATTTTTCATTCGGTAAAAAATGATTTTATTTTCGGTAATAGTTGATTAAACTTTCGGTAAAACTTATGTTTCAATTTGACAATTCGAATTTATTTTCGGTAATTGTGAATATTTTTATATGCGTTTATATTATCCCATTTCCAAACTTAGCGCATTCATATCACGATATACTCCGCACTTTTCGTTTGTATCGCATTCCGATGACGTTCTTGGCTCACTCTCATAATTTTTTTCAGAGTATTTGCATGGAAAAGAGGCTGTAACCGAACAATAAAAACGGATTATGGTTAAAAGGGATTATAGCTATGGTCATGGGTTTGTTTTGAGATTCGTGCTCTATTGCCCATTGGCTAATCCGTCGCAAAGTCCTGGTGCCAGTAACACAACCCAATCATGTAAATGCGTCCAGTTTCATTGTCAACATGCGTCAAAGGCTACCTTCGGAACACTTCGTGTCACCTTCGGAACACTTCGTGTCACCTTCGGAACACTTCGTGTCACCTTCGGAACACTTCGTGTCACCTTCGGAACACTTCGTGTCACCTTCGGAACACTTCGTGTCACCTTCGGAACACTTCGTGTCAACTACGGCTACCTCCGGAATACATTGTGTCACCTTTCATAAGAATCTTATGTAGAGTCCGAAGAACTGGGTTTCAAGGGGGTACCACGCAAGGGTGACGGGAATTAACGCCCGGAGAGGAATTAACGCCCGGATAGGAATTAACGCCTGGGAAATTATCACCCGGGAATTAACCCCCGAAAAAGTTGGAATTATCGCCCGGACAAATGTGACAACATTTTAAACCGGGTAAATTTGTACAAGGAAAATACACAATTTGTGTAAGGAAAATTTCCTTCCGGGCGATATCAGTACTTTTGTAAGTTTATCTCTCGTCAAAAATCCTTAAAAATGTTGGTTAATTTGAAAATCTCACTTATGTCGATACATAGTAACCGAAAAATATCAGAAAACCCGATGTAAGTTCAAAAGTACTAGAGAAATCCACATTCATCCCAAAAATCTAGGAAGCCTCATTGAATGACCTCACTAATGTCGAGAACAACCGGAAAGTATGAAGAAACCTGATGGCAGTTGAAAAGTGCTAGAAAAATTTTTTGTGTGTAAGACTTGCGTCACGGACCCTTACTACCGTGGCCATGATGATATCTGTTCAAATATGTTAGGTGGTAGTGATCTACTAAGGCATAGTTACTAGTGGCGTGATTTAACACTCATGAACTGAAAAGTGCGAGGCAGTCTACGCCAGGGCAGACCAGTACCGGGCGGGCCAAAGAAATGAAGAAAAGCGCGAGCATAAATCGCGTCTTATCTGAGTCCAAATGACCACTTCTTCACCCCTTTCGCCCTGTTAGTGGGTTAGTATGTTTGGCCTATAGACTAGCTATGGGCACCGTTGGCGCGGGTCGTCATTATGTCGGACCCACGCTTATACACAATAGCACCTAGTTACAACACACATAGTTGCCATCACAAATTGTGTGAAATGCGGCCCAAATGTGTTGTTAGTATTTTGCACATTTGGACCGAATTTGTGCCAACCAAAATGGATGGACGTTAAATACTTCAACAAATATTCACGAAATATTTAAAGTATATTATTTCCCTTCATTTTGTTGAAATATTTAATTTTTCATATTGCAATGGCGTCAATGTTGACGCCTTTATGGTTGCTTGATTTTCAATATGAAAAATTGAATATTTCAACAAAATGAAGCGAAATAATTTACTTTAAATATTTCGTTCATATTCGTTGAAGTATTTAACCCTTCGAGGTATCTGAAAATAGAAAGAAAAATTTAAATGTAAAGAACTTACCTTGAATGTTTGCTTTAGCGCAAGATGTAAGCGATACTTTTTTAGAGAATCGATCAGAATTTGACGTTGATGTTTTTTTGAAGCGGTATGTATTAAATTTTTCGAAATAATTAATTTTTTTGCAATGAGGTAACACTGCAAGTGCGTTGTTTTAGAAGTTGATTTATTTTTGATTTTCATTGAGCGGGTCGACCATTTTTCGAAACCCGACCCGGACCGAACCCGACCCGATAAAATTTTTCGAAACCCGAATCGTTTCAAAACCCGACCCGGACCGAACCTGACCCGTTTAAAATTTTCCAAACCCGAAACCCGAACTGTTTCAAAACCCGACCCTGACCGAACCCGACCCGATAAAATTTTTAGAAACCCGAAATCCGAACTGTTTCAAAACCCGACCCGGACCGAACCAGACACTCAAGTTTTTCGAAACTCACAACCCAAATTACTTCGAAACAAAAATTATTTCAACGCCCGACGTCTGCATTCTTCACGGAACTTAGACTAAAACAAAATTCGTGTAATGTAAGATGATAAACTTTAGACAAGTTTTGTAAAATATAAAAAGTCAATAAAGGATCGGGACCCGAATAAAATGATACAACAACCCGACCCGGAACGAACCCGACCCGCTAAAATTTTTCGAAACCCGAAACCCGAAACCCGAACTGTTTCCAAACCCGGCCCGACCCGATTAAAATTTTCGAAACCCGAAACCCATGAACCCGAAAAAATCAATTCGGGTTCGGGCTCGGGTCGGGTTTTTTAAAGTTTCGGACAACCCGCTCATCTCTAAATTAGTTACAATCCCACAGAAATTGTAATTTCCTAGATATTTTAATTCTCCAGGAATTGTAATTCGCTAGGGATTGTATTCACGGCTCAAAACTTCCTGTGTATCGTCATAAACAGATCCGATTCCACCGTCGATGAAGTGAAGAAATGATGAAAATCGTATGTAGTCACATTTCTAATGTATTTTTTGTGTGCTGCTAGTCGATTTGATGAATGCTTTGTATTGCTTGGGATCAACATATAAATTGAAACCAAATGTTTCTTGTTGCACTTGTTTACTTTATTGCTTATCTTCCGGTTGCTTTACCAATCATCTAAAGGGGTTGAAATGAAATTTGAACAATGTAAAAAAATAAACAACATTTATCCGTTCAACTTATGCTAAACTATTAAAAATTAGGGCAAAATTTGTTAAAACATTATGGTATGTACAAGGACCCGTAAAAGAATGTATTAAATTCTGATAACGATTAAGTTGAATGGAAATCACTTAAAGGCTTCAGCATCGGCGTTGGCATCTGCGAAATTTTTTTTTTTAAATTTGAAAATTATAACAAATTGTGAAAGATTTTTAAGAAAAGGCCTTCAATACATAATACTCCCCTCAGAGGTGAGCTGGGGCCGATTAAACTTACATTCCCCCAATCTTATTTGAATTTTTATTCATGCAGTATCGTGTGAGGTCGAGCACCTTGAATTAGGCCAACTCTGTCAACAATAGAGCCGGAGCTAATCATGAAAAACCTCAAAGAGGTGCTGCTACAAATGTGTAGTCGTCGACCCAGATTTTTATTTTATCTACACAAATAATTTGTCCTCAATTTGTGCAATACAAGACTATAAAGGATTATTTTTTTGGACTTGTACTAAAATCCCTATTTAAATATGACGAAACTTTCTCATATATCTCGTTCAAAGATATTTTTAGTCCTTCACTCGTATGAAAATTTAATGGACAGCAGAAATATGTCCTCATTTTGTCCTTTCCCAACCATCGAAAGAAACAACAAAAAAAAAGTGGCGCCGATCGGATTTGAACCGGTGACGCTAGGCAGCCCAAGCAAACTCTCTCATGCATCTCGTTGAAGAATATTTTTATTCCTTCACTCGTATGAAAATTTAATGCGCAGCAGAAATATGTCCTCATTTTGTCCTTTCTTGATCATCGACAAAAACAATTAAAAAAAATTTCGGTGATCGGATTTGAAGCGATTTTCTAGTTTGGGAGCTTTTGAAGAGTTTTTATTATTTTTTTAGTACACTCTATTTTCTAGTTATCTACGTCATTATGCAATTTTCTGATTTCACATACGCAAAGGACAAATTGAGGACATATTTTTGAATTAGAATATACAAGAGTCAGAATGTTCCTATGGTCATATTTAAATAGAGGTTTTAGTACAAGTCCAAGAAAATAATCCTTTATAGTCTTGTTTGAGGGAATGTTTTGAAAATTTTGAATGCATATTCTGAAAGGACAAATTGAGGACAAATTTTTACTGTACTAAACTTTTTAGTACAAAACACTTTAAAATCTAGTAACACACTTTTACACAATCGAAGTGTCTGTACACTAATTGGAAAGTGTCAAGAATTTAGGACAAATTAATGGCATCACCAATTTTGCTCAAATTTTTATCGTTTTTCAAAAAAGCGATTTTGAGCCTTTTGGCGTTTTAGTACACCTCTGTATTTCGGACCCCTAGGACATTTTTTTTTGTGTCGGACGCATAGGACAAATTGAGGACAAATTATTTGTGTAGATAAAATAAAAATCTGGCTCGACGACTACACATTTGTAGCAGCACCCCTCAAAGAGCGATTCCTTTGCTAATTTGAAGAGATTTTAGCGAAAACGTTCACCTACCCTCAAAAACCCACAATTTGGCTACATTTCGACTGGAAATTCGAAATCTCTTCTGCTCATCTTCGAACGCGGCTTCAGATTTTTAAAAATGAGTCTGACAGACAGGTAGACGGAAAAGATTTTTTTGCAGATATGCAGACCGCGCGCTCCCAGATAACACAACCACATTAAATCCACACATATTATGAACTTTTAATGTACAAAATCACAAATGTACATTTTGTAGTGTAAATTGTTAGCTAAGCCTGTTTACTTTATACGAGTATAATAAACTTCCTCAATTGTGCTATCTTATTAGCGCATGTGCAATGTGCAAAGGATAGCCCGTGAAGAACAAGAACAACCTAAAACTATAAAATAAAACGAACGAAAGTAAGACAAAACATATGCAAGGGACCCGTATGCATCTAGCAAAAGACATTTTTTGGACGAACCTGGGCCTGGCCCTAAGGATAGGCCTCGGACCCATAATTTCATGATCAAAGTTTGGCTACAACAATGCACAGAAAACTTCATCATTAAAGGAATACGAGTATATACATAAAAAACCACCAACTATCGTGTCGTGTAGTGTGAGTTGGGCCTCTGATCCGAGCTGTAAATCACTCAACCAATTTTCACTAATATTTTTTGTAATTTCTAGAAGTCCATATCTTTTACTCAAAACCTTGAAGAGCGATTTCAGTGCTAATTTCGCAGAGATATAAGTCAAAAAGTTTCACCGACCTTCAAAAACCACTTTTTCGACTGTGGTTTCGAAAGTTTTCAACCGATTTTGTCCAAATTCAATCCCGTAATCATTTTTTCAGTTATCTTTCGGGATAAGATTTAACCGATTTATGTAGAATAAACGTTGGGCCCTAATAGAGACTTAGTTTTAGGGCCCTGGCTGTGTTCAATGGCTCAAAATCAAACAATTTTCTTCCGAAAATTGTCGGGCAGTCCTTTCTAACAAAAAAAAATGAAAAATGGAAAATATTTACTTGAGGCAAGTACAAAGGCTCTAGCTGCGCGGCCCTTGGCCCGACAGTTACCAGTTTCAATTCTATAAACGACTTTTCGATTGCCTTTCAGAGAGAAAAATTTGTCTAGAAAAACGGGCAAGTTTTACTTGAGTTATCGTGTTGACAGACGGACGGGCAAATTTTTTTTGCATTGTTCTCTTATTTAGACACCAAAAAAGTAAAACCAAATCCCGAAAGTCGACTGGTTACGTCGTGGTAAACGCGAGACTCTCTTTGAGGATCTTCGTACTGGTCTAAGCATTTGGTTTCAATATTTTATCGCATAGCGCCCGGTAAGTTGTTTTTTCTGTGCATGATACCTACTTTTGTAAGTTTCACTTTACGTTGCAGTTCCTACGAAACTTTACAGTCACAGGTACCTGCAATTGTGATAGTTATTTGGATTACAAGGGATGAAAGTATGAGAATTGCGATTGCAGCCCTTGCCTTCGGCGCGGCGTAAGGTAATGATTCAAAATAAATCGTATGAAAATGGTGGTAGTCATGTGTATTCTAAATCCAATGCCATCCGACACCACAACATAATTCCTTACGATTTTTGTACAAAATATTGTTTATTTTGATTTATTCCACCCAATGGACGAACAATTTTTAATTTTATCCAGATGAAACGCTTTGATTTTTATTCTTTAAATTAAATACGAGTATGATGACCATTTTTTTTCGTCTGAATGCAAAATCATGAATGTTTTCAACCAAATAAACTCTAATGAGGTAAAATTTACTAGATAATTGGACAAATAAGTGAGTCAAATGCAGTTGTTTATAACCTCGTTTAAAAATCACAAAGCTCCACTCGTTTTACGACATTCAACCTTGGATATATACTCACGCACATATCCACTTAGATATATCAGTTTGGGTCGAACCTTCATAAGTCCATGAAACACAGATCTAGCGATCCTAATGTTTCGTTATCTGATCATCATGTAAATCTCGGAAACCTCCCAGTACCAGTTAGGAAACTGCCCAGAGCGGCAGGTCCCATTTTGGTCACTGTTGCGGGTTGGATCACATGACTTCCTGGAGTCCTAAGCCTCAATAAGGAAAACTTTGGGCATTCACATACAACATGAACGCCCGTCTCCTCACCGAGGCCGCAGGTGCAGCTGGGATCATTAGAGAGTCCCATTTTAGTCAGATGCTTGCTTAATCCACAGTGCCCGGTGATCGCACCCACCACCCTCTTGATGAGTCCCCTGTCCACGTATAGCAATTCTGTAGCCCATTTCCCATTGGGCGCCAGTAAGAAACGCTTCGTGTGCATTGCTCCGTCATAGGCACTCCAATAGTAAGTGAATTGCGACCTCACCAAACTCTTCACCGCTTTCACACACACAGAGTGTGGTATGGGTGTAAGAGGCTCTGGCCCGCAACTTGGTGTTGCCGAGTCTTTCCTGGCTCACATTCACACTCGTACTATAATGACTCACCAAGTATGTGATAGTAGATTACAGTGGGGGATACGGAAATAAGACATTACATGAGGAATTAATTTTGTGAAATGAGCCAAACTCAAGAGGGTGTTTTTAAGCAAAAAGCTTTGAAAACTGTTTTTGACGAGTGTAGTGTTTGTATCCCGAGCCGAAGGCGAGGTCTACAACTACAAGAGTTAAAAAACAGTTTTTAAAGCGAGTTGCTTAAAAATACACGAATGAGTTTGCGAGTGTAGCGAAATTATCCAGAAAGGATGACTTCCATCCCCCACTGTATGCTGTTTTACTCGGTGTCCCAACCGAAAACGCGTCATTACATGCAGATACACATGTAATGAGAAGTTTCCGGTGGGGGCTACATGTAATGAATAGCATGTAATGAATAATTTCCGTGGGGTGCACACATACATGTAATAACAAGTTTTCGGTGGGACAACGAGTAAAAGAAAATAACAGTAATCAAAGAGCCGTTAATTGCTTTTTAATTGACGCTTCTGAGAATACGGAAACCATTTGCATAGCAGCAACATGAAAGGTTCACGTTCACACTGATTATACCTTGTTACAGGTAACGGGTTTTCAGGTAATTAGGTACTTGTAAATACAACATTCGTAAGGAAGTGTGAGTTAGAGGTACCGCCTACTATAATCCGCTCATTTTTCGATGGTATGTATGAAAGAGACAATAAGATGAACGCGAATTCATGAAGGGCTCACTCTATGTTAAGTTCTGTCTATGTTAGCCAGTCAGCTTTTGATTTTCAAATTGGACTGTTTTAGTGATCAGTTTCTATTCATCAAAATTTTAAAATGAAGAAGAAGAGGATATCCATGTGGTTAAAACCGGACACGTTTTCGACTTTGAGGGCGCTTCGGTCCTCAAAAAAGTTCGAATCAGAGGCCTCCTTAAGATTCATGAGGCGAATCAAATCATTCTTCACGAAGGATCAACAGTTAATTTCAAAAAAGACGCTAAGCATATTTCTCCCGTCTTCTACAACTTGATTAAAAACACCATGTTTGGTAATAAATAGCGGAAATTAAAATCTGTTAACACTGGCCGGCTGGATCCATCAAATGCAATAAGTCATCCTTCGTTAGACCGTTTAGAACCTAGTGAATTACAGGTGAAAGATGACACATAAAAAATTCTTACAAATAACAATACATAAACAAATCAACAAGTGCAATACTAAATGAAGAAATTCTAGTCAAATTGTTGTATGTGATAAATCATGGGCGCGCGGTAGCAATGCGCCCGTGACGCAAGTCTTACACGCCAAAAAATTCACAAGAAATTTTTTCGTAGACTAAGGAACATATATACAGCGACGTACCCCCCGGAAAATATTTTTCCCGGATTCTACGGAAAATTTTAGGCCGAAGTGCCTTTTCACTCATTAAAATCGGTTCAGTCGTTCCGAAGATATGAATTAAACAATTTTGCTATTTTGTATGGAAATGGACTCAAATCGCATATTTTTAACTAGTCAATTTGGT
>CM055403.1:74508267-74574409 GCA_029228625.1 Pseudolycoriella hygida
GGAAAAATTTAAGTTTAGTGCCCCCCTCCCGGAGGGGGGGAAAGGGGTGGGGATCGATAGATGGTTATGCCCTGATCACGAAAATATATTTTTTTTGCGGCGGTCCCTCCCCCCCTTTAAAGTTTTCAAATTTCAAAATTTTTGCGGTCTAAAAACCGACATAAATTAGAGAAATATTGCCGAAAATGATGTGGGGGTTACTGCCACATCATAAATATTCAGTTGAAAAGAGGAGGAGTGGACAAGTACAACGTCAAACATATAACTTTTTTAAATACCATTATTGAAGTCTAACGAAATTCACTTCTTTATTCATGTAAATATTATTCTTTAACATTCAACCTCTTTCCCCCCCCCCCAATTCACGATTTTTTTTACTCCCGACTCCCCCCCCCCTCCCACACTCACCAGCCCCCAGAGGAGAGTTTATTGTTCTTTATCCATGTAAACATTCGCTAACTGTACAGTTACCCAGGATACGCCACGTGGAGGCTGTTTACATGTATCCCATTGGCCCTGAAAAGGGCCGTTTGGCATACTGGAGTGGGGACCCCTCGGTGCGTCAGTTCCGAAGTATTTAACGACTCCAAACCCCCTTCAGTAGCGCATCAATTACGACTTTTGGTACGGTGCATCATGAAATTTTAAATTTTATCGTAAATAGCTTGGAGTTCATCGCTAAATTCGTTGAATTTATGTTTATTGGCCCTTTCTGGTGTTGTCCCGGTGCCGTCGTATAGGAACGCAGCATTTTTACAGAATTCTGCGTAAGCATCAACTCCTCGAATTCTGCAAGATTTGAGGAATAAATACTTGGACAGTTTTGTTGCCAACAAATCTGACTGTCTGTTGTGATTTCCAACAACTTCTTTGGCGTGTCTCCAGCAGCTTTCGATGGTGTTGGTATGCGCACCAGTTTCCGGATCTTTGAAGTTTTTGGAATGATTTACCGTTTGATGGGTAAATCCTTCATCGCCTAAGCAGTCGTATGCTCGCCAACAATCGGAAATTATAGTGGTGTGTGGCAAGATGAAGTGCTTTATAATGCAAAGTAAAACATCTTTGCCTCGGCTGTCCACTGGAATCATGAAACAGCGTCCAGTTTCTCTTTCCACACCTCCGAAGACCCACTTGCCGTCTACTCGGTGACCTCGATTGTACTTTCTTTTTCCGAATTTCGATTCGTCGATTTCGACTGTTCGTCCTTCACCTCCAAGAGGTTCAGCATTGTGCAACATTGCATCGAACACAACCTCTCCACAAAAGGATGACCAATCGACCAAAGTAACCTCGGAAGTTTCGATTAATTCGGAAATGTGGTTATGTTGAACCTTTTTCAACCACAGGTCGATGAAACCGAGTACTTTCCAAATTTGCAAATGAGTTCCCTCGAAGAACGTCCCGTGTCTGTATGATTTGGTATTGCCGCAGTCCTTTGTGGCCTTTTTGTTTTTAACAATTTTGGCGTTGCACTTCCACCTGCATCCGTCCACGGTTGTTGTGGCCATTCGCAATAACATTACAGAACCACAATTTGTGCAGTTTGGCATTTTCCCGATTAGCCCGAGCTCTTTTGCGAATTTCAAAATTCCTTCGTCACCCTCCACAGCGTGCAATCTCACAATCTTCGTAAAATTTGTCGATGCCATTCTGAGTGCAAGTAAAATGAAACTGATAATACACAATGTTCAAAATGGCTGATGTAACATTGGAAGCTATCATTGTTTCACCGACAACAAAGCGTAGCTGTATTTGTTTTGTAAAGAACACATATTTCTCTTCACTGCAACAGTAATGTCGGAGGCAAATGTACTGCGCCGCAATTTGCGGAATCCATCGTTATTTCTACAAATGGTGATCGGAGAAGCTGATACTTGACCTAAATTTATCCGCGCGGCATTTTGGGAACCAAATTTCAAGTATCACAACAGAATGATCGTTGTGAACTTTGCATTGTCAGTGACCGACAAAATGATACGCATGGAAATGATACGCATATGAAATGATACTACTCATTTATAATGATACACAGAGATTGAGGTATAATATTAAAGCGCTCAATTTGTATAAGGAAAATATTAAAGCGCTCAATTTGTATAAGGATAATATTAAAGCGCTCAATTTGTATAAGGAAAATATTAAAGCGCTCAATTTGTATAAGGAAAATATTAAAGCGCTCAATAGGATGTAAAACATCTGTATCATTTTAATGTGTATCATTTTGAATGTGTATCATTTTGAATGTGTATCATTTTGCATGTGTATCTAATTTTTTTGTGATTATTATTTTACAGGTCACTTCTCCAAGTGGCGTATCCTGCATAAATGTACAGTTAGCGAATGTTTACATGGATAAAGAACAATCTCCTCTGGGGGCTGGCGAGTGTGGGGGGGGGTCGGGGGTAAAAAAATCGTGACTTGGGGGGGGGAGGAGGTTGAAAGTTAAAGAATAATATTTACATGAATAAAGAAGTGGATTTCGTTAGACTTCAGTAATGGTTTTTAAAAAAGTTATATGTTTGACGTTGTACTTGTCCACTCCTCCTCTTTTCAACTGAATATTTATGATGTAGCAGTAACCCCCACATCATTTTCGGCAATATTTCTCTAATTTATGTCTGTTTTTAGACCGCAAAAATTTTGAAATTTGAAAACTTTAAACCCCCCCCAAAGGGGGGGCCGCCACAAAAAAAATATATTTTCGTGATCAGGGCATCACCCTCTATCGATCCCCACCCCTTTCCCCCCCTCCGGGAGGGGGGCACTAAACTTAAATTTTACCCTGATATTTATTAAGCTAGCGGCCGTGAGCTAGAAAAAATAATTTGTGTAATAAAGCAGAATTCAAGTTCACCATAGCACGTGTGCTATCGATCAAAAATTTTTGTTCGTCATTCAAATGATGAGACGATGGCGTTTCGTCGTTTTATCATCTTACACGGTTAACCCTTTACATGAAATTTTCGATAACCTTATTTAAATTATCAAGCTGTCAAAATCAAAATAATTTCTTTTTACTGGTGCATATATTTCAAAAAATGCCAAATTATTGAACCTGCTGCATCTGAAATATTTAAACCGCTTTGGAAAAATAATAATTTCGAAGCTACATCTCTCTTCTCTCATACTTTTCATTTCAATTTAGAAAACGTAAAATCATAGACTCTATATTTAAAAGCCACTCACAATTCTTTATCCTACTTCCAATTGTTTAACAAAAATCGAAAAACTAAACGTACTGATTTCGTCGTTTACGACTCATCAGTACACCTTGTCTTAAGACCATGTGTATATGAGCAACGATTGCCATAGAATGATACTCAGACTATGTCAACTCGCCTTTTATACAATCCAGATCCTACGATTGGATGCATGTCTTTTCGTTTGAACAATTTGGAAGTAAAAGAATTGTGAGTTTGTTTCGGTTATTTTTTGTTGAATCAAGCGGAAGCGGACTTTAATCTGCCGAAGGTACAGCAGCCATAGTAAAATATTGCTTCTATGGGTGTAATTGTACCGAAACGAAAATTTTCTCAATTTTCACCTTGATAAACTCGATGTTAAAACTCTATGCGTAAAATGCATAAGGAAATTTGACGTAAATAAAAACAAACCTGTCAGACCACACATAATGCAACTATAAGAAGACTCGGCACCCAAAATACTGCGATTTCCTCTTTGATCAAGCATTTTCATAGAAAAGTGCCATCTTGTCATCTCTGGAGTATAACTCTATGCATGAAACACATTGACTTTGAATTTTATTGAAAATTAAAATTTTCTTGAAAATTAAAATTTTCTTGAAAATTAAAATTTTCTTGAAAATTAAAATTTTCTTGAAAATTAAAATTTTCTTGATAATTCAAATTTTCTTGAAAATTCAAATTTTCTTGAAGATTTGAATTTTATTGGAAAGGAGGGTAAGGGACCATCCATAAATTACGTACGCTTTTTTCAGTGCTGTCATCAGATTTAAATCAACAATAACTTGGAAAATATTCACTTTTGAGGCGTCAAATGTATGACCGACCCCCCCATACAACCCACCTAAATGGGAGGGGGGTCGGCCATACATTTGATGTCTCAAAAGTCAATATTTTTCAAGTTATTGTTGATTTAAATCTGATGACAGCACTGAAAAAAGCGTACGTAATTTATGGATGGTCCCTAACCGGTATGGTCAAATTTTGGGCCACGAGTCACAAAAAGTGTTATATCGCATCAATCGAGGTACTTCTGCGGTTTATGGAACAAATGGAATAAATGGAATACAATCTTTCCAATCTCGAAATTATACAATTATGTCTTTTGAGAGTTATTTTTGTGGGTTTAAAACACAATGAATAAATTCCAATTAGGTGTTGCCGCCTTTGGAAGAATGTATGTAAACAAATTGGCCATGTCATGTCATTTGTCAACAAAAACACAAATCGGAAGATTCCCGTGATGATCACAAATAAAATTACATTTTTTTATTAGAAAAGTTAATTCGAAACTTCACAAAATTTTACAACTTTTTCTAAATAGATAAACGTTTCTATTAAAAGCAAAATTCTCGAAAATCCACTAGAGGAAAGTGAAATAATGCTTGCAGAAGCTGGAAGTTTTAAAACACTTTTCACACGATAGAAATTAGCGATTTTTTGATGGATACACCAATCTATTTATTAAAAAAAGATTCAAAACTCCACAATTAAACACAGCACACGGTGGGCTTTAACCGATTTAAATGAAAAGTGTTTGCACATTGGGTTTCTCTCTTGATTGTCTTTCTGGGATACCGTGGTAAACAGAAACAATCGAAAGTAAAATCTTTAACTGAAGAAATTTTGTAAAAAGTGACTTTAAAAGATTTTTAGGGCGCGTAGACTGTTCTAGCTGCAGTCTATGGCACATAATTCGGTTTTCGACTATAGAAACATAGTCAAACATTTATTTCAAATTTTTCCTGATGAAATATGCGTCAAAAGCTGCGAAAACAGTTTTTCAATATTTTTCATATTTGCCGAGATATATGAACGAAAGTGCTCCCGATGGTGGCGAAATGCGCTTTTTTTCTACACCTTTTTGTTATTTACTAATATTGTTTGTCCTCAAAAAGCAATAGAAACCATTTAAAAATGAAACTGAGATTAAATTTATATTTTCGTAAAATTCAAACATGTAGGGCATTGAATTCACGAACCGCACGTAACAAACTCGACTCCATCGATTGTTCCGAATAGAAACCAAGTGATTTTTGATGTTTTCTGCAAAAGTCGCCCACATGGTAAAACACAGCGTGAATTTTAGGTGTGACCGACACATTCAAATCCAAAAAACTCCTTTTGAAGTCGTTCAAATTTTTTACAAAATTCGGATCTAAATTTTGACCGAAACACGATTTGACCACTGAATGGAAGTCCTCGAGCGCTTTGACAAACTTCAAACAGCCGACGGGACAGATTGCTCTTAGGATATCTAGTTTCTCTAGCAATTTTTTACAAGCGTTTCCGTTAAAACCTGCACCAGCTTGAGTAACGCTTTTCTCAACGTTACGAGATTTCGCCCATACCAATGCTTCATTGTTGAATGCACCATGAATGTGATCGTAAATGGTGTTGACAACGCCCAACATTAAATGCAATTCTGGCGGTGGAATGATATCAATAAACCGTTCGTCCAAATTCGAAGCGCCAGTGAACAGTGGCATTTGAATGCAATTAAAAAACATCTTCGCATCATTCTTTTTCGCCCCTGAAGCCAGCCACTTTTCGTTGCTCTGCAACGAGTTTCGAATTGTTCGGAATTCCGCACACTCGCTTAGTTTATATTTGCTCGAAATACAAAATGTGCATGGGAATAGACTACTGTGAGGCATAAGGCCACATATGATGTTTGCAAGTTTGAGGTCAATTGCGAAAGTGCCGTTGCCGCTGGAAATGTTTATGTCGATTTCGGACCATAGTAGTGACACATTTTGGTAATTTTCTTGTACGGTTTCGGCTATACCAATTATGAAAAGTTTTTTCACTCCGGAGTCGCGAAAACGTTTCGATGCTATACTGTCATCATATGACTGTCGCTTTGATCGATCCATCGCTAACTCATCTTCTTCAGTTGACTGGATTGACAACGAAACTTTAAGCGAACCCCCTCCACTATCAATTCCAATTTTTAGATTACTGTTCCAGTACATATTTGATAAGGCCACTCAAGTTATTGTAATAAACAGCATACCGTGGAGCATCTGTGAGTTTATTGGCTTTGATGTTGATGAAATTTAATTGCTTCAAGGCGAAAAAGTCATCAAGGGCGTGAATTTTTGCGGACAATTTATTTTTCAAATTAGGCTCAATGAACTTTCGATTTTGAGTTACGTGCCGAAACATCGCGGCCATTTCGAGTGTTTCATTTTGATTCAGACCGACATTAGCTTGAATTTTCAGTACATCATCTACTGACATTATCGTTTCCTTTGGGTTCCTTGCATTCATTGACATTTTTAATGGTTTGCCATTCCGTTGAGATAATTTAATTGAACCGTTTCCCGATTCTCTGAGTTTCTTCTTCAGTTGCAATGATATAATTTGGTCTTTTGTTTTGATTGAAGAAGAGTTCAAGATGCTCTGAACATTGCAAAATCGAGCATGATTGTTGCAATGATGACTGACTCCTCTCGATATGACTCCGAAGCATTGATCACATATTTTGTTATGCTTGACCTTCGTTATTGGAGAACCTACAGTACAATTTTCAGTTTAGAATATTGATTTGTGGTTCGTCTAAAAACGTTGTACCTTTGCATCCTAATCCAGATTTTCGAACGATTGCACAAATTTTGCATTTGCTGCATGGTGATTGTTTTGACGATCTAGTGATTTTATTCGCTTTGAATTGCAACAAATTTGGTGGAACAATACTTCCATCTCGGTACAACTGCCTTACGCATTTAGCACAGATCGCATTTGGTAAACGTTCATCAGACGCTTGGTATTCGAACACACTTTGAATCTTAGCCTCTAATTTGCCTTGAGATATTATTGGCCTAAATGTGCTTTTATTGGAAGCAACATTTTTTCCAAAACAAATAATGCAAATTTTTTTTCGGTTTTTATCATGAGTTGATGAATATCCAAATTCACTCATTTTTGTAAAAAAAAACTCTTTCAAAGAGTATTAAAACGAAAAAATGTTGGTAAAAAATATCGAAGACAATAATAATGAAAATAAAAAAATGATTTTAACAGATACAGAACACAACACTTTCAAAGTGTATTTTAAACCGAACTGCCAATGCAACAGCCTCATGACAATGGCAATGACAAAATTTTAAAGCCATTGTTCTATTTATCATCTCGATAAACCAAATCGGTATTACGCATAAATGAAATGTATTCTTGACGTGTTCATAGCAATTGTTTCGCAAAAAACATAGGAAAAAAGCGCATTTTGCCACCATCCATCGGGAGCACTTTCGTTCATATATCTCGGCAAATATGAAAAATATTGAAAAACTGTTTTCGCAGCTTTTGACGCATATTTCATCAGGAAAAATTTGAAATAAATGTTTGACTATGTTTCTATAGTCGAAAACCGAATTATGTGCCATAGACTGCAGCTAGAATAGTCTACGCGCCCTAAAAATCTTTTAAAGTCACTTTTTTTAAAATTTCTTCAGTTAAAGATTTTACTTTCGATTGTTTCTGTTTACCACGGTATCCCAGAAAGACAATCAAGAGAGAAACCCAATGTGCAAACACTTTTCATTTAAATCGGTTAAAGCCCACCGTGAGCACAACAAATGATCAAAACGTAATAACAATTGAAATTGTTTTAACTGAAGTAAAACAATAATTTGGGAGATACTTCACTAGAAAATCTCAAATTTTAAAAAATATACTGAAGTACTGCTACTGTCAAAGCCGTCAATCAAAACAATGAATGATAATGTAGATAAAGATGATGAAAATCAAGATACGGTTGACCCGTACGGTTATTTCAAAAATAAATTGAATTTTCGAAAAAATTGAATTTTCAAGAAATTGGAAGTTTTTGTGAAAATTCAAAATTATCAAGAAAACCCAAATTTTTGAAAAATCCATTTCTTTCTCCAAATATAAATTTTTGTGAAAATAAATTAATAAATAATAAATATATATAATAAATAAATAATTAATAAATAAATAAATAAAAATTACAGGAAAATATAAATTTCTAGAAAAATTTTAAATTATCAGAAAAGTTAAAAATTTCAAAAGAATTAGACTCTCTAAGAAAATTGGAGTTTTATAAGATATGCGAATCCCCGAAATAATTGAACTTTCTGCAAAATTAAGCTTTTAGGAAATTTACAAAATTAAACAAAAAACTACATTTGCAAGAAAATTCAAATTGTTGAAGTAATTTCTAAATCCAACATTAAATAAAAAATAATGCGAAGAAACAAATATCGATCTATTCCGAAATTTGCTAACATCAAACAAATGTGCAAAAAATTTAAGTCAGAGAACGTTTGAATTTTACAAAAAAAAAATGCGCCAATTAACGAACTCAATGAAACTGCATTATCGATATACATTTAGCAAAAGCCAATAGCGACAACACTAAAACTGGGTGTGGGTTTTAGATCTCAAAGAACTTGCAGAACCCACAAATCGCAAGTTTTGTATAATTTTTCATTTGGAACGATTGTAAATTAAAAAAATTTTCAAATTCGTCAAAACCTCAAATAGACCTAATTTTGATGGCAATGCACACAACAAACCATACTAATGTGTCAAAAAGTGAAAAAACCCACTTTTGAAAACTTAAAAGATTTTTTGTTGAAAAATGGAATAAATTAATTTATTCCATTTAATCCAAAAAAAAAAAAAATAAAATTTAATCTCAAGATGCTCAAAATGCTTTATAATTTGTGCAAACGTTTTTTTGAATTTATTTGTCTAACTTGTGATGTGTTTGGTTCAGATATTTCGCAAAAACAACAAAAAAATTTTGGGAATAAATGGAATAAAAGAATAAATTAATGAAATAAATGAAGTGCGTCACCCCTCGGCATCAATCCAAGCTGTCACCTTTCTGATACTTTGTCATAATGTTTCTAAATGGTCTATGTGTCTTAAAAAAAATTGGCGTAGGTGGCAGCCTGGAATATCTTAGACGTAAAAAATCCAATTTTTATCAAGAGTCAAAAAACAGTTTTTAAAGCGAGTTGCTTAAAAATACACGAATGAGTTTGCGAATGTCACAAAATTATCCAGAATGGACGACTTATTAAGCATCCCCCACTGTATGCTGTTTTACTCGGTGTCCCAACCGAAAACGCGTCATTACATGCAGATATAAATGTAATGAGAAGTTTCCGGTGGGGGCGGCGGGGCTACATGTAATAAGTAGCATGTAATGAATGACATGTAATGAGTAATTTCCGTGGGGTGCACATATACATGTAACGAAAAGTTTTCGGCGGGACAACGAGTAATAAACTATTATACTGAAGCGAAGGTAATGTTAGTTTCATTCTTTGGCCTGGTTCTATTTCAAAAATGATTCCCTTCAAGTCAAGCCTTTTATGAAAACTAAAGTGAAATAATCTATTTAGGACGGTTGATTTTAGCTATTTATGGCATTACTAGAGACACACTACATTAACAACCTTATATTTATTGTTCTTTCTTCACATGTGCGTGAAAACAAAAACCGATTATTTTTTGCGTCACCCTTTGTGACATTGAAAATTCAGACAAAATGCTCTCTGTTTTGTTTGTCAAATTGCTCAGTGCTTTTTCGGTGCATTCACGTTTTCAGATCTCTTTCAATTTAACCGGCACATAAATTTTCTCCCGTCTCTCTCCTATGTGTTTGACTTCTGAATAAAATTCACCACTCAATCGGCATTCGGCTGGCTACATTTTCAGTTGCTCGCGTACTTCGGGTTCATATGTACGTGTTTCAGTAAGCGTGGCTCTCGCGTTCGTCGATGGAAAAAGCAATACTTTCCTGGTTTTTTGTTTGAATTTTTTGTGTTTCTTGTAAAAAATAATATTAACAAGGAAAATAATTCAAAACGTGAATTTAAAATCTCGTAATCCGTTTCACGAGAAATGGTGCAATTTCATGTTTGATTTACATGGTGTGAATGAAAAATGATGCCATAAAATGTGCTAAGTGTTTACAATCAAATTTTGTGCTTCAATGGAGTCAAAAAAAGGCCAAATAAGGCAATGCAATAAAAGTGCAATAAAATCATAATAAAAGGTTTGGGCCTGCAGCAACATTCAACTAAAGAAATTTTATTTATTGAGATCTTAAGGATACATCTTTCATACATTTTTATTGGATACATTTTTCCGCATCGCAGCTGTTTTCTTCCATACCGAAGGAAACAAGATTTCTTTCTCATTTTCGGTTTGCTTGAAATGCAAACCGACACACCGACTCATAAATTCTGGTTTTAGCAGATTATTTATCTTTTGGATTTTATGTTCGTTGTTACAATAAAGGTGAGATTTTTCAACGTAAAGTATGTTAGTATTAAAATATGGGCTTCATTCAATCATTCCGCGCCTCTTAATTTTGTTTAACGTCATTCAGAAAGAAAGCGTTTCCAACAAGAAACCAAATTTTTATTATCAGTGACGAATTGTAATTAGCGGTAAGAAAAATACTAGAGTGTCTTTTTCTCACAGCGAAAATATAACAAATCTTATATTCTCGAAATTTGCTTACAACGCACTTTGATGTTTTCATTTTTGGTAATATTTTCGAAATTTGTTCCCCGCGAGAAAAAGATGCTGGCAAGAAGAGTAAATTGCAATCCTCTACAATCACTTTCGTCAGATTGAGACCCAACGTTTCATAATTTTTGTCTTGGGAGTTTGTTTTTGTTTATTTTTTCGTTTTCTCTTATGATCAATGAAAACCACCACACATTACAAATAATAAATTGAATGTAACATTCAACAGTAAATATCAGCTCCGATCGTGGAGTCTTTTGAACTTTAAAGATTTTTCTCGTTTATCCACTTATGGTGGTATTCTCTTGGAATATTTACACTTATAAATGCCGTATAAAGCAATGTACAAGAGCAAGCAGAAAACAATATTTTGTTATTTATATGATGCCCGTATAGCAGACACACTGCATATACCTTTCAAAGTGTGTGAAAGTGTTTGACTACAAAACAAAGTATACTTTTCCATACATTACAACGCGACTCAGTTTTGTTCAGTGTGATCTACACAAACACATATTATTAATCGTAAGTTGTTGGAAATAAAAAACAAACCATAAAAGTTGAGGTAACTATACACATGAAGGATGAAAAAAAAAACCGAATGTAAAAACCAGAAAATTCTTTAAACTTGTGTGTTGAATGCAGAGTGAAGTCTGTCGATTATTATTTTTTCTTTGATGTTAGTTATGCTCTGCTATATATATGCGTGTGAGTGTACAGTACATAAGTATATAAAATATATAATGAATAAGAATAGCCCAGCTGTTGCTGTGTCTTCATTTTGATGGCAAGGGATTTTGAATAATTTTACCTTAAAACATCGCAAAGTTATTGAGGTTAAATGATGATGTGAATTGGTGCTGTTGAAGATGTCTTTTGCATTTTTTATTTCTAATGAGATGAAGTAAGTTGTTTTTCGCAATTTGCAAAGTATTTAATCCTACCAAATGACAAGGAAAGTGTAATGGTTGCATTAACTCGGATAAATAATGTGAAACTCACGCTGCTTTAGTGTCCATCAGAGGTGTCACATGGGAATTCAACTTTTCATTTTATATAACGTTTGTTAGCACCGTTCTTTATGTCTGAATTTTTTTCCTTTACTATAACACGACTTGGGAACGCAGAGAGTCGTTATTCTGGCTGGGACTTATAGATTTGTCAGGTTGGGGCGGTCCATTTCTGGTCCATGAAACACAGATCTAGTGATCCTTTGTTTCGTCTTGGCTGGGACTTACGCAACGTCTAGAGTTCTATTGATACCGTTTTCTTTATATTGGTGATTTCTTGCATTTTTGCGAAATACCGTGCAATTGATTGGTCATAAAATGCTCAGCAACAGGGAATTCGTCGTCCACAGAAATAACGAGAAGAGTAAGAAGCGCGTTCTTAACAGCAGACTGGCTGAAGTACGGTGCTCGCCTCCCTCGTTTTCAACCTATACACTAGTGACATGTTAACGAGACGACAAAGATGAAAGTGAAATGTCGCATCGACAGAATCAAAATGTTTTGCTTTCGCAGGATTAGTGAGTAAGTATGGCTTTCCTGTACTCAAAAACATTGCGTCATCTCATTTACGACGAAATCAAGCATTGTTAAAAGAGTCGAAACCAACAAAACCATCGACTTCCCACTCACCTACAGATGAACCGATAAAAACAAACAGATTAGTCTCAAGAAAACCAACCGTCATTGAAAACCGCAATGAATACGAAACCAATGCATGAAGCTGGCATGAAGAATGGTTCTGGTCTGGTTCATGGAAGGTATGGGGATGGAGACTGACTGACAATCCAGGATGTGATTATGACCAACCAAGTCAAACAATGAAGCACATTGCATCCGTATGTTATCTCCAACAACATTGTGGCATGCATCAACTGACAAGCTGACGAGGCGTGATGTATACACCTGTGAGACTAAATGCGATACATTTTTATTCCTGACGAAAGTATTTTAACTGTGATATATGTATGACGTATAGACGAAATTTTTGTGAAAACGCACGCTAAATAAATAAATTTTGCATTTTTGTGTGAATTGTACAAGCTGTCAAAACTGATTTGGCAAATAAATCATCGAAATTGTGTAAATAGTAATTTTAAAATCATTTCGTTTTATTGCACGTCGAAATAAGGTAGCGTTCATAAGTGACGTCTTCACTTTTTCCAGGTTTTTAGAAACCCTCCCCCTTGTCTGCAATGTTCCATACAAATTAAGATTTCTTTGTTTGTATGAAGTGTCTGTTTTCCTAGACCCCCTCCCCCCTAACGCAGACGTCATTTGTGAACGTTCGCTAAGATAACAAAAAGTGATTTAATTTTTGTGGTATGAAAGTATGATGTTATGAGCGGCAAGTGTACACGATAGTATTTGTTAACATTTTTGTTAACACCGTCCTCTATTCGCAATTCTCAGCAAAAAACATATGCAAGGGACCCGTACGCATCAGGATAGATATGGCAAACAGAATAGATGTTGCAAAAAGACTCGAACGTATCTAAGTAAATGTTGCCTTAACTCTTAAGTGTATGAAATTACATCGCCAAATCGGATTGTAAATTGCCGAAAGAGCGATATTGAAAAACCCGTCCGCAGCAACGGTGAAAAACATCTTTATATTCATAAAAAACCCCAAAGTTTGAAAAAAGTATATAAAAAAAATTTTCACAGAAAAAAAAAAAATTTTGTACTACGGCCAATCTTTGAATCGACCTAGAGCCCTTTGGAGAGGCCTCTGACCCATACTTTCATGGACAAAAATGTTATCTACTTTTTACTCTGCAACACTGAACAAAAAATCTCATCATTCACGAAAAACCACCAAATATCTTTTAGAGTCGCGTAGCCTGAGTTGGACCCACACTAAGGACTCTACAGCCAGAACCATTCATCAGATTTTCCAGAATTTAATTTCCGTGATTTTCTGATATCCACATCTTCTATTTAAAACCTTCAAGAGCGATTTCAGTTATAATTTTGCAGAGATAAAAGTCGAAAAGTTTCACCAACCTTCCAAAAACCACGTTTTTTACTACTTTTTCGACCGTAACTTCGAAAGTTCTAACCGATTTTGCCCAAATTCGTTATGACTTACCCAGATAACACAGATCGCATTTTATAATGTGGTTGCTCACTGTGCGAAATTCAATGTTGTTGTACATAAAATGTACAAAAATGTGCCTGTAAAGTCACAAAGTCACATCGCAAAAATTTGACTTGTATGTAGGAATCTATGTAGTATTTTTGTACAGGAAGTCAAATTTTTGCGTATTAAACTGAAAGAACAGAAAAACTATGACACCAGTGTCCGGCATTTGTGACGCATTTTTTTAATCAAATGTGAAAATGTTTTGAAAGTTTTTTTGCGTTTCGAAGCGTTCAGCGTCACCCATATTGATATCAGTTCTTTTGGAAGAAGGGACAACGACTTGCGTCACATTTCCCTTTTAAAAGGGTTTTTGTTGTGATATCAGTAGTTTTGGAAGTAATTCAAAGCGATTAACCCAAAAATATCAAAAAAACCTGATGGAAGTGGAAAAATGCTAGACAAATCCACAAAAATCCTTAAGAATCCCTTAAACCTAGGAAGCTCCATTGCATGACCTGATTCATGCCGAGAATAACCGAAAAATATCAAAAAATCTGATGGAGGTTGAAAAGTGCTAGAGAAATCCACAAAAATCCTTAAATCCCTTAAACCCAGGAAGATCCATTGCATGACCTGGCTCATGTTGAGAGCAACCGAAAAATATCAAAAAACCTGATGGAAGTTGAAAATCCACAAGAATCTCATAAACCTATTAAGCCCCATTGGATGACCTCACTCATATCGAGAATAACCGAAAAATATCAAAAACTCTAATGGAAGTTGAATACCTCACTTACCCAACCGTGACACACACCACACACATTATTTTATATGGGATTTGTATGGGAGCTTCCAGGAGCCCTAGCGCCCAAACGAAGCCGGTGACCCCATTTTTTTAAATCTTAGATGGCGTGGAATGCCCATCCGAAGGTCCCTGCAAAATTTAAAGAAGATCTGACCGCCAGTTTTCGAGAAATCGCCAAAAAAGTCGTTTTTCATACAAATGGAAATGCCACAACTAACTAACTAACTAACTAACTAACTAACTAACGTAGGATATATACATTTTCTTTGGCTTCTATGAAGCAGCACATTTTGTATGGAAAATGACGATTTTCTAAAGGTCATATCTTCAGATCCACTGGACCGATTTTAATGAGTGAAAGGTCGATTTCAATCAAAATTTTACGTAGAATTCGATAATTTAGGTCTCAGGGGGGTACGACGGACGCAAGGGAAAAAAGTCGAAACTTAGCTGTATATATGGTTCCGCAGTCTACGAAAAAAAAAAATATTTTTTTGATCGTATGGGGACTTGCGTCACGGCCGCAATGCTACCGCGCGCCCATGATACATTTTCTGGGCTTCAAACCTTACTTTAAATCTCGCTTTAAATCATGTTTCTAAGACTTCTGCAAAATATAAATGAAAAAATAGTCGGTAATTTACGTAATATTACCAAGAGCACGGTAATATTGGTAATTTAAAATTTTGGTAATATTACTCAATATTACGTAATATTACCGTAATATTACGTAATATTACCGAGGAAAATAAATTACCGGTAATTTCCCATCTCTGCTAAAAAGTACATTAAAGGTACATTAGTTGTGTATTCAAAGTGTTTTTAATGTACATTAGATGTACATGTAATTCACATTTAATGTACATTAAATACACTTCACGTTCCCAAGAAAAGATGTAACGGTAAGGGCGCTTTTTAATATACATTAAATGTCCTGGAATTGGAGCACATTAAATGGGATCAGCACATTTTCCGATGGCACTTTATGTACATTTCGTGGAGTCAATTGTTATCTGGGTTATTCAGTTATCTTTCAGAGAAAACATTTTTTGAAAATCGGATAAGATTTACCCGATTTATGAAGAGAAAACACGTTTGGCCTTAGTAAAGACTCAGTTTTAGGGACGCGGCTGAGTCCAACGAATCGAAATCAAAAAATGTTCTTCCATAATAAAATAATGTTTTTTTCCCGGTATCCAAGTCTGATTTCCCATTTTTTCCTGGTATCCGTCTAAAATCGATAAAATTTCTCACTGAGGAATCGAGATTTCCCGGTGAAAAATTGAGATTTCCTGGTGATCAAAATGCGATTTCCCGGTGGCCAAAAGTTATTTCCCGGTGACCAAAATGTTGAAATAGCTGCGAGTGGAGCGAGTGAGATTTTTTTTCATACTTAAATAATTTTTTCCGAAATTGTTGACATATCAATCAACATTTCACAAAGAAAAATTTATGAATCGCGAGCGGAGCGAGCGAGATTTTTCTTAATACTTTTCAACGAACTTTTGACATATCAAACGAAGTCATCAAAATCTCAATAAAATATTTTAAGAGTTTATAAAAGGCGCAGACGGAGCTAGCGAAATTTTTCATAATTTTTTTCAAGTAAGTTGTTTACTCACTTTCCATTTTGCAGCCATTTCCCATTTTTTATTTATTTCCCGTTTTTCAGTAATTTCCCATTTTTCAGCAATTTCCATTTTTTTATTCATTTCGCGTTTTCAGCAATTTCCCATTTTTAGTCATTTCCCACTTTGAAGCGATTTCCCATTTTTAGTCATTTCCCACTTTGAAGCGATTTCCTATTTTTAGTAATTTCCCACTTTGAAGCGATTTCCCATTTCTTAGTCATTTCCCATCTTGAAGTGATTTCCAATTTTTTAGTCATTTCCCATCCTGAAGCGATTTCCCATTTTTAGTCATTTCCCACTTTGAAGCGATTTCCCATTTTTTAGTCATTTCCCATCTTTCAGTGATTTCCCGTAACGTAAACCGTTCGAGCTTTTCTCGAGCATATTTCCCGAAACGTGAACCGCTCGAGCTTCGCTTGAGCACATTTCCCGAACAAGATTTCCCGGTATCTGGTTTTTTGGCCCCAAACTTCCCGGTATCCTAGATACCAAGGATACACACTATTTCCAGCTGCGCTTAGACCTTTGGAACAAAGACAAATTTATGAAAATCGGAGTTATGTACAAAATACCGAAAACCACTTAGGCGGCCCTAGCTCAACGGCCCTTCAACCAAAAATGCCTTTCTGCAACCACTTTTGATACTACCTATCAGGGAAAAAAAAGATTTTTCATGCTTGCGGTGAGAAAACTCGTGTTTTGTCCTCGAAAAAGCGGTGAGAAAGTTACATATTCTTGCCGGTGAGAAATAGTTATTTTCTCACCGCTCCCACGTTACACTGAATGAGCATTTTGTCGTGGAAAAAAAAATATTGTGTTACACTTTGGGAGAAAATTGAATTTCAACTCGAGCGAATAACGGCCCTCGCTCCGCTCTGGCCGCAAACATTCGCTCTTGTTGGAATTCACTATTTTCTCCCCACGTATAACAAAACTCTATAGAAAATGAGTTAAGTTTTACTCGAGTTGTCGTGTTTACGGTCGGACGGACATTTTTTTTATTTCTGATTTGGCATCTAAGGACCATGATCGATGCTCCCCCTCGAATCGACTGGTTACAAATTTAGTGGTAAACACATCGGTTCAAATATCATCTCTGGGAACGTTATTTTGAAATTCTATCTAGGAGAAAGACATTCGCAAAGCTGAAAACATTGACAATACAAAAGTCTCGTATGTTTTCATGTTAAAAAGGGCGTCCATAATTCATTGTTGTCGATCCATCGATATAAATTTCTGAATTGTCAAATGTATGACCGACACCCTAAATTTCTACATCACATATAAAATTAACTTCCAAAAAATCATACTTTTCGAATAAAATTCTGTCTGACAACACCGAATGTGTATTTCATGGATATCCTCATATTTGTAATGTTAAGATATGGAAAACAATGTTTCTCCCCTCTTCATTTTAATCTGTTTACGGTTTTCTACGGCTTTTCTTCTGAAAATATTTTTCACATTATTCACCCCGACTCCAACAGCACTTGTTCAAGCGGGTTACGAGTTTAAGCAATTTGAATATTTTCCCGATTGTCGTCAATCGCTATTTCCCTTCGTCGAACAAGACCCGCCCTCCGCCAAAAAAAAAAATGATCCCAATTTCCGCCCAGCTCTTACGACAGTTATTCAATTTGCATAACTCGACACATGACCTCAACTTACTCCATTCAAATTGAATGAACAAATTACGACTTATTGAGAGATTTTCCAAACTGTTGTGGAACCCCAGCGGAAATGGTCGACGAAATCAGTGCAGCATTCTTTGAGAAAAGAGGGAGATTTGTAAATGTCTTCCATATTGGGGTGAGTCGCAATGATTTGAAAAATTCACTTATGAACCTCCGACCAATGCCTGTTTCTACATTCTGATTCATCATTACTAATAAATAACGTCGTAGTAGCTAAAAAGAACGTTAGTGTTACAGAGAAACGATGAATTGGTAAACTTTTAAAATTATTGTTTTTGTTATAGAAATCATGACTGAAAGAAAGTTGCCGATTCCAAAGTCAACTACTCCATATAATAATAAATTAAATGACCAAGGCACATCTACTCAAATGGGTAATCGTGTGAACGATGGGGATTCAAAAAATGTAGCTATAGCGTCAGATGGTTCCATATTCGTTAAAACCTTAGTCCAAATGGACCGTAAGTTCATAAAGTGAAACCTTCACGGACTATATATCCATATAACTCAATATAATTCGAATCCACAGCGGACAGTGATCTATTCATGAAAGTGGCACAAAAGGCTTATTCTGATCATGAACGAAGTCTTGTCCAATGTGCAAAATGTAACCGGAAATTCTTTCCAGACAGAATTGAGAAACATCAAGCAAATTGTGCTGCCGAAAAGTTACCATCCACAAACAGTAAAAAGGAATTTAATCGCAAAAAATAAGCGGTTTACCACAACATTTCATTGTAAAAAACTTTCAATAAAAATCATTTGTAACTTGGGTAATTTATGAGAATATCGAACTTAATTTCAATAAAAACTTGGCATGTATGGGTTGAAGTTTTTTTTCTTATAGTTCCTCCTTCAACGCAATTTATGATTCGTATTGGATTTATCAAAAAATGCAGACTTACATGAGGTAACAAGGTTACCAGTGTCTGTGAATTTGCCGCTGGACAACATTTGTAACAATTTTCAAAACGGAGAGTCCGTTTTATTTCTCCTTTTTTTACATAATTGTATCCCATCAGCCTGTTACAAAAGGAAGAACAATCTTCTGAGCTGCAGAAAAATGTTGAATTTATGTCAGTATTCTGTCTGAAAGTAAAATGAATTCCTTTCGTTGTATTATACATCGTCTTTTTGAAAAGGTATCGTTCATTCGTGTGGATCTATTGCGAAGGCTTTGACTCGTACATTTTCTTCATAATTCTTTCATTCGCATTGGGCTAGTACGCAATTTTACACAAGACAATCAACTCGAAAATATCGAGAATTCTATCGAGGTTTCAATACGATTACTCAAGTTTCGAGTAAATATAAATTGACACAAAAATACATCAAATGAAAAGATATTAAGCCACACTGCCATCAACCTCTTCAAACCAGTGTCATTGGCATCTACCATAATGTCACATAAGAAAAAAATGAGATTTTAATTTTCGTTTTCTTATAATGACATGGAAGACGCGTTTTGAATACCGTCGTGTGCTTATAAATTTACTTGTTATCAAGTTTCAGCTGTTTTCAAGGTTTTCCATACAAAAAATACACTGAAAACAGAGATAATGTCGATAATGTTGAAAACAGCATAACAAGTAAATTTAAAAGCACGTGTTTGTACTTCGTGTGCAAAGCTAATGTATAACAGCAGTTGACTGGAGAAAACTAATGTGATCCGTGCCTTTTGTGGTTCACAACTCTTTGTTTCAATAATTTCGACAACTTTTTTAGTATTCACAAGTTGAAAGAACATTTTTTTTTAGAAATCCTTTAATGTTCTCCCATCATATACGAGCAATGTACACTTGACATGCGACTATGCGAAGCGCAAATGATTCCATTTATTTGATAGTTCAGGCAGTATTTCCACTTCATATTCGCCAAAGCTTGCTTACAAATTGGTGTCAAGATTGCATGCTACTGAACGATCAACTTGATTAACTCTTAGTTTTTCACTGTAATAGAAAGAAACATCGAAGAATCTCGAAAAATACCTTTGAAAATAACTAATAATGAGAAAGCTGTATATGGACACAATTCTCGGCGTTTAACTACAAAATGCATGAATCATAAGCACGTATGATGCATGAATTCTGAGACCTCAACCGGATCAAGTAATTTTCACTATAAGTAGGAAGTAGGGTGGCCACCAAAAATTCATCAGAAAGTTTCCCAGCAGTCAAAAATTTGCGAAAATCAGTACAAATTCTGCAACACCATAAATGATGTTTTTATGTTGCTATCCGACGATAGAATGATCGTCGCTTGTATAATCTTTCATTTTCTACGGACAATGTACGAGCAATATTTGTAGATGGAGTGACGCAGTTGCGGTCACTACATGGCACTAAGTTGATTGTGGAGCTATTTTTATTTAGAATCATTTTAGCACGATGGCATCATAATAATAATCCGCCGTTACAACCCGTCCGGGTCAGAGAGTTTTTATTTACTAGTCCCACAATTTTTTATGAGTTCAGACGGATTCTTCTTACAGATACTTTCGTTACCCAAGTTTTTTTTTACTATGTCAGGGGTAAATTACACACAAACCTAGTTACATTTTTTGTACTAGGTGCGGAAAGTATTAGGGCTTAGAATGCTGGTTCGCCCCATCAGTGTGTTTTAACGACAGACATTTTTTGGACCACATGTGTAACGTGAATTCCGAACCACGCCTAAAGTTAGCTAGAATTTTACTATTAGGAATTTTTCTGGTGTTAATTATATCCCCGCCTAAAGTTAGACTCCGATATTTGTACACAGATATGGTCGGCGTCATATTGTCATTCATCCACAACTACCCATACTATGAAGCCTGGGTGTGCCTAGGAACGTTACTTTCATGCTATACATTGAAAAAAAAATGGCATTTAAATTGTTACAATAAAAACTCGAATGTTACAAAATAAAATGTTTTTGTCACATTGTTTATTGATTTTGTTCCAAAAACAAATCTTTTTGTTACAGTTTAAAATGTAGAATTTTCAAATGTTCCATTTTCAATTTAATCGTTACAAAACTTTTCTCTTAATATTCCACAACAAAATTACTCTGTTCCAATGTGACACACCGAATGTTCCAATATAAATTAAAATGTTCTAAAGCTTGAGCAGGCTCGTTCCATAATAAATTTTTTTTGTCTCAAAGAAAAGTGTTGTATTTTCCAATGTAAAATAACAATGTTCCAATATAAATTGAAACGCTAAGGCTGGCTACAAGTCAGCAAGTGTCAGAAAATTGTCAGCCAGTATCAGAAAGTTGTAACATATTGTCAAAAAGTTGTCAGTAAGTGTCAAAAAGTTGTCAGCAAGTGTCTGAAAGCCTCAGAAAGTTGTCAGCAAGTCTTTGAAAGTTGACAGCAAGTCTTACAAAGTTGTCAGCAGGTCTTGAAAAGTTGTCAGTAGGTCTCAAGAAGTCTTAAAAAGTTGTCAGCAAGTGCCAAAAAATCTTAAAAAGTTGCTAGCAGGTCTTTAAGGTCTTAGAAAGTTGTCAGCGAGTCTCGAGAAGTCTTAAAAAGTTGTCAGCAAGTCTTAGAAAATTGTTAGCAAGTCTTAGAAACTTGTCAGCATGTGTCAGACAGTTGTCAGCAAGTGTCAAAAATTGTCAGTAAATTTTTTTTCGCCTCAATCTTTGCTATAGTTTTAATGAGATATTAAAGTATATTGAGAAATAGAAGAGATAAAGTAACGACATAATATATTGGAAAATTGTTATTTTACGTTGGAAAATACCACAATTTTCTTTGGGACAAAAACATATTATTATGGAACGATCCCGGTTGCCGGTTATGCTTTGGAACATTTAAATTAAAATTGGAACATTCGGTGTTTCACATTGGAACAAAGTCATTTTCTTTTGTAACATTGACGAAAAAGTTTTGTAACGTTTGAATTCCTAATGGAGCATTTGAATTAATTAATGGAAAATTCGTGATTAAAAGTAGTAACAAAAACATTTTTTTTTGGAACGAAAGCCTTATTTATTGCGACAAAAAAATAATATTAAATCCCGAAATCCCGAAAAAAAATCCCATACAGAATTTGTCCCCACCAAGATTGAACCCGGATATTCTTGCTAGAAAGCCAGTACGTTACCACTGAGCGAACCCGTTCCCCTCTATGGCAGCATACCTTTTATTATTTTCATGGAATTAAGTTTCATCGTATGAAGCTCGTGGAAGCTTTTCACCAGTCAGTGACGTGATCAGACCTGATTTCCCGTTGGCGCCACAGACTTTTTGACAACTTATATTCTATATACGATTTTGGAGCACCCTAATTCATATAACAAAATTTATAAATTTATTTATAATCAAATTTCCGGTCCAATATACTTCATACCAAACGCCAGCACGCTTTTGTATATAATATCGTCACGTTTTGTATATAGAACGAAAATACTCATACTTTATATATCGCAGCTGATATCTAACGAATTCCAATCCAATTATTGATATCAGTAAACATTTTTGTTTTGACTGTAAGCATTTGATGTGATCAGCGTTTGATGTTAAAAAAAGTTGGCTGTTCGGAACAGTTTGACATCGCTTCGCTTTCAGGCATGTCATAATAACGATGTTTTCCTGTCGTGCATTGAGCTTTGCTATGACTTGCAAGTATATATCTTTGTCATCGTAATCTTTCTTATCATTTTTATTGCATTTCTTTAGCGTTCGTTGCTAGCATACATGTACTGCAACCATTATTTGAAAATAAACGAAACGTGTGGTACTCTATCAACACAAAAGTTTCAATGGATTCAATGCAATAACAATAATTTATTCGACATTTCAGAAATATAATGCAAACGTATCACAAGAAATCTTCATTTTGAACATTATATTACTTTATTTCCAATGTCTGAAATTTAAATTGGATAATAAATTTCATGTACAACACTTTTTCCAACATTCATGTATTCTGTTCAATAAAATGAAATAACATTATCGTCAAATCGTTTATTTTATAATCATACAAAATACCACATGAACAAAAAAATGTATATACATTTTCATATTTCGTGCAATATTGTTCATTCAAAGTGGCAATGCATACGTTTGTGTTATAAAATGGTACTACATTGGAATTATTCATCAAACAAGCGATCTTTTTCCTTGAATTTACTTGTTTTCGTTGGTATGTTTTCGAACTCGTACGATGCTTAAGTGGCTTATATTCTGGCCCTTGGCTTTAGCGACAATGAAGTGTGAGTCCGTTTCTCTAACCTATAGGATAATGCAATTTTTAGATCCTCAAATTTCTTTCACCTATTTTGTGCCTACAGCCAGTAAAAAATGCTTACAGTGCTACCGTAGTCGGTCAGTCAGTCATAGTACATTACATTGGACCCTGCGAAAAATTCATTACATGAGGACACAACTTTGTGATAAGAGGGACAAGCTGTTGTTGAAAACTGTTGTTTTGACGAGTGTAGAGTTTGCATATCCGAGCCAACGGCGAGTCAAAATAACAGTTTCCAGAGCGAGTTGCTTAAAATAAATGAGTGAATTTACGAGTTCACGGAATTGTTTCCGAAGTAATGAATTATGGATCATTTTCTCAGGGGGCATATTGCTAAGTAATACTCAACGTGGGGGCGGTAAAATTCTTTAAGAAGCCACTCCGTAACAAACCCGTTGCGACTGCACCTTACGATACGGAATTCGGAAACTGTTCATTAAGAACGTGTCAGATATTTTGACAGTTCTATATTTTGCGATGTTTTTTCATTGCATGTTTTTCAGGCAGTGATCATCAATTTTAAATTCCGAAACATCTACTGTTTGCATATTCATAGATTCTCTGAATCAGAATATATAATTATTGAGTCCTACTGTCAAAATTTGATCTGAAAAAACATCGCAAAGACTCGGCGAATTCGATGTTTTTTCAGATCAAATTTTGACACTAAGACTCAATAATTATATATTCTGATTCATAGAATCTATAAGGGGATGTGTTATGCAAACAGTAGATGTTTTGAAATTCAAAATTAATGATCATTGCTTAGAAATATGCAATGAAAAAACATCGCAAAACATAGAACTGTCAAAATATCTGACACGTTCTTAAACTCCTTCGGCTCATGCAAAGTTGTTCTTATTTCACTTCAGTTTCTTCGCAGTACGGGTCATCCGTAGCATTCTATTACATTTTTTATATAATCTTCATGAACTCGAATAAGAACGTTTAATAATAATAATGATTTCGAAATGTGTGTTATTTTTGAAATGCATGAATGAATGACTACACTTGAGATTAATATAGCGCAGGTATACATGCTTTCGTTTGAATGTCTTTTAAACTAAACGTTTACCAAACCTATAAATAATCGACAAAAGTAAATATTTTTATCTAAACAAAACCAATTCGTTTTATCACAGGAAATACATCTTAATATTATTACAATATTTACTCTTGTATATTCATTTGTGGATACGAATATCTGCTATGTGTTCATTGTACATACATTCAATGTTGGAGTACCACCCAACGTACACTCGTGTGTACTCGAAATTTTGATATTATAATGGAATATTGATTATATCTCAAATCTGTTCCTTACTTTCTATGCTTGTAGAATCGGAAAATGTAAATAAAACACACACGAAAAACAGGATGAAAACCCTGAAGACATTTGAAATTAAAAGTGATAGAGAAGAACATTCACTGTATTGTGAATTTCGTTGTTTGTTTAAAGACATTTCGGCATGTTGAAAGGGAATTGCAGGGTGATTGTCATATAACATCTTCGTTTTTCTCTTACAAGATAATATACGACTGAATTAAGGCGTCATCAATTTAGGCATCACGTGCAGGGTTCAAAAATCAAGTCAAATTTTGGAAACTCAAATCAAAATGATGATCAAAGTTCTCTTTTACGCACCCATTTGATTACATATAATTTTCACTTGAAAAATCTCCGGATATCTGGAACAATCAGATCACTCTGGTTCGGAAGCCAGAATATTGTGGAGTGAGGGAAAACGAAAAGGTGAATTAACGCCCAGAGCGAAATTAACGTCCGGGGAATTATCGCCCCCTAAAATTCTGCCTTGGGCGTTAATTCATGTCGTCGAACTCACCAGGGAAAGTCTTTCGGCTTCAACTAGGGAAGCTGAATCATACCTGCCAATATTCCAATCAGTATGTGTGGAAGTACAAAAAAAAGAGCTAGGTACAGTGGAAGCTGCGAAGCGTATGAAGGAGGCGTTTACACGAAGCGCTTTAGGTTGGAAACTCGCAGATGTTCTCGCGGAATGGAAGAAGAAACAGGTATACACTTGATATGTGATTGCAAAATTGTTTCAACTGAGACATAACATTCTTGGAGATTACGTGGTGTGGCCATCCGAAATTTTCTAACTTAGGTCTGGCATACAGAGAATAACAAGGCTAGTTTGATGATGAATTGGAAAAAAATAAAGTATAGGAAAGTAGCGATACGTTATTGACAAAACATTTAGTCATAACTATATGGACGTTTCGCTTGAGGCACATCCCAGAAGTCTTGCTGGGGAAACCTCTCAATAATGTCGCTGAGGAGATCACCCAGAGATTTTGCTGGAGAGACTTCCCAGAGGTCTCGCTGGGGAAACCTCCTGAGGGTCGCGTCATAGAGCGACCGAGGAGCGGTGCATAGACGGACGGACGGACAAGAAGGATGAAAACATAAATTAGCTATCGCTACTTAACAAAGGAACTCATGATCTGTGTTTCAAGATTAATGATCGTCCAAAACTGTAGCAGTTACATTTATTAAAAGAAAGAATTGTTTTTACACTTAATATTGCTTTTTTACACATCTCCTTTCCATATCTGTCTTCGCAAGATGTTTGTAACAATGATTGAGATGAACATCTCTACGCGGAAATAGCGAATTTGTAGCTTACATATAGTGTCGATTCCGGCGTTATGTGATATGCTCTTGTTTATAATTAAATTGTAGAACGAGGTGCTTAATGTCTCTTGAGTAGAAGTATCCCACCTCCATAAGTATATCACTTTATCCCAAAAAGATGTTCCACTAGCAATTTTATTTTAATTCTCTTACGTAAGAGACTTCATGCCCTGTAATGTAAAGTAGGGAACACATGCTTAATGGACTATGCTTCATAAGAACTCTTGATAAATATTTATCTGCGAAATCTGTTTTGTCGATACTCAAATCTACACACAAGGTCCACACTAATTCATCATTTCAGAATTAATCATGCGCATAATTCCAATTTTGTTCTACTAGCAATTTTAGTATCTCAAATGTAATCAATTTCAGAAAAAGTGTGTACACATATTTGACAGGCATTTTGAAACAAAAGTCTAGACTAACACCCTGTTGAATTAACGAGTTTCTCGATATTAATATTTTCTGATAAAATAGGTACGTAGAGGTAAATTTTTCATTTGATTATAACTAAGCACACAGCAGTACCAAGCACAGATAAAAAGCGATAAGCGAAATTTACCTTTTTTTATTTTCCATTTTGTTTGAATAGACATTAACGAATCAATTAAATTTGTTCGAAAAAGTGTAAAAAAGTTGATAAAATGTTTTTAATCCGATTTTAATTTTAGAAATAGAAATTGGGATATGTGTAAAAGTGATGAATGATTTATCGATTAGGAATGCGGTTTAAAAGGTAATTTGATTTATAATGCGTCAATAACCTCCAAATATTTGGCACCTGGCGCATGAATATCATCGAATTGAAAAAGTCAAGTTCAATTGAGTATCGCTTGATTTGCTTTTAACCAATTTCCGAAACGTGATACATTTGTGCGTATTCACGACTTGTTCAATCTTATTATATAAACCAGTTGCTACGCCAACCCCGAACGATTTCTTTCAAGATTTGCAATTATAAATTTCTTTAAGTAAATAAAAATGTTTAAGTAGTCCCCCTCTTCTCATGAAACACTCGACATTCTTGAACCGTGCTTAGTGTATCTTTAGGAGTGCTTCAAGGAGGTGTCTCCTTGCACCGCTAATATTCTCGATTTTTAGAGATAATCTGTACCGTTTGCCATTTGAATATCATATTTGTTCGCTGATGATTCAAGCTTTTTTCCCCTTCATTTTGTTTTGCATGTGGCTGTTGAATTATTTTAATTCCAGATCTTCACTTATAAATATCTCACCGCGCCTGCCAAGGAGATGGTTTGTTCGCCCAGAGAAATCTGATTTCATTGAATCTATAAACCTTCTCCTTGGTCTGCCCGTTGGCCTTACACCCGTTCAAGATCCTTTTCGATAGCCTGTTATTACCATCCTTTGAACGTGCTCGAACCAGCGCAGACGACTAACGAAATCCCTAAATTTTCCCTAATGTCATCGTTCCCAATATGATTATCCCACTGATCCCTCCGATTAACTTTCGTTATGTTCCTAAGAACCCTCATATCAGAAACCTCCAAGTCATGCGCAAGATATTCGCAGTCAACCCAAGTCTCACTACCGTACAGAATCGTCGATCTGTGAATTGCTAACTTTGTTTCGCTACTTAATATTTTTTGTTCAACACGTGCGATCTCAAGTGACTGGTCACCGCGTTTCCTATTTTCCTCCTGTCAGCATAATGTGTGCAAGTTTGTACATTTGCGGTTTCTTTAAAGAGGGCTGTATGTCACCATACTGTGAGCTTTCGTAGATCACCCTAATAAAAGGTCCAAGTTTTTGCTTGTTCCGTATACTCAAGAATGAGTGTCGTGTCGCGCAGAGTCAGTTTTGAGGGATCACATACAAGAAAAACAGCTGTTACATATCTTGTGTATTACCTGGGGACAAAGATAACATTTTCAAATATATCTATGTCGTATGACCTTAGTATTTCGTATAAGACTAAAAGAAAATACAGAATCCATCAATTCTGAATGTTACATTGGACAATAGTTACATGATTCAGTTACATAACCCATAAATAGTCTCAATTTATTTTCTCATGTCATCCAACAAAATCCCAAATAAATATTTGAATATTTGGTTGTAAATGACTTCGATATAAACATTGTCATAGTCATCAAATATCTCTGCTGAAATCCTATACAATGGAATAATAAAGCTCAATGCTTAAACCATTTCAGTATAAATATTTTATTTAGGAAGAATTTTTGTCCTTTTTCTCAGATAATGTGTTTATGTAGCACATTATATATATTCTGATCCAAATTTTGTTTCAACAACCTTGGTGTTTGAGTTGTGGAAGATTAAAACTATATGGTTACACGTTACACGCATACATACTCTGAATTGTATTGCAAAAAGGATGTGTATTTTATCCTGGCTTAATATGGCTCAAACTAACGCATTACATTACGTCATAACATAAAATTTAAAGACCGACATCAGAGAACATTTAGTAATCACTTGAAATTTGTGAGGCTCCAGATAAATTCGACGACGAAACTGAATATTTCCGTAGCACTGCCATCACATTAATTATTAATAATCACTGGATAGTTTAGGAAGGTTTATCGGCATGCTATAAATTTCAACTAAAATTTCACTTCAACAGTATTAAAATTAATCTGTGTGAAAGCTCTCTTAAAGGTATGTGAACGACGATTTAATGTATTCTGAAAATACGTACCCAAATCATTCTTCGACAGGGTTTCCATATCCAATTAGCATGCAAATATTTGGCACTGTAAGCAGGATATTAAAATTAGCGCGTTCCCTAGAGAAAGAAAAATTGTTTTCCTCATTTTTATGAACACTGACAGAGAGAAGTAAGACATTTCCAGCTAACACTTTCGAAATACTTTCGCATTTGCAAAAAAAGGCAAAGTATTCGACGCTTTTGAGGTGGCCGGAAGCTTTGAAAGCACCGTGTATACATTTTATTTAAGCGATTCAAGTCAAATTTATCCCACAACCTTAACAATCAAATTTCTTATAATTGTTCACGCCTAAGTTGAACATTTCAAGGTTGTGGGATAGAGATGAGCGGGTTGCCCGAAACTTCGAATTTTGTTTTAGTCTAAGGTCCGTGAAGAATGCAGACGTCGTCGGGCCTTGAAATAATTTTTGTTTCGAAGTAATTTTGGTTGTAAGTTTCGAAAAACTTGAGTGTCTGGTTTGGTCCGAGTCGGGTTTTGAAACAGTTCGGGTTTCGGGTTTCGACAATTTTAATCGGGTCGCGTTCGGTCCGGGTCGGGCTTAGAAATAATTCGGGTATCAGGTTTCGAAAAATCTTATCGGATCGGGTTCGGTCCGGGTCGGGTTTCGAAAAATGGTCGACCCGCTCATCTCTATTGTGGGATAAGATTTCTTAATTCTGTCGCATTCGGACCAGATTTGTAAAAAATGTAAATTTGTGGCAGACATTTAATATCCTGACACAAATTTTACAAAATTTCTTAATCTTGTCACATACGGACCAGATTTGCAAAAAATATAAATTTGTGGTAGAAATCCTGCCACGAAATTTCTCAATCCTGTCACATATGGACCAGATTTGCTAAAAATAAAAATCCTGCCACGAATTAATACACTGAACGGAAAATTTTGACCATGCATAGTTTGGACAAGCATGATCGGTGCCAACAATGAAAAATTTCCCCTTCATAGTTAGGGTAAATATAACATTAGTTGGGGTATCCATAACACGTTAGCAACAACCATGGTTGCATGATTACTGCAAACATGTTATGGATACACTAACTATCCCAGATAGCACATATCGCATTTTTCGATGTGATGTTGTACATTAAATGTGTATCGAAAAGTACATAGACCGTTACATCGTTTATTGTACATTTAACGTACATTTAATGGGGTGAATATCAAAAAGAAATACTCAATTCGATTTGACAACAAACTGTGATATGATGACCGTGCAACAATTAGTTTAGTTTAGTCCGTAATTTAATATGATTTTTCTAGGTGATTTAGTGTTAGTTTAAAGAACCAAAGCATGAAGATGGGTCGGCAATATACCCGAAATATAGCAACAAGGATAAAAAGTTTACATTATTTACGCCGCTACAACCCAAGAAATCCTACAATAAATTGTGTCAAACGGCGAAGAAACAATAAGCAAATATCAAAAAGTGTACACTAAATTTACACCTAATCTAGTGTAACTATTCACATCTTTTTTGTCGATTCTACGTTTTTGTTGATGTACATAAAATGCACATTTTTTGTGCAACAAGAATTTTTTAATTTTTCACTAGATGTTCACAATATTAGGTGTACATTTATAGTACACTTTTTGCCATTCACCCCATTAAGTGTACATTTCTTGTACATTAAATGTACAATATTCACAAAAGAAAAGATGTAACGATCTATGTGCTTTTTGATACACATTTAATTATTACTATTATTAATTACGAAATTTCCTAATCCTGTCACAGGATCAGATTTGCAAAAAATGTAAATTTGTGGCAGAAATCCTGCCACAAATTTTATAAAATTTATTAATCTTGTTACATAGCAAAACATTTTAATTTGTGTCAGAAATTCAACATCCTGCCACAAATTTTACAAAATTTCTGGACTTTCACACCTTGAGACTGTCACTAAGTGTATGAGTATGTATGCTGGACCACCATGAACTTATATCATTTTAATGTTTTTCAAAGTCCGCTGCAATTATTTTCTAAAACTGAACGCCACTCAAAACGATTGGATGGTGAAAAGTTTTCAATTTTTCACTAGCAACTCCTATTCCATGTTGTTAAGTATGCATCATCAACATTTTCATCACCATTCCCAAATACCATAACTACACATCAAATAAATGTTCGGTGCCATAATGTCGATGAATTCTTAAAAGCTGTGCTTCATTTGCGTTTAGATAAAAATCTGTATAAATTAAATTCCAACAGTGGATAAATATTATTTTTGTTAAAAGCAACACGAAATGAATCATAACAAGAACCATTTAAATTTTAACCCCTTTTACTTGGTAAGCAGCTGTTGCCTTGCCACTAAAAACCACAAAATTGAAAGGCAAAATCTTTTATTCTCAAACAAAAGCTCTGTTTATACACCACTGAATTTTCATCAGCCATTACACCACTTTGAAATGAGGGCGACCTTTGGAAATTGCCACAAAACACTTCCCATTTTGATTAACCCATTACTCCAACGACAATATTATTTCAATGTGTTACACACAACCGAAAACCGACACAGCCCGCAGTAGTGACATCATCACTCAAATCAGTTTAAAATTGGAGAAAAAGTTCAGGACCACCTCCTTTATTGTGTATCAAAAATTTTCGTGACAGACATCTTCTACCATACACCATGGCAAATTTTGAATCCTTTTATTTGTTCCAACATAATTCACTGCTCCATTTCGTATACATGCCGAGCACTGTATCGTATATATTATAAGAATGTTAAGCGTAAAATAAAACCTCTTCGAAGATTATTTCAAAGATAAAAGCAATATAATTTTTTTTTTCTTTTTCATAAAAGAAAACATCTGTTGTCGCCTCAAAACATTTAGTTGGAAAATCAAAAAATGATTTAAAATAAAGAAAATCTCAAAACGATTGCTCTCTCAAGAGTTTTACAAACGTTGAACAAAAAATGTCTTTATGATGTACAAATGGGAGGAAAGTGAGATGAAAATTTTTAATGTTCTCCACACATATGAAGGAAATGTAGGGTGTGTGTCGGCAGCCCCTCCAGTTTCCCGTCGGTGCAGGAGAAGAATTCGAATGAAGACATTGCAAAAATCTTGGATGTTTTTGCGTAAACATTTTTTTATAAGGGAAACTCAAGGGAAATGAGGCTAAAATCAAAGAAAATGCGAAAATTGTAACAAAACCTGGACGATGAAAAAGAGCTGGTAAAGGGGAAAATATTCAGATATTCAAATTATGAACAGTAGTCCAAAATCTGCAAACGGTTTGAAAATCGGGAAAGGAGTTGAAAATGTGGAAATAAGTTACAAATTGCGAGACTAGTTGAAAAACGAGAAAAATCCGAAAATGGTAAAACAGCTGAAAATCCAAAACTAATTTTGTCAGAAATGCAATCTACATGTATTTTGAGACTCGCACGAAGTATTTGGGGCTTATGCGTTTGGGTGTGGGAGGGACTAACTGAAGGGGAAGGTTTTTTTTAATTTTTTTTCTTTTTTTTTAATGTTTTTTTTTCAAAAATGCTTTATTTTTTGATTTTTGTCAACATTTTTACGTTTGTTTCTTGTTTTTTTTTTTTTAGTTCTTATGCTTTGTGATTGCTATAGAATATTACACCAACAGGTAAGGCTTGAGGATGAAAGTTGTTTTAGAAAAGGACTAGGCGACAGGAGATTTGGGAGGGGTTAGGGGTTGCCTATTTCAAACTTTCAAGTGGCAATCGAAAATTTAATAAAACTTCATTACATTCTTCGATTTTATTTGCGACGAACGAACTTACGCTTTTTTAGGAATCCTGCGGGTCTGCGACGCTTATGTTTAGCATATATTTTGGTATTGAGTACGATATTGTCAATGATTCGATTCGTGCTCGACTAGTAGAGCAGCACCATTTGTACACCCTTTCTCCCTTTTTAATTCAAATTCAGAGGAGTGGGTTGATGATATGCTCTTGGAAACGTATTTCGTTCAAAACTGATATATGAGTTATATTGTCCCACTTGTCCCACAATTTAACATGAACGTGGTAAAAAAAAGACTCTCAAATGATGTGAAGTGAGGCAACACCAAAATATAATGTTGGCAGAAATAAATTTTACTCGCTGGTTTCCTTACGCTTTTTATTTATTACACATTCAAAGAGAAATTCGAAGTTTACGAAGAAGCAATCAAATAAATAAAAACGAAAAGGAAAGAAAAAAAAGGAATAAAGTTTTTCGGTATTATGGCTTTATTGTGTTTACAGCCCAGAAACAAGGGTCGAAATTGTTTGCGTGTTTTTTAAGAGAGTGTGGTAAAGAAGAAAAGATTATTTATAACTCAGAACTTATTTATTTATTTGGAATTTGGAGCTTTATTTACTTAAAAATTTGTTTGACAAACAACAAAATCTTTTTTTACTTAGTACACAATCTCATGTTAGGTGAAATTAAAGAAAGATCTCCCTCTATCAATTTCTAGTCAACTTTATTTATATGGTTTAACTTTGCAAAACAATGATGACATCATATTTAAGTTTCTTTCACGTACCATCTTTTATTCTTTTGTGTTCTATTTTGCGTTGACTAAAAACAGCTTTTGTTTTGTTGTGTGTTCCTAAATTTAACATCTTCGTCTTAGCGTCTTTATTCTTAGGTTTTCAATATGTCGACAGATGAATTTGACTATATTTTATGACGCTGGCTTCAAAATAACAAGTTCGAAGTCATTTGGAGTTGCGTGTCCTCATTGGCATCAAGAAGCTTTTTGGCACTGGCCTCTCCATTTCCATTTCTAAACTGCCTCCATTTTGGGATTTTGACATAATCAATGATAGTGCTATGAGTGAAGATACAGGCTTTCGCTTGTGCAGTTTTATGCTTTTAATAAATTTACGACATGCTGGAAAATTATACACAAACAAAGCAAGCTCGCTGCTAGGAATTGTACCCCTCCCCGCTCCCCCTTGGTACAACAAAATTCTCAAACAAAATAAAGTATCATTGATTCGTCCATTCATGTATCCATTATGTTTTTATGTATAAATTATCACTTCTTGTGATCTTCATTTCTTTAAACTGAGGAGGGCTATGGCGCTGGGGTAGCCGAAAACTAATTAGTAAAATAAACAAAAAATAAATAAATAAAACAAATTTTGACATAATATTATATAGACTGGGTTAATGTAACCATCAGCTGAAGCCGAGATGAAAATACGTAATTTGTGGGTATTATCGAGGGGGAAACCACTTGGTACAGACTGATGGAATTTAAAATGGAATTTTTGGAATTGTTAGTGGAATTTTCGCAATTGTTAGTGGAAATTTCAAAACTCAACTTCAAAAAATTCCAATGAATTCCAAAAATTGCAAAAAATTCCATTAAATTCCAACATTTTCATTACATTCCAAAAAATTCCATTAAATTCCAAAAATTCCATTCGTTTCTAGAATGATATATGGCTTCATGGCTCTAGCAACAGATTGTAATCAATTTCTTGACACATTGATTCGGTTAGCACAGTTTGTGATAGCAAAATGTTTCACGGGAGTAATAAAACATCGACATTTTCGTAATTTTTTCAGCTGACTAATACCGAACAAATGCGTAATCGAATAGGAAACATTCAGAGACCCATAGTCTTCCCATAGAGACCCATGTCTGATTTCCTCCTTCACTTGGATGGCTGTTTTGTTGGAAACAGAACTAAAAAAAATAACAAAACGATTTTTAATTTGATGCGGCAAAACATTTTTGAGGTTTTGATTGACCACTTTTGTAGTGGCTAGGCCACAGATATTTTGTACACTCTTACTTTTCCAGAACATTCTTGCCGCAGAGAGTTATACACCCTTGAAAGTCGAGGCTCCTTATCAACAATCGGTAACTGGTCGATGTCTCGGCCCAAATCTTACCACTATTATGGCCGTTACTCATAATTGGTCACGCATTACTTCAGTTGTTGACAAAAAACTGTTTTTTGGCCCCTGTGTATACCATGCACTCCAAGGCCTCTAAGTCCGATAATATCGATTTCAAAAAAAAATCGGAAAAATACGTATTTCTCGACTTGAAACTACGATTCTAGGCATGTATAAGTTGCCCTGATATATGCCTGAAATATGAGGTAAATAAAGTTTCCGAAATTTGTCGAAGTTTTGGCGATATCGCTTTTATGCAGATCGCACACCAACACATATACAATTCACGATGAACTGTTCTGCTGAAATACGTAATCCATTTAAATTTACCAACACAACTAAACTTTTAGCATTTCAGGTATTGATGAACGACTTCTTAGGTGATAGAAAGTATTATTGGACATCGGAGAGTCCTAAAATATTTGTACATTTTTTTTGAACAAGGCATCATGTACGTAAATATCTCGTTATATATTTAATAATATCGTCAAGATAGTGTTTTACTATATACGCGAGAGTGCTTTGGTGCAAACTTCACTTTTGATTGAGGTAATATCCATTACTTGACACCAATACACTCTCGCACATAGTAAATATCTTTTATTTCTTACCTATAGTGGCAATGTAACTTTCCCCTATCCCCCATTCCAATTTGAACGCTATACAAATTAACTGACGGAAGAGAGTGATAACGGCCGCCTTTCGATCAATAGGGAATAGGAAGTCGAAAAGAAAAAGAGCAATAAATATCCAGAAATACTTTCTCTACTACCTTTCTTCTCGATTTAATGTTCTTTCCTTAAACATTATGTTGTGGAAAGGGTGCCAATATTTCTCGGTGCAGATAAATTGTAATCTTAAGGAAAAAATGCTAACTGGAAAGGAAGATAAAAACTAAAGTTAAACCTAAAAGAAACCAGTAGCTAAATATTAACAAAATTTTATGACTTTTCACAGTTGCAAATCTGAAAAGCATTTATTACCATTCCATTTGATTTGATTTGCCATTCCGTATTAGCAAGCATTTTAGTTACAAATTCACGCAATTTCGTGTCATCACATTGGATGAATGCTTGACTGTTTTCGTTGACGAGTTTTATTGCGTCATGGCAAAATTAAAAACTGAAAAAAAATGTCATTTATGCTCCGACAAAGTTTACAAATTAAAAAAAAATAAATTGAAACTGGTTTCCAGTAATTTATGGATGAACTTTTAATGTATGCGTGTGTTATAATGAATTTTATTCAAATTGCCTGTCGTTTTTCGGTACAATATTGTATTAAGAAATTTTTTAATTGCTGTGTAATTTTGATCGAGATTAATATTTGCTGCTTCAACAATTACGTAATGAAACAATGGAATTTTGATCCATTTGAAGGTTTTTTCGAATATCTTTTATGGAGCAGCAGTTGTAATATTGATAAAGTTCGGCATTTGTAAATCAATCAGCTCTATACTTTCTCTGTTTGATCAAAGAGGAAAACCAATATGTTCACCACTTGATTGATTGATGTTTCTGACTGATCTTCAGAAGACAAGCCTTGATTTCCAGGAAACATTGTGTTGTAAATCATTCAGTTAGAGTGTTTCTAATTTACCATGAACATGAACAGAATTTACACATTTAGTGTACCACTATTTATTATGCACTCATCTTCTGCTAACATTTTTGCGGGAAATTTTGCTTTTGCACCCGTGCTTTTGCATCCGTCTCATTCGACTCAGTACTAGAGGTGTGCGCCGCCGAGTTCAGCCGAGCGCCGCCACCGATGCAAAAAAATGTTAGCATTTGCCGCCGCCGCCAGCCGCCGAGTGTTCTTGTCGGCTTGAAGGAATAAACAAATTTCAAGGATGTTTCTCAAATTTGTCGTCGATTTGTTGATGTCTCTAACATGCAGTCTACATCTTTCTATGTCATTGACGAACAATTCATCTAGAGATTCCAGACACTCGATAGAAAAATAGAGTACAAACAGATGGTTAATAGTTTTCATAATGCAGCACTACATGGTCAATACAATTTTGAGTAGGTAAAATCTGCCGCCTAATAGCTGTGCATTTCGCACATGTGCGGACTTCCCTGCGTAGGGAGAATTTCGCACACTCGAAATTTCGGTAAATTCTCCGTACAAAACCCTGAAACACGTCTCCGTTAACATTAAATTCTGTACAGCTTTGTCTTTGGTAGTATCTCATACTTAAGTAAATATTTACAAAAATCACTTCCTATTAGGGCCGAGTTGACTGAATTTCGTTATTTCGATGGCTACAGTGCCCGAACTACTCAACCGATTTCGACACAAAAAGTTTCCCCAGTTTTTTCAGACCAGAAACTTCAAATTCACACCGAAATGAACAATAACTGTGCTGTACTTGTCGTGGTATTTGTGAAAGTGTTTTTAAGACCCTCGAAAATCCACGTTTTTGGCCACTTCTTCGACCATATCTCCCGTACAACTTAAGAGATTTTTCTCATCCTTTTATTTAAATCATACATTGGCTGAATCGTTGCAGCCGTTTACAAAAAAATTGACATTTCCCCCCCAACTCAATACACATACTTCCACATTCTTTCAGGCAAATTTTCTTGAGGATGTAGTAATATAAAATTACTTATACATTGTGGTAAGCGAGTAATAACCGTTCAAGTGTATATTACACACAACGCGCGAGCGAATGCACATTTCATATAAATATTTATATAAAACACAACCGAAGATTATGTTACAATGAACAATGCGCATGTGCAATGTGCATTCGAAAAGAAAATTTCGAATTAAGCACACACACATGTGGGTTCAATGTCTAATGATCCAATTATTTTTTCTAAATTAAAAACTTTTTCATTTTTTATTTATTCCATCAAACATTTTTCATATAAAAACTCGTCCGACTGAGGAAACAATTACTTTACAGAAGTCCTGACATTAAGTGTTGCACATTGGCATTTTGTTTGATCAAAATCCGTTTGGTCAAAGATTAATTATTTTTTATGTTCTAATTGTTCAATGCATTTACATACACACATTCACGCATATAGAAAACACATTTTATGAGAGTTTTCAATTGAATCACATTAGCTACGATAATAAAATTCGCAATTCATGTATTCACGAAGATCGTGTGGTGTAGTGGTTGGCGTCGTTGGTTGGGACGCGGGGCATTCTGCGTTCGATTCTGAAACATTTTTTTTTAATTTAATATTTCTGGACAATTTTTTTTTTACTTTTTTTATGTTTGTTTCATGCACAAAATATTCAAATTATCAAATTATTGCATCTAGATAGAAGAAAGTGAAAAAAAAAAAATCGCGCATGCTTGAACCTAAATGCACATTTTATATAAATATTTATATAAAACACAACCGAAGATTATGTTACAATGAACAATGCGCATGTGCATTCGAAAACAAAATTTCGAATTAAACACACACACATGTGAGATTCCATTTACGCATATAGAAAACCATTTTGTGAGAGTTTTCAATTGAATCACATTAGCTGCGATAATATAATTCGCAATTCATGTATTTAATAAGATCATGTGGCGTAGTGGTTAGCATCGTTGATTGGAACGCGGGGCGTTCTGTGTTCGATTCTCAAACGGACGGTTTTTTATTAATTCAATATTTCTAGTCTAGCTGGTTATTTATCGCCCTAGACAGTGGAATTTATCCCTCTAGACGGATAAATACTGAGAATAATGCAATAAATTCTCATTTTCCTTCTCAAAAATTGGCATTTAATGTAAGGCAAAGTAAATGTAAGGTAAAGTAAAATTCTATACTAACTTTGGTGTTTGTTAACGAGATATTCAGAAACAATAAGACCGCAGTTTACTGTTTATTTCGTGAGCGTATGATGAATCAATTACCCTTTAGAGAAATTAATAGTAAAAACAAAGGAACTTTCCGTTAGGTTGGAAACGTTAAATTGGCATTGCACGGCGAAACCAAAATTTCGAATTTACACAAAATTTTAGCTGTGAATGAGGTTCCTAAACAATTTTGTGCGACAATGATTATGAAGTTTGTTTTGTTTGCCGAATTTACGCATGAACAATTTCACTGTTTCAGTTTGGGAACCGCTTTTAAACGAATCAAATCCTAATTTACAAATCAAATTCGTGCGTTTACATTGCAAATCAATTTAACTTCAATTTTAGCAAAAAACAATTTTTCGTCCGAACGAAATGCTAAAATTATGTTCGCCAAATGAATCAAGCGCTTCGACTATTGCAGGGATTAAGAGACATAACTAATAGATTTGAACATTCAACTGTTATCCTGCGAATCGTTACGCATATTAATTCTGTTTCTATGGAAGCACACAAACAAAATCACATGAAGTTCAAACGAATGAAAGCAAATATTCGAATATTTGGTATAGTCGACAACGCAATGAAAACCACCAAAATTTGTGTCATACCCGGATTAATATAATCTTATGGGAAAAAAAGTTTTTGCATAAAATACTGCGAATTTACTTCGAAACTATTTTACAGTCGTTGTGAGTCTGTTTTATGCAATAGGTGAATTAGACAAAAGTAATATAAGGCAGAAATAGCTCTACTGACATAACGAAAATATACCCTGGCTGTAACCACTGTGCCGAAGCAACGACGCGGCGCGACAGATAAATTTGAGTTAATTCCCAAAATACACGCTTTATTAATAAACCGAAAACAGCAAGGGTAAGACAACAATCATATGACGCGTCATGACGGCAGCAAAATGAAAAGCGATTTTGCATAACGTACTTGAATAGCGCAAAATCCGTAAATCTGTTTATTTTATAAGTTAAACATTTAAAGCTGAAAATGTTTGTATTTTCTTTTATTACCTTCAAATTTCATTTCGTTTCATATTAACATTTACTATAGACGACATTTAAAATCCGAAATTTCTATACTTCAATTTTTTTCATGAAATTCAATTTCTACTCTTATTTGAAATGACTAAAAATAACAAATTTAAAACTTATTACTTTGGTTTTAAGTGCTTCATCCAAGTTTTCGTCTTGTTTTTTAAGTGACTGATGATTGCGTTAGAAAAATACAACTTTGGTTAATATAAGAAAAATGTCAGGCAAACTGAGGGCTTATGGAACTAATTTGTTCAGCGTTTGTTTCAGACCCATACGAAGCGCGTTGGTCTAGTGTTTCTAGAGCTTAGAATTTGATTCTTTGTATGTCCGTGGATCTGTCTCTCTCACCCTGATATCTATCTACTCAAACGATTTAAAGAGCAGGGCAGGTTGCAAAAATATGAAACGTAATGCGATGTTTTTTCAGACGAACTTTATACCTTCTTACTCAATTGTTTTCAATTCTGATTCATCTATTAAGGGCACTTCGCAAAAAAGTGAACTGTCAAATTTGCGATGTTTTTTTTAGAACAGAATCCTGCACAAATAAAAAATTATTCAAAATTATAGCTCATGTACTTTGAGAGGATGACTCTTACAAAAATAATAGATGAATCAGAAATCAAAAAGTTTAAGTGTGAAGATCGAAAGTTCCTCTAAAAAATCATCGCATTCCAAGTTCATTTGCGATGGTATTCCATTACTTCATACTTTGTGAATTCTGATTCATCTATCATTTGTGTAAGAGTCATCCTCTCACAGTACATTAGCTGTAATTTTGAATAATTTATTATTTACGCAGGATTCTCTTCTAAAAAAACATCGCAAAACAGCTCACATTTCCGCGAGGTGCTCTTAACGCATTTAGTGCGACATCGCGACATCACGTAAACATAAATTTGAATTCCTACTTTCTAGATGCGGAATGCGGAACGTACGGGTCTGGTTTCAGCCCTCTGTTTTGCATGGTGTTCAGTTATTAGCTTAAGTAAGTACTTGAATGTTGTTTTTATATTTCGAATATTGAAGTTTGAAACAACAATACCACACAGCGCATAAAAGATGTCTTCCCATAATTCAAATAGGGTGCTTCAAGTGTCAGTAAGGGGAAATCTCTAAAACAAAAACTCATAGATTTTAACAGTAGTCGTATCACTGGACGGAAGTAGTCAAACAGAAAAATGCGTTTTCCTGTAATACTTTCTTTTAACTTGGATAACCCTCTTAGTCGAATGAAATAGAACTTTGAAAAATTAAAAACAAATTTAATGTCGTAGCTTCGAAACTCGAAGGTTCTTTCTTTATTTAGCAGAACATGAATGGAAAATAATCAAAGACCCGTACGTATCTAAATATAGGAATGATCAAACAATCCATTGTTTTATGCTCTTTTATGACTATAAGAATTTCAAAGATCCCTAGAAATTACCCAAGGTAATATCGAAGGCCCTACCGAAGTACGTCTCAGGCTATTGATTTTGTTGACCGACTGCACCATATCACAAAGAGGACCAACGTAGTTTCTCCAAGAAATCCTGAAAGTTTTTTCATCATCATCATCATCATCATCATCAAACTTTATAGACCGTTTATACCTTCCGGTGTGGGGTCTTTAAGCCGCAACCCGGTGGTCATTGACCACCCCCCTCCATACCCTTCTATCCTCTGCCAAGGAGATAGTTTGCTCGCCCAGTGAAAGCCCCCTAACTTCTAAATCTGATTTAATTGAGTCTATGAACCTTCTCCTTGGCCTACCCCTAGAACGTACACCCGGGACCTGTGCATTCAATATCCTCTTTGGGAGCCTACTATTACCCATCCTTTGAACGTGCCCGTACCATCTCAGACGACTAACCCTTGCCGCCTCCTCCACTGACCGAACCCCTAAATTTTCTCTGATGTCGTCGTTCCTGATATGATTGTCCCACTGTTCCCTCCGATTCACTTTTGCTATGCTCCTAAGAACCCTCATATCTGAAACCTCCAAGTCATGCACAAGGTGTCCGCAGTCCACCCAACTTTCACTACCATATAAAATTGTTGGCCTGAAGATTGATCTGTGAATAGCTAACTTTGTGCCACTACTTAATTCCTTCCTGTTAAACACATGAGACCTCAACTGACTGGCCACCGCATTCCCCATTCTCCTCCTTTCCTCAAATTCCCTAACTAACTTGCCATCCTCTGAAAACATGGCTCCTAAATATTTAAACTCAGAAACCTGTTCCAACTGCTCCCCATTTAAACTGCACACTACGTCTTTCCTAAATTTGCCAACATGCATAACCTTTGTTTTGCCGACGCTTATCTTCATCCCGTACTCCTCACATGCTACATTCAGGCAGTCAATCCCCCTCTGCAAATCATCGGCATTATCTTCTAATAGGGTTAAATCATCCGCATAGGCCAGGATTTTCATAATTACATCCCCAATTTCCACATTCCCCTGCAAATTGGCCTGCTTGATGATTTTGTCCATGAAAATTATGAACAGAAGAGGAGAGAGACAACAACCCTGACGAACGCCCTCATTAACCTCGAAAGCCTCACTAATTTCACCATCTATCCTTACCGCAGCCTTGCTCCCTGAGTAGATGCTTTTAATGGCGCCCAATAAACCTCCATTAATCCCGTATTCGCTAAGCACCTCGAACAGCTTTTGCCTCGGTACCCGATCAAATGCCTTTTCCAAGTCGATGATGCATAAGTACAGATCAATATTCCTCTCAAAGAGCTTTTCTATAGCCTGCCTAAGACAAAAGATCTGATCCTGACACCCTCTCAGAGGTCTGAAACCACTCTGAGCCTCGTCCAGAACCTCTTCCACTATAACCCTAACCCGATCTACTAGCACACTAGCATAAACCTTTCCGACCACGCTCAAAAGTGAAATCCCTCTGTAGTTGCTACAAACTTTACGGTTGCCCTTCTTAAAGATCGGAGCAATAACACCGAAGCTCCAGTCAGCGGGTACTACTGAGGACTTCATGGCTAAATTAAAAATCCTACAAAGCCATTGGATCCCACCAGACCCGCTATTCTTAATAAATTCTGTCCTAATTTCGTCTACACCTGCGGATTTTCCTGCCTTCAGCCTGCTGACCTTTCGTGTCACCTCCTCTAATGTAATTTCTTCCTCACCCTCCGAGTTAGCAAACTGATTTCTGTCAGGTGCCACTACCGGATTGACAGATGCAAATAGATCCTGAAAGTAATCACGCCAGGTTTCCAGTACTTCTCCCTTATCCGTAATTAACTGGCCATCTTTACCCAAAATGCTACCGCAGCCCTCCTTTTCACCACCACGCCTAATATCCTTAATCGTCGACCAGAATTTTTACCCTTTCCTTGACCTGCTTCTTCCAATTCTTCTCCGAACCTCTTCCACGCGAGGTCCTTTGCTTCTTTAACTAGAGCCTTAACCGCCTGACTACAAGCCCTGTAAGCTCCTTTCTTCTCATCCGTTTTATCCTGTAACCAAACCAAATAAAGCTTTCTTTTCTCCAACACAGCCTTTTTGATATCGGCGTTCCACCAACCCGTCCTTTTGTTCCTACCTCCGCTAGAGACACTACCCAGACATTCCTCAGCTGCACTCAAAACAAATTCCTTAAAATTTGGCCACTCAGCCTCGATGTCCCCGCAGTCCGAAGGAAGCCCCTCAAAACCTTCTGTGAACTTTGCCATGAAACGAGCCCTAACTTCCTCCTCCTTGAACTTTCCTACGCGAAATCTGCGAACTACCTTTTTGTTCCTTTTAGCCTGACAGAGTTTACCAACCGACAGATGTGCACCCAAAAGATAGTGGTCCGAGCCGAAGGTGAAACCCCTGAAAACACGCGTGTCACATATGTCACTTTTTTCTCTAAAATGAAATTTTCACAGTTTGCCTTACGAAGCAAATTTCTAGCTGCCATAATTCTGGAGATTTGCGTCATCCTTCACTATTCTAGAAGTTGCTTTATCCCGGGATTTGCTAATTTTTCCCTACAACCCTGAAACATGTGTTGTATTCTTCACGATTTTGCCTTTGGAAGGAACTTTTTAACTCTCATAGATCTACAGAAGTAATGGGCCATTTTTCCTGAAAACCCTGAAACACGTGTTCTCTAGAATTTTATTCCCTGTAACTTTGTCTTTGGAAGCAACTTTCTAACTTTCATAGTTCTAGGGATATGGGCCATCCCTCCCAATTCTAGAAATGGTCATATCCCAGGATTGAGCCAGATTTTAGTAAAACCCTGAAACACGTGTTCTCTAAAATTTATTGCCTTTAACAGCAACTTTCTAATTTCCATAGCTCTAGAGATATATGTCATCCCGCCCAATTCTGGAAGTAGTCATATTCCAGGATTGGGCCATCTTTCCTTAAAACTCTGAAACACGCGCTCTCTAAAATTTTATCTTCGGAACTGCTTGACCGATTTTGCTCATCTTCGAACTTGAATTATGGAACTATGTACCTTTCAGGAAAAGAAAATTTTAGGTTGATTGGTTGAGCGATTTCGAAAAAAAAGTGGAGACGGACGGACAGACATTTTTTTATTGCTGATTCGTCATCACTAGACGATAATAAATGTATCCCCTTCCACCTCGATTTACCCCATGTTACAATAAAGTTGTTTGTAGTAAACGTATAGGACCTTTCTGCCCTAATTTGCATAAGAAACTTAGTGTGAAAGAGACAAAAAATTGTGTATGGACTTTTGCAGAGATTTTTTTTTCTCTCTTTCGCACTAAGTTTCTTATGCAAATTACGGCAGCTTTGTAATTCGTACGGGTCCAAACATAATCGATTTGTCGAACTTTTTGCATTGTATGTTCGATTTGTATTGTTTACACATTTTACGAAATAAAAATACATTTTGGGTTTTCTCAATGTAGCAAAAATTAAATCAGGTCTTGAAGCCTAAAAATATTTTGTTAATTTAAAAAATTCCTTGAACGTGTTTAAGAAAAGAAAATTGAATTATTTCTAATATTGAATTGATTCGAATGCTCCCAATGAATGGTCTTTGTATGGAATCAGATCCTACAGTAGCTCTTAAAAATATCTTTAATTTCCATTTTAAAGCTTTCCCGAGGGGAAATAAACACTTGGAAATTTGAAGCATAAAGTTTTGTTTATGGTATGCACAGGGAGTAGTATTTCATTATTTCCTCTTCAGTTTGATTTCGTTGTTTCTCTCGAAATTAACAAAAACAAAAACACCAAATATCAAAAATTAGATGCTAATTAGGCATTTTGACATGTGGAGACGTTTTATGTTTCACTTCGATTAACAAAACACTCACGCTACAAAACAGGGGAGACATTCTGGAGAATCGAACACTCTATGAGCCTTTAATTTTTACGGAGCTCTGTGAGTACAACATCTACAATCTACACAACACATTTGCTAAGACAGGAAAAGAAAACGAAGGGTTCACAACAGGATTTTCTAAATAGGATTTTTAGACGATTTCTCAGGATTTTCTATTCCCTTCTCGAAGTGCTTTCAAAGATTTTCTTAGAGTGGGTTTCTTTGATTTTCATAAATTTTCTGAGAATCCAAAAGATTTTTTTCGACAAATTAAGAAATCTCGTTTTATAGAACTTTCGAAGCTCTTTCGTGGGGCAGAAAAAAGCTGTATTTTTTAGAAAGAGAATATTTGCACATTGTGCAAATAGCCAACAATATAATAGAATAGACTATTTGCACACTTAGACGAATGTTCCCTTCGCTAGCCACCTAGTTTTTGTGATATTTTGTAAAAGGAAAAGTTCCATATCTTCGTTAGCCACCTAGTTTTTGTGATATTTTGTGAAAGAAAAAGATCCTTTGCTTCGTTGGCCACATAGTTTTTGTGACATTTCGTAAAACGATAAGTTCCCTAGCTTCGTTAGTCACCTACTTTTTGTGACATTTCGTAAAAGGAAAAGTTTTCCAGCTTTGTTAGCCACCTAGTTTTTATGACATTTCGTAAAAGAAAAAGTTCCCTCGCTTCGTTAGCCATTTACTTTTTGTAGCATTTCGTAACAGGAAAAGTTTCCTTAGCTTTGTGAGCCACCTACTTTTCGTGACATTTCATAAAAGGAAAAGTTTTTCCATCTTCGTTAGCCACCTAGTTTTTGTGACATTTAGTAAAAGGAAAAGTTCCCTACTTTAGTTAGCCACCATATATACATGTACAAATACATATCATGTACATTGTGTATACATTGTATATTATGTACATTGTACATATTATAAAATTGATGAAAAATTACATTGAAAACTTTCTTCTTTGTGTAAGAGTTTTGGTTGAATGTTACGTCTTTCCATGTGCATGTGCAAATAGTCTCTTCTATATATTATTGGCTATTTGCACATTGTACAAATAGTCTCTTCTATATAGCTTTGGCTATTTACACAATGTGCAAGGAGTCTTTTCGTATTTTTTAATGTTGTTCAATTACTACACAACAATTTCACCGTAAAAACACAACACTCTTCCCGTCTTACAACCCCTTACACAACTTTTCCGCGTTCTGTATCTAGATTTTGTGTATGTGTCTAGCGTACTAAATTTATTGATTCACTAAACTGAAGCACAGAATCCAATTTTACAAGTTGATGTTCGTTATAACTTCAAATGCCGCATTTGAAGAAAAAATGTTTGCCGACAGGTTTTGTTAATCCTTCAGAAAGGTTATACTGAAATTAGTGTGTAGATGATATGGATAATAATTTAGAAAACAAATATTTTAAGCAAACAACCTTTCATCAAATGACTTTTATTTTATATTCCGATATTCACACTGAACGAGAAAATAATTTAGTAAAGTTTCTCTTCTAGTTAAATAAAAACACTGTAACGGAAAAAGTTCCAAGCATCTCCCACATAACCTAAATGCTAATTAAATCCCTTTTTGAAGTGCCTAAATTTGCGTTTGGAATTCTCTAACCCAGCTAACAATGCCTGTAATTCGAAATATTCTCAGACATAAATTCCATGTCTACGAATGAAGAGAAGATTAAAATCATTATGTCGATAACTATACGAAACCCACCTTGCTCGATGTTCTCATGTAGAATAAAATGTCATATTTAGACATAACATTATAACGACACCAAACTCATTGTATACATTCAAAGTGGAAGGCAATTCCAACATTAAGAGTATTATTAACACGGCGCAGATTTTATAAAATTTAACGATGTTTTTCTGTTTGTTCATGAAATTTAGAAATTCGTTGTGGATTTATGTACGCATTTGAATAATATGGTAATAGGCGTTTGTTATTTTTAAACACCAAATATAATGAAATCACGTAGATATTCTTGAAAAGAGAAATTACCATTTTTTCTTCCAAATATTGCTTTGGTATTAAACATGATATATTGTCTCGCATTATTGGTTGATTTAAGGTGATGTAGCCAATCGTTAAAGCAACAAATAAATCATAATGACAATTAGGCGAAGCCAATGTAACAATAAAATACAAAAACTAACTTCACTCAAGCTTTGCGTAAACAACTCAAAGCATCATCATTGTGTACCCACTTCAAACATAACCAATAATCTAACAATTGTGTAAAGGATGCACTTTACGAACTTTTGTGTACTACAGCAATTTCCAACGATACGAAATTTCCAATGTATTTACCAAGTGAAACAACACAGACCAATAAGTAGTTATGCATTTAGTGTTTGTTTCGTACGCTTATGACCCACAGACAAGTTTAAATTTTCTGTTCGAACTATTGTCTATAAACTACAGATTGCCAAACATGCATTCTGAATATTATTTCTGCAAATAATGGGTTTACTAATCTGTTGTAATATGAACCGAATTGATACATTTTGCCACAGTGAAATACCATTGCATATCATCAGAGATAATTCAGTCACATTTAATTGAATTTAATATCATTCCATTGATCTCTATGTTGATTTTGCTCAAGTGTTATTTTCACGGATTGGAACATTATTTCAAACATTCTGAAGCCTCGTACACTTCAGATTCGAGAAGACTAATGGCACGCGCATCACAATAGTCACTTTAAATTTAAGATAACTATCATTAAGAGCGTGTACACTAAAAACGGACTTAACTTACTGAATTGGGATAGATGGCGTGGGTGGTAACACAAGCAAGGTCATAAAGTTTCGTCTAAACTTAGATTAGAATATTTGTTCTCGACGTTACACGCCGCTATTTTGTATTTCATTATTTTAATCCACCGTAATAGAGTGAGGATTCAGTTGTGTGTCGAAATCTATTCAACTGCGAAAAAAACTTGATGGCCACATCGACGACAGTGGTACTTCAGCTATAAAAAAAGGGCATGACACCTCCGACAAGCGACTAGTATTGCCTGATGAAAAGTGATGCAAGCCACGCTCTATTCCAATGTAATAAATGTTAGATAATACATGCACTAGCTGGATAAACAGAATGCTAAGAGACAGAGTCGTTAACTCGTATCTAGGCTCCATAAAAATCACAATCTTTGTTGTTAAAGGTTGTCCTCAGGGTGGAGTACTACCACCTCTTTTATACATTTTAGTCAAGGATAGTCATCTTAAGTTACTAAATGATAACGGGTTCTACTCAATAAGCTTTGCAGACGACTTAAGTATAATTCTTATAGGAATCTGCATATCCACCTTATGTGAATTAATGCAGTCGGCCTACAAAGTAATAGAAAAATGGTGTGTAATCAACGAGCAAAGAGCAAACCCAGACAAAACGAAAGTTCTTCTCTTCAACAATAAAGGTACGAAAATGGATTTAAAACTCCAAAACTCTTTGGCAAGAGTTTCCAGACTCGACTAGCCAAAATTCAAAGGCCTGCTCTAATAGGTATAACGGGAGCTATGCGTTCAACTCCCACAGCTTCATTAGAAGCTCTCTTGAACATTGAACCGCTTCATATCCATGTCGAATTCTGTGCAAGAAACACAGCTCTAAGTCTAAATAAAAATACCCTACTACAAACGAGGAATTATGGCCACTCCAAAATATGGTATAAAATGACTCGAGACTCACCCGAGCTAGAAATGATAAGTGAAAACATAACACCTACATTCAGATTTTACAAATCATTTGATACATTAATCCCCAGTAGAGATGAGTGGGAAACTAATACAGTTCTTCCCGCACAAAACTGCACTATCTGGTTTACAGACGGATCCAGAGAGAATCATCGGGAGCTAGCTTCTATAGCTTACAAGCACAGCGTGAACAACCAATCTCCCTGGGCAATCACGTCACTATACTTCAATCTGAAATAGTAGGCATCACGCAATGTTTCATTGAGATACTTACAACTCCAAGTAACCATAACCACAACTATATTTGCACCGAAAGTCAAGGAGCTGTAAAAGCACTACGAGTTAACAAGTTTACCTCTATAACAGCATTAGAATGTAAAGATACACTGCAACGAGTTAGTGAGAAAACCAAAATAACCCTAGTCTGGGTTCCGGGTCACAGCGGAATCGAGGGTAATGAGATTGCGGATAAATTAGCAAGAGAGGGATCTAACAAGAAATTAATAGGTCCAGAACCAGGCGTAAGAGTCAGCAACTCTGAATTGTGTAAGTACATAAAGAAATGAGGAGCAAACATTTTCTGCAACACTGGAGTACTCTAGACCACGCTAGACAAGCAAGAGAATTTATTGATATCAACCAGCGCAATAGCAAGTATTATCTGTCACTAAGCAGACAAAACCTACAACGTCTAACGAATGCCCTCACGGGACAGTCTAAATTAAACAAACATCTTCACACAATGGGCATTACCAGCTCACCAGAATGTGCGAAATGTGGACAAATTGAGACCTGCGCACACCTACTATGCAAATGTCCAGCGTATATTATAGCTAGAGCCAAACACCTAGGAGGATATATATTATCACCTAGTACTATAAAGGGAATTCCCCCAAAATACATTCTTCAATTTCTGAATAGTACAAAAAGAATTTAATTAATTAATGTGGGAAGGCACAACAGGCCCATCGGAGTCTTAGGTGCAGGGCTTCGGCCCACCCACCACTAATCTAATCTAATCTACTGAAATCTAGATCCATGCTCATAATGCAAGATTATAATATGAGCCAATCACGCGCTACAATGTTGCGTCCATAAGGGTTTGCGTTTGCAAATTCTCGAACTCATTGAAAATCACAGTTAACTTGAGTTTCGTAAAACATCTGATACAATAAAGACGGGGTGGCTCTTTAGTGATTCGATTCTTATTGTTTATTTTGAACGGTTCACGTGAGAAAAAAACAAACAAATAATTTAACTGATCATTTGAATGTAATGTAAAAATTGCCCCACAATACTTTGAGAAACTAGTTTTTTTAGCTGGGAATTGCTGGTCATAACTGATCCGGTTAAAAATACATTAGACCATGCCCCTGCCCTTGCTTTCAAATTACTTTTAAGTGACGTAAACGCTCATCACAAATAATGATTCTGAGAAGTCATCATTTTTTCGATTTTTTGGACAATTGTTTCGCGTTGCATTCGGAACCCGTCATTTGATACATAACGATTGTGTGACAGGGGACACGGCTCAGGATGATTCTACACAAAAACGGTTTGTGCGGTCCCAGTGTAATTATGCTGCCACACAGCCGCGATATTATGTAGAAACTGTTGGCAATGATATCCTCAGAACAAAATTAACTTCGATTGATGATAAAATACCCGAACCTGTTTGGCAACCATTCGCTAAATGAATAAACAATCCACTGGGATTTGCGTTACTTCCAGAGTTATGATCAAGTCAGCTTTATTTCAAATGTACCTTTTGCACATTGAATTTCTATCAAAGTTTGTAATTAAGTGTTCATGCATGCAAAACACATGCTAACAATTTTAAGCTCTGCATGAACTACAGCATAAGTTATTCCGGGAAAAATTTTGATCAAAGCATTTTCCATGATGATATTAAATGTTAAATGCGTGAAATTATAGGTCACAATTCCAATCTTCTGTTTACTATACAAAATGATTTTGCAGTAAACCTTAAATTTAGCTCGTTATCTACTCATTCTATTAAAGTGAGTTGAATTGCTGAGATATATTCTACAGAAAATGTTTATTATTTGTGCACTTGTAGCATAAAGCCCCTAGCACAACTTTGATAAATATTGTCCTATACATTTTGCTATTCACAATGATTTTGTAGTGTGAACATCATCAGCAAGTGCTTATTCGGTTTTACTTCTTTCAGTCACCTCACACGTTGAAGTGAAGGGAAGAAGTATTGGCAAAAATGGTTTTTATGCAAATTTCTTAAGGTGCACACTCCACTAGTTTTGGTTGCGAACCCCTTGTGAAGTCGTAGTAGTTTCTAGCAATTTTTCTCCCATATCTCAAAGGTAAAGCATTCACAATAAATCAGTGTAGAGCAATTCATTTATGTGCTAAACGAATACTTTCTTTAATCTTCAGTCAAGTTGTAGAAATAAAGTTTAATTCAAACGACCAAAACGGTTTCCCACTCTCCCAACGTTTCGACAATCACAAATGAAAACAATTAATTCTAATTCAATGAATCTAATTCGGTTCACAGATCCAAATGAATAAAATCATTATCGAACATAATTTAAATCCCTACGTATACCGAAATAAATCCCAGAATTACACAATAAAAATGTTCGGGAATGGAATAGAAACTGTAATTTAAAATGGAAATTTGAAAAAAATAAATGTTAAATGATTTTTGATAGGCTGGACTTTAACGAGCTAGGCGTATTAGGAAAATTGGTCTAATTGCAAAATGTTTGCTTGTTTAAGTACGTTCCTTTCGATTTTCATTAAAATTGAAAAAATTTAGTCTATCGAACGTTGGCTGAACGTCGCAAATGAATAGAATATTTGCATTGCAAATTATTTTAAATCATAATGACGCAGTCCCCACACCCCAAAAAAGAAGTCCACAAACTCAAAAAACAAAACATACAAAAACCTTTGGGACAAGTCACCATATACGCGAACTTTTGAGTTTTTTCCCCTCGCCTCCTCCCTCTCCATATTATTTAAAAAAAACTACGTCGCAGCAACTTTCCAACGAGCCCACACCACACTCATCAAAATCGGTTGGAAATTGGATATTGAGAGATCAAGGTTTGAAAATGAACTCTTGAAAAGTCGTGGCCAGGGCCGTAGCCAGGGGGGGGCGCAGAAAAGAAAAGTTTGCGCCCCCTTTAGAAATATTGCAACCTTCTCAAGAGATTTTCTTAGTCAGCTAACTTTTCACATTGAAATACAAGAGCTAGACAATAATTAAATAGAATTAAATATTAGAATAATTAAATAAAAAAAAATTTCGTTGCGCGGCTAAATATTTCTTAAATGAAACGCTTCAACAAATAAAAAGAAAAATCCATCTCGTTAATCCTTAAGCCTTGAAAGAATATAATTGGTGCTTTCAGGTAACGTATTTTGGAAGAAAATTGTAGACTCACTTTTTTGAAAACGTATGTTTGTACGAAAAAGTCACTAGAATTAGTTCGTTGAAACACACAACAATTTAGCTAAATTTACATACATTCAAGCCAAACTGTGAAAGTGTGTAAGTCTCATGTTACGCTAGTCGGGTATTACAGGTATTTTGGGCTTAATCTGATGCCAAAATTTTGAAATAGCCTAACCATGAAAGTCAAAAAATTTCGCTCGCTCCGCTCGCGACTTAAAATATTATTGAAAGCTCAGAAATAAACAATTTTAGCAAAATTTAAATCAAGAAGCTTCTACGTTCAACTGCTTTGTGCGAATGTTAAACTTCGGACAGAAATCTTCACAACACCTTATAAAAGTGTTCCATTGTCATATACGATAGATACAGCTTATTTAGTTTTATAACACTGGTGAACTTTGGGGGCGCGCGCCACCCCTGCAATATCAGTCTGGCTACGGCTCTGGTCGTGGCATCTGGAAAAGTGGTCAATTTTAAAGGTTTTTCACGTAGTGCTCGGAGTTTTCGAATTTTAGCTCCGAAGTGACAATAGCTAGAGAGTTGGTTTCTTCGGGAAAATTATAGAGTTTGGCCTTCTTCTTCTTAAGGAAATGGCTGCCAGCAGTCAAACCGGCGCCATCTTGAATTTTCTCAAGCAATAAATTAGGTTTTCGAATTTAGCTTCGGAATGACAATACTTGGAGAGTTGTCTCTGGAGAGAGTCTTCTACAAAGTTATAGAGTTTCATCAGGAGAATTGTTTGGTATCATAAGAAAATGAATGCCAGCTGTCAAAGCGGCGCCATCTTGGATTTTGTGAATACTCAAAAATGCTATCTTCTGAATTAAAATACTTAGACGGTTGGTTTCTTTGGGAAAGTTGTAGAGATTAGTGTGTAGAATTTTTTTGTGACCCTAAGAAAATGACGGCCAGCTGCCAAAGTGACGCCATCTTGGATTTTTTGCTATCTTTTGAATTAGAATAGCAAGACAGTTGCTTTCTTCGGGAAAGTTATAGAGATTGGTGCGAAAAAAATTATTCGAAAAAATTTTTTTTCGAAGAAAAATTTTTTTTTCGGAGAAAATTTTTTTACTGAGAAAAATTTTTTTTCGTAAAACTTTTTTTCTGAGAAAATTTTCTTTTCTGAGAAAATTTTTTTTCGGATAAAATTTTTTTCAAAAAATATAAAATTTTTTTCGCGAAATTTAGTTGTAACTCCTGCAAACTTCCAAAACTGCTGATATCGCATACAAAAACCTCTTTAAAGGTAAAATGTTACGCAGTCCGTAATTCGGCTTCCAAAATTAATGAAATCGCTTGAGGTGACGCTGTCGCTGGTAATACGCAAAACTTTGCTTTGCTTGAATGGAATTTTGTGTTTAAAGTTTTAATTTTTTTAAAAAGATACAGCGCTTTTTTTAAAACAAAATTACGTTGTGTTAAAAAAATTGCCTCACAAATGCCGGACCCAACGACGAAATAATTTTTCTGTACTTACAGTTTTTGCGCTGCTATTTCTCATTGCGTGGATTATTTAGAGTAAATTTATTTTTCAACTATTTAATTATTTTTCAACATTTTTTGAATAAAAATTGTTAATGGATAAATTAATGCTTCTGATACGAAATTATGTGCGTAGAGTTGAGATGGGAGTCACGAAAGGGAGGCAGGTTGGAAAGAGGATTAAACCTCGCAATGTTTGTTACTGATTGTAAAACTAATTAAATGAGATTTCGGATTACGTTCAGGTTGACTTGACCTAATTCGAAGCCTTAGTTCGAAAGTTTTTAAAAGATTTTTTCGTTTTATTTTTGTGACACAGTGTTCCGATAAGTTCAACATGCGTTGTTTATTCTTAGTTCTTACTCCATGCTTTCGAGTTGTTAACGTTATTGCATGTATGTTTCAGTTTCATGTGGATACGGATTGTAAAACTTAAAAAAGTTCTTTATCTTCTTAGTTCTTTCTTTAATTTCACAATTATTCCTTTCGTAATTTAAACTTAAATTAATATTCTAAATTCACTTCAGTCACTGCTAACTAAAAAAAAAGTTCAGAATTTATTTTGCCGTTTGAGATATTCTCAATGTACTTTGGGATCAATGCATCGAATTGATGTCGACATTCAGTACATATACAAAAGAACAGACACGTAATTATAGAGCGGTGAACAGATATACGTATGTAGGTGACACAAAGCGCGCGTAAAAATGCTAGTAACAAGTAATATCTGTGCATGTGCATAAAAGCCCATACTACCGGCATAAAAAATACACATGCTCTGGCTACATATGGCTACACATACGTGTGTTAGTAATTGTAACAACGATTCAAGATTAAATCTGGAATTGAGATGTCCGCGGTAGCTCAATTGGTAAAAGCACCACTCCGGCAAGATGAAAGTTCTCGGTTCGGATCCCAATCATGGCAAAATTTTTCGTTTCATATTAAATTTTGCAATTATTGCTTTCGTAATTTCAACTCAATTTAATATTGAAAAAGGAACGTAAGAACAAATAAATTCATGTTTTGTAAATAAAAATTAACTTTAAAACGAAATGTTGCAAGAATTTACCATTAACTGAGACGTTTGTTTAGTAATACAACAAAAGCTAAATATTCTCGTCTATGAAAGAATATTACTAGGAAATTTAGCATAACTCAAAAGTGAAAGAGTTTTACTCGAGTAAGCAAAAACGTTTTCAAATAAATGAAATTCTAAATTGATTTTTTATGACAAAATCATGAATTGTAGAAAAAAATTGAAATTTTTATTTTACATTAAGCGCACCTGAGTCGAAATTTCTTTTCCAGCTTGTTTCATACCCCATATAAACATGCATAACCATAAACGAAAACGTATTCTGACTGGAAAGTATGACAAATGATTTTTCGAAAACTTTTTTAAGATACTTAATCATTCAAAAAACAGAAGAAAAGTTTTTTTATGAGAAAAAATGATTTTCCACAAAATTTGTTCTCTACCCGCGTAAAAAGTTTCGTTATCGGATGAAAAATTCAAATTTCATGGCTTTTTAATGCCCTTGTTATATTCTTGTTCATTAAACAACCAAAAAAATATAACAATTTATATGTTGTAGACAATACACCAAATCGAAGTTATTTATTCCAATAAACATGGGATGGTATGCAAATCGAAGTTAGAATGTAATTACGTTAGTTGCGCGGAAAATCTAATGATTTGCTTTGCATTGTAATTTAATATCATTGTCGATATTAGTTCTATTTTGTATCATACGCTACCATGAATATGTAGAATATCATGATTTTAACATTGATACATTATTTCTGCTCACACAAGGGATATGACTTACTGGCCCGTTACTATTTATAAATTTGAACACTGCAATTCATTTGGTACTACAATGATCCAAAAATATTTTGTATGAGAACTCTAATCCACCGTTGCACCGCGGTGGTTAAATTTTTTCATTTATTTTAAACCTTTATTAAAAAAGATAAATGTAAATGGGCGGCTCGGGTTTCCTCCCGATCCAAATTTTAATTCTAAGGCTTTTAAACCCTTTCTTCCTTCGTTTCTCGTTCCATCATTCTTCTTCTACCTCTTCTTTCACACCCATTTTGCCTAGCTGTCCTTCTATCTCGAACGGCATACCCTTCCAGAGGACTTCCCGTAGGCGAGATTAATACACGCGATGCAACACCGTTGCCTAATACTTCTGAAATCCCTTTAGAACTTCTCAATATATCTATTACTTCAAAGGTTTCAAGAGTGAAATATCGCCAAATGCGATATCGTACGTAAGGCCGTCTGAAGGGCATAAATTCCGTCCGTCGCAGGCGTAATTCAGCTCAGCCGCAGACGCGGGGTTGAGAGCGCAGATGCCATCAAGATATAATTTTTAATATTTCTATCGGCGATGTTCTTTGGAGATTTAACACACCAGCAAAAATTGTGAACCTCCAAAACAAAAGAAAAAACGTTAAAGTGTGAAGTATCGCAAATCTTGTTTTTGTTATCACCAATATTTAACGCCTATCAAAATAGAAAATATTTCTGTTCAGTTACCTGCATGCCAGTTATCTAATTAGAAACTATATTTTATAATTGAACATTGATTTATGTGACTAACACAAAATTTGCCTATTGTTGCTGGAAATCACAAAAATAATTACAATTTGCTAATTTCGATTCAGTCCAGAAAATTGTATTTCACCTGATTTAGCTTCGATGCACAAAACTCGAATTTGTTCAATCGCAATTTCAATTTTAATGTGTAGTTGAGGTATCAACATTATTGCCTATGGAATTACCCGATTAAGATAAATTAACTTTCGAACCTGTATTTTGCGTTAAAACGATTCTAATTGAAATAATTGGATGCAAATATACGAATGTATCGTAATTCGCTTGGTGAAGTAGAAACTGCTTATTAATAAAGGGTTTAACTTACATTTTTGCAGCGCTAACTAAAAAGCACGATCTATCAATTTTATATCTGGGCCACTCCAGCGTTGCACACTTTACACACCAGCTGTATCTCATAAATCACAGTAGCTATATGGTACATGAAGTATTCAAACACGGCGGACTTAGACCCATATGGGGAAAACGTCAGAGGATGGAGCGAACCATTTACCAATTCTCGAACATAAAATACCATTTACACTTCTTGTAGTATAATAGGATATTATTAACTAAGATATATAAGTTCGCGATCATAGTCGAGGTGAAGTGAATGTCCGGACTATAAGGAAATTTATAGTCGAATCGAAAATTATAAAGGAAATTACATAATGCCCATTATAAACCTCCTAGTTTGTATCAAACTCAACTATAATATGGTCATTACACCCCTACTATCAAGTATTTAAATGACTACTTATATGCTTGATTGATATAATAGTATATTATAATACAAGAGCTATAATCGCGTGAATGATCCGAGGGCTTCAGCCCGAGGTCTATTTACGTATCGAGACTATCATCGAGCGGTTTTGACCTTGTGTTATACGATAGTTTATTACCGGCGCACAGTAGGAAAAAATGCTATTTTTGTGTTCATAAATCTAGTACTGTTGAAAAAGTTTTGACATAATGTCTAAAGTTTCGCTAAAATCACTTTATAATAACTAAAGCTTATTGGAAAATTTAAGAAAAATTTTGACATTTTGAAAAGTAAAGAAACCCACTCCAGTTTTGACATGTTTACACATATTGAACGTCAAAATTTATGTAACAATTAACATAAAATTGTACTAAATCATCTTTTTCCCTCTTTCTAAAGTCATTGTCACCTTGAAGATGTTGTTAGGTGAGTTAAAGAGCAGTAGTAAGATATGAAAAGTTTTTCAAAAATTTTTTTCAAAGAGTCAAAATTTTTCTTACATTTTCCAATAGTCTTTAGTTATTATAAAGTGATTTTATCGAAAATAGCAGTTTTTCCTACTGTGCGGCGCCTATAATAAGCCAATTTTGCACGAAACCATTCACGAATTCATCAAACGAATTTTTTCAATTTCTTCGAATCATAAGAACCGAAAATGAAAAATTTGTTTTGATACAGGAATCACACTCATCATTATTGAATAACAATGGAACGTTTGCATAAAAACATTTTTTGTAGGAAATATTATTCTGAGCAAAAAATTGTTCCACGCTATGGTAAAATTATGACGTTTTGCATTTTTAATTAATTATTTTCTGATTGCAAAGATTTGTCACACACGAAAATGACTATACTCGACTATATCTCTCTCTTTTCTTCGCACGTAATTTTTAGGGATTCTCTCACGAAAAAGACTATTTTTGCTTGTCAAGTGCTGCTTAATAAAAAATCCAAAATTGGAAAATGTACTGAAAACGCATTTTTGAAACTAAAATATAAAATCATCAAAGAATTTTCGATGCATGTCGTAGAACAATTTTTTGGTTTAATTGCATTTTTGCATCGTTTAAGAATAACTTTTGAAAATGCAAATGTTCCATTCCTTTTGTTATCTGAACCATCATCTTTCCTTCTCAGCTCTAGCCGAAAATTTCTTGATTTTACAATTTCTATAGTTCGTCTCGATTATGATAGAGCTGACTATTGTCGTAGTGGACTATAATCACTATAATAGCACTGATTATAGTTGAGTGGATCATAATAACAGTAATATGTAACCCGACTATAATCGGCATATTATAGCACTATTTTCAGCGATTTTGAGTGCTATAATTGGCTTGTTATAGGCGCCAAGGTTATAACGTTACCTCCGCTGGCTCGACACGGATTGTGGTAAGTTAATCGGCGTCCTCCAATGAAGACTTACCGTTCTATAACTAAGTGAAATGAAACAAACACGCGTATCACGGTCTCACACTTCGTTTATTAATACAACGTTTAACTATTTTAAAATAACTTATGACTACTTCTGAACCACCGCCATGTCGTACAGACAATGGTTCAGGACAATTATTATTATAGTGAAAGACCAACACACGGTTGGTGTTTCACTTTGAGTATGCTTAAGATAATTAAAATTTTGCGCAAAATAATAAAGTAATACTAAAACGAACCGTTGGAGCTCATGGATCCCATGCGGTTGCCACTTCCTTCCAGCGTGATGAACGGATGATGTATGACTCAATAATATGATCTCAACATATGCAAAAAAAACACTTAAAATTAACACAATCTTTCTTTCAAACACTATATTGTCCTTTGCGAACAATATTCTTGAGGTACGACGACCTTTTATATGCACTAAACAATTCTTATCGTCATGGGATCTGTCCGTGTATGGGCTGGACAAAGATTCCGATGACCGATAATTTTTATTCACTTTCCTTCTATTTCTATGTACGCGAAAACCGTACGCGTGAGGACAATTACAATCCTATTTCTCTAACGCGAATTTTTAAAGTATCACTTACTCCTATCAACGGAGTGATAAAATTTTACAACACTTTTTGAGAACAAATTCTAATCACGATGTTTTCGATTGTTGCGTTCGGTTTCAACTGGTTGACTGACGATTCAATAATGGGTAGCGTCCTTTGACGATACTTCTATATATTATGGATAAAAGCGCGCGAATTCCAAATTCGAAGATCTCGAATATACTTAACGAGGATTTTTAGTACAATATTACAGGGTGTCACTTGTTCTTAATTTAATCTAATTTAATTTTATGGACATCATATCTTATGTTTAAATAATGATGTGAGCCGTGTATTTCTTCATTTTATTCTAGGTAGGGGAAAGATTCGAAGGTCGGATTTTCTCAGTTTATCCGACATTCGTGTATCGGAAAACCCCTCCTTTTGATTTCTTATTTACGTTATAAAATTTATGACTAGGTTTTGTTTACAATTTCTTATATGACCGTGAGACGTGTTTACTTCAATATTCTATGACAAAACCCGCGGTTCTTTATTTGCGATATTTTCTATGTTTTTGCTTGACATTAGTGTACTAGGAATTGGAACGAGTTCGCATCAGCGGATTCGTTACAAACCCCTAGACATGAGCTAGAATAATTCAAACTGAGAGTATCGAATTTTGAAGTGTTCTATCGTTATTCGATTTACTATTCCTTCATGGTTCAAGGGACTTGATGGTGAAATTAAAAAATAAAGAAAAAAATTAAGAAAAAAAAAATAAGAAAAATTAATTAAGAAAATTGCTGATCAAACGAACATAGATTAAAATCCTTGCTGCCCGAGATACGCTTTCTCAATGCCTACACCGTACGGCTCAACGCGGTCAGCGATTACGGATGAGGAAGCTATTTCCCGGTACCCCTTTCACAGTGTACAGGAGCGATCTCGCGCTTCACTGGAAGGCTTTTCATCCCGATCTCGTTGATTAGTGTGCATTGAAATTTACTCGCATTGGACGTAATTCTGATTCGTTTGACTTATCTAATTTTTCTTCCCTTCCCCAAGATTGACAAGACTTGGAATTGGATTTAAGAGTTGATCCTTACTTTCGCCTGCCAATTTTTCTTCTGATTGAACCTCTCCTCACGAATATGGATGCTCAGACATCGATGACGTTTCAATCGGTAGGATCAATAAAATTAAAATTTCGTTCTTAATGGAGGATCAGAGTACTAAGGATTTGGATCAATCACTCCTCATTTTTCTCTTAGCCTGTAACCCTTGGCTTCGAGAAGAATGAAGTTGAACCTGAAACCTGAGATACATCATCCATTAAGCTTTTCGTGATTAATGCAACTTTTTAAAATCGATTCGTAGTCAAGTTAAATAAATTTTCTCATCACTTCTAGGACCATTAGGGCTCAGCCTGGTGCGAAGTTTTACATTTGAAGGTTTATTTAATAAAATCTATTTGCGACCAGTATTACTGATTCACGCTTTGTTTATTCGCGGGCTACTGAGACTAGCATGTGGTGTGCTCTATCAGACTGTCGTTCATTCTGATGAATGAAGAAACAATTGAAGTCTGGACCGATTTTTGTATTGATTTCTTTTGTAATGTGAATCACAGGATGCTGATCTCATTGTTGAGGATTCGGTATCTGTATTCCTCTGCATAGCTTTTTTTTATGACGCATCTACTATGGTTTGAGTTCCGAAATGGAATATTTAGTCTGGTCCTTGTCAGGGAACCTGCGTAGCTATATTTGATGACGCATCTACTATGGTTTGATTAACTAACCCACATGAGGACGAATATCCTGGACATGATATTTCCTCTCTTCTCCATCTTTCTCAAGGGAAACTGTATAAACAATAGGGGATAATTTGGTGACAATTTTCCCGGACTCATACAACGGCGCTAATTTCTGGCAAAAGTTTTTGGAGGCGTCCGATTTAGGATGGTTCTTGACAAGTACTTTGTCTCCTATGTCAAACTCTGCTTCTGATCTCTTTTTATCATATATTAATTTGTTTTTCTGGTGTGATTTTTGTATCTTTCTCAGTATATTTGAGGATATGGTCTGGAATCGTTTGATGAATTCTGTTCGTTCTAATATAGGGTCCGTAGAGAATGCGTTGGCGTCTACTAACCTATACTCATTCGCGTGAAAGACGTATTCTCTCGCGTGGTTGAGAAAAAAAGGTGAGTACCCCGTGACGGAGTTTACGGCTGTGCGTAAAGCAAGAGATATCTCAGGCAGGTGTTTGTCCCATTCCCTATGATTATTATTTACGTAAGCTCGTAAAGCAGCTATTATGTTACGGTTATGACGTTCAGTAAAGTTACTTTGCGGATGATATATACAGTTACTCCACAATCTTGTTATCCCGTATTCTTTCAACATTTTCTTAACTTCGTTGCTTCGCGCAAATTGAGGACCATTGTCCATGACAACTGTTTGTGGCACGCCGAACTCATGAAATACCCGTGTTACGGTATTCTTGACTATCTGGTATGCTGTAGCGTTGCGTAGTGGGATTAGACAAGGATATTTGGTTAACCAATCACATATTACTAACAATGAAGTGTGCCCATGCTTGGAACGTGGATAAGGTCCTAACAGATCCATGGATATCATTTGCCAGGGTTGACTAACTTTCCGTTCTAGACCCATCATGCCTTGTGGTCTAATGTTACGCGGTTTCGAAATTTTACACGTCAGGCACGATTGCACATGCGCTTTCACATCTCTAGAGAGACCCGGCCAATAATACCTATCCATGACCCGGTCTATTGTTTTTTGAACCCCTGGGTGAGAAGCTTTTGGGTCATCATGGCATTCTTAGGCACGACTAACTTCCATACGTAATTGGATAATCTCCTTCCCTTTATTGTCGGGTCATAATAAATTTTCCCGTTTTCTTCTTTATATCTCCTATTATTGTTATTCCCTAATCTAATTTCTTGTAACAAATTTTCATACCATGCGTCTCCCGTGGGTTGCAGGAAATCTAGCAAAGCTGCATATTCTAGGATTTGTACTATCGGGAAACGCGAAATGGCGTCGGCTACTACATTGTTTTTCCCTTTTATGTGTTTAATTTTCATGTGATGAGGTTGAAGTTTCATGACCCATCTGGCAAGGCGTCCCTTCAGATCTTTCTGTTTAAATAACCAAGTAAGTGCGGAATGATCTGTAAAGACGGTAAATTCCGTACCCTCTATATATTCCATGAATTTTTCTGCACAGAAGACTATGGCCAGGCATTCCTTTTCGGTAGTAGAATAGTGAAGTTCAGGTCCTCTCAACTTTCGACTCGCATAAGCTATTGGTCGATCAATCTTCATATCATCTTCTAGTGGTTGACTCAAGACCCCGCCCACACAATCATCGCTTGCGTCACAGGAGATGATAAAAGATTTAGTGAAATCAGGAGATTGGAGGAGTGGAGCTGATGCTAATCGCGACTTTAACTCCTCAAAGGATTTAATGGCTCCTTCATTCCAAACTAACTTACGGCCTTTCCCCCCTTTTTTCAAAAGTTCATGCATCGGAGCGGCAATGGAAGCGAATGATTCTATGAACCGTCGATACCACCCTCCCATTCCGAGGAATCGTCGAAGTTCTGTAAGAGTATTGGGCAAAGGTATTTGAAGGACACATGCCACTTTTTCCGGATCTGGTCTCAGTCCTAACTCATCGACAATATACCCCATGTATCGCATGTTCCTTAAACAAAATCCACTTTTCTCATAATTTATGGACAGATTCGCCTTGCTTAATCTTTCAGCAACGATATTCAAAGCCCTACAATGATCTTCAAAAATGCTGTTAACTATTATCAAGTCGTCTTGATAGACAAAAACTTCCCCATCGAGGTCCCCAAATAGTGTATCCATCAGACGCTGCATAGTGGCGCTAGCGTTCACTAAACCGAAAGGCATGGTGTTAAACTGCCATACTCCGTGACCTTTGACAAAGAAGGCTGTTTTTTCTTTCGACCTTTCCGTGAGTGGAATTTGTAAATAAGCGTCCTTAAGATCAATCTTAGAAATGAACTTGGCTGTCCCTAATCGAGATAATATAGTTGAGATTAAGGGCAAGTCATATTTTTCGACCTTGGTTATAGCGTTTAATTTTCGCGAGTCTAGACACAGTCGAAGCTTCAGCTTTCCCATTTTAATTTTTTCCACTACAGTCATAGAGTTCCTATACGCTGTATGAGCTGGTTCTATTACCCCTAAAGACTTGAACCTTAAAAATTCTTCTTCAATCTTTTTTTCTTTAACAGGTGATAGTGGCCTTGTGCCAGTGAAGCAAGGAGAATTGTTTCCAGTATCTATGTCATGAGTAATGACATTCGTTCTCCCTAACGGAATATTCCCTAATTTCTCGAATTTCTTAGTAATAATGGCAAGTGTTTCTTTCTGCTCTATTGTCAGCTTCCTCTGCTCTTCCTTGAGCGAATCGCCCTCGTCCGAGACGTCTTCATCTGCCAGCATAGCTACCTCATCTAATCTCCTTTTATCTTCTTCATTTTCAGGGAACCAAATAGATTTAGGTGTCACTATCCCCATGCGGAAGACTTCCATGAATGAAGTACCCAGCACCACATCCATGGACATTGATGGAGCATACAGAATAGTGATCAGTGCGAATCCCCCTTCGAAATGAACAGGAATAGAAAATTCATGTTTAATTTCATGAACAGTCCGGTCGGCCGTGCGTACTGCTGGAGTTTGGTATTCTTGAACTCTTCTGTATCTAAAACCTAACTTAATGAGCCTTTGAGCTCCTTCTCTCCCACACACACTACGATGTGCTCCCGAATCTACTAGAGCAGGAAACGTTTGATTCAAAATTCTCAAATTAGCATACGGACGAGACTCCCCTTTAATTCTGAAGAATGCAGGAATATCCTCCTGATCGCTAATGTTTTTGACTTCTAGGTGCTTAATTAATCTCTTGACATATTGGATGGACGGCGAATAATCTGAGGAACTTGATCCGTCCTTATTCTCAAATTCCTCGGATCGTTTCCCGACATTTGACTCTTCGCGTCATAATAGTTTGGGTATCCCATGTTTCTCTTTGACGACGAATTTCCAAAAGTTGGATAATAATTATTGACTATGTTCCCATTCCCCGTTTGATGATCCGGATAATTTCTATCTCGATCGTAGGGTACTGATCTCGGGTCTGGATTATTATATCTTCTCCCTCCCCATGTTGCAGAATTAGGCACCTCATATTTCGGCCCGTCTAACTCCTCTCTATATGATAATTCTTGTACGGTCTTATCCCAGTATCCTGTCGGTTCGTACTTATTTGGATAATTACTTTCCCCTTGCATGGCGTCAGCAGTCTCACTTAAGGTATTTATTTTGTTGGAGAATCTTACATGTCTATCTATAGTCTCAGGCTCCCTGCGAGTTATGTTCGTACTCCGAGTCATGATCCGTTTCAAGTCGGACTCAATACTCTTGCACAGGTTTTTCAATTCTGTGACAGTTCTATATTCAGCTGTTGCTAATCCTTTAATGTATTCTGGTAATAAATTCCTTCTGATAGTGTTAACTTTCACTATCTCTGAGGCAGGTTGGTTCAATTTTAGAAACAAGTCCTCCATTGTGGCGAAATAAGTTACTATCCTTTCGTTAGGGCTCTGTAGCCGATTTCTAATGTAATCCCAAAGGTTGTCCCCATAATCGTATGATCTAAAGTCTTTAACTAATTCTTCTTCCATTTGCTCCCAATTACTAAAAGATCCGTTGGCTACACCCGCCCGATACCATTTTAAGGCACTACTATCGAATAATTCGCTAGCCCCTTCATATAATATCTCCGGAGAAGCTCCTCTGGATTTTGCAAATTCTTTTACTCTTCTGAGAAATTCAGTCACGGTGATCGACCCTGGTTCCCCATAAAATTTAAGTCCCCACTTCCAAATTTGAATCTTATTTTTATTGCAATGGCTAAGCGTATTAGCACTAAATGGAACATTAATTGTTGACCTGGCCCCGTTATCTCCCATTCTTTGATCTCCACGTCCCATGGCACGTGTCGATTCAGCGACGTTATTATGATCTCCCCAGCTGTATCTGTATCTGGGATCATTTTCCGTGAACTCATGGAAAAATTCAGGATTGATTCCTCATTGTTCAGACTATTGTGTACAGTCCCTCGAGAAAGATTATTAGTTCCTAATGGTCGGCTACCTTCTTCTTGGTATGTCCAATCTTCTATGTTCCTCTGACGGTCAGAACCCCTTTCTAAGAAAGATTCTTCACGGCATGAGAAAGCACTTGTAACTCGTGATAAATTGTTTTTCATTTTAACCGTTTTCGATTTCAATAAACTCAGTAGAACTTTGGAATCTTCATCATCTTCATGAGGCCTTATCATATGAAGTCGAGAACTCAAAAACTGGATCTTGATCTTGAAGGATTCGGCAGTATTTGGTCCCATGGAGTCTGGGTGAAATTGGTTCTCCCATGCTTCTAAGTATTTCGAACAATAATCGAGATCTTCCTTGTATCCCATTGCTACGGGTTGTTTCCCCACGACATATTTCCTCTCATCTATTACAGCTGCCAATTGTTTTCTGCGTTGCAAATAATTGGGCAGACATTTAACACCTTGCGACTCTAATTCGTACTTGATCATCTCATCCGGCAAATGAGCGATCGTTGCGGATGCTTGACCTGGTTCCGGCAGAGGGAAATGAGGGCTTAAAGAATCCCTATTGGTCGTATTTAAAAGATGATGATACATGTTAAACATAATGCAAATAAACGTCAAAATCAATTTCATGAATTTCTAGTAAAATTAAAGCGGTGTTGACAACTATTTCTTCAAATATGGCTGAGGCATACGGTTCTTGGTGAGGAGTGGTATAAATTATTCTAGGATGGTCAGACCCGATCAACCATGCGTGGCAAAATTCAGGGTTGATAAAAATAAGTAAAGTTGTTCTTTCTATGAGTAAAGGTTCTAGAGATATAAAGTTATCCCACAAAATTAATCTCATGAGGATGCTTTGCGCTAATTTGGAACGATAAGCTATTGTAAGGAAAGCGAATTATTAAATATGTTGATCACTAGCCACTATTGTCTTAGTTGAACTTGCTTAAGGTACGTTCGTACTTTCATATTATGAACAAAAAAATGATATTAATAAAAAAGAATAATAGAAGGAAATCTTTTGGGACATGCGATACTACACTACGTTATTGTAGTTTAATTGAAGGAATGTCCATATTAAACGACGTTTCATTAGAAATAACTACCGCTGATGATAATGTATGAAGGAGGTCAAAGTGTTCCAAAATGTCCTTTACAATATTTTCAGGAAGCTTATCCGAGTGGGAGGAGCAGGTAAATATGTATGGTAAAATTTCCCCGGCTTCGTATACTACACCCTGGTACCCTGTAGTCAACTTGTTAATATAAATTAAATGCGAGTTCATTCCAACAAAAAAAAATTGTTCACTTTTTCAAAAAAAAATCAAAAAAATCAAAATCAAAAAATCAAAAAAAAAAA
>CM055403.1:74579889-74592780 GCA_029228625.1 Pseudolycoriella hygida
CTGCATAGCTATTTTTTTATGACGCATCTACTATGGTTTGGGTTCCGAAATGGAATATTTAGTCTGGTCCTTGTCAGGGAACCTGCGTAGCTATTTTTTCATGACGCATCTACTATGGTTTGGGTTCCGAAATGGAATATTTAGTCTGGTCCTTGTCAGGGAACCTGCGTAGCTATTTTTTTATGACTGAGATTAACTAACCCACATGAGGACGAATATCCTGGACATGATATTTCCTCTCTTCTCCATCTTTCTCAAGGGAAACTGTATAAACAATAGGGGATAATTTGGTGACAATTTTCCCGGACTCATACAACGGCGCTAATTTCTGGCAAAAGTTTTTGGAGGCGTCCGATTTAGGATGGTTCTTGACAAGTACTTTGTCTCCTATGTCAAACTCTGCTTCTGATCTCTTTTTATCATATATTAATTTGTTTTTCTGGTGTGATTTTTGTATCTTTCTCAGTATATTTGAGGATATGGTCTGGAATCGTTTGATGAATTCTGTTCGTTCTAATATAGGGTCCGTAGAGAATGCGTTGGCGTCTACTAACCTATACTCATTCGCGTGAAAGACGTATTCTCTCGCGTGGTTGAGAAAAAAAGGTGAGTACCCCGTGACGGAGTTTACGGCTGTGCGTAAAGCAAGAGATATCTCAGGCAGGTGTTTGTCCCATTCCCTATGATTATTATTTACGTAAGCTCGTAAAGCAGCTATTATGTTACGGTTATGACGTTCAGTAAAGTTACTTTGCGGATGATATATACAGTTACTCCACAATCTTGTTATCCCGTATTCTTTCAACATTTTCTTAACTTCGTTGCTTCGCGCAAATTGAGGACCATTGTCCATGACAACTGTTTGTGGCACGCCGAACTCATGAAATACCCGTGTTACGGTATTCTTGACTATCTGGTATGCTGTAGCGTTGCGTAGTGGGATTAGACAAGGATATTTGGTTAACCAATCACATATTACTAACAATGAAGTGTGCCCATGCTTGGAACGTGGATAAGGTCCTAACAGATCCATGGATATCATTTGCCAGGGTTGACTAACTTTCCGTTCTAGACCCATCATGCCTTGTGGTCTAATGTTACGCGGTTTCGAAATTTTACACGTCAGGCACGATTGCACATGCGCTTTCACATCTCTAGAGAGGCCCGGCCAATAATACCTATCCATGACCCGGTCTATTGTTTTTTGAACCCCTGGGTGAGAAGCTTTTGGGTCATCATGGCATTCTTTCAAAACTTGAGCTCTTCCCTCCTTAGGCACGACTAACTTCCATACGTAATTGGATAATCTCCTTCCCTTTATTGTCGGGTCATAATAAATTTTCCCGTTTTCTTCTTTATATCTCCTATTATTGTTATTCCCTAATCTAATTTCTTGTAACAAATTTTCATACCATGCGTCTCCCGTGGGTTGCAGGAAATCTAGCAAAGCTGCATATTCTAGGATTTGTACTATCGGGAAACGCGAAATGGCGTCGGCTACTACATTGTTTTTCCCTTTTATGTGTTTAATTTTCATGTGATGAGGTTGAAGTTTCATGACCCATCTGGCAAGGCGTCCCTTCAGATCTTTCTGTTTAAATAACCAAGTAAGTGCGGAATGATCTGTAAAGACGGTAAATTCCGTACCCTCTATATATTCCATGAATTTTTCTGCACAGAAGACTATGGCCAGGCATTCCTTTTCGGTAGTAGAATAGTGAAGTTCAGGTCCTCTCAACTTTCGACTCGCATAAGCTATTGGTCGATCAATCTTCATATCATCTTCTAGTGGTTGACTCAAGACCCCGCCCACACAATCATCGCTTGCGTCACAGGAGATGATAAAAGATTTAGTGAAATCAGGAGATTGGAGGAGTGGAGCTGATGCTAATCGCGACTTTAACTCCTCAAAGGATTTAATGGCTCCTTCATTCCAAACTAACTTACGGCCTTTCCCCCCTTTTTTCAAAAGTTCATGCATCGGAGCGGCAATGGAAGCGAATGATTCTATGAACCGTCGATACCACCCTCCCATTCCGAGGAATCGTCGAAGTTCTGTAAGAGTATTGGGCAAAGGTATTTGAAGGACACATGCCACTTTTTCCGGATCTGGTCTCAGTCCTAACTCATCGACAATATACCCCATGTATCGCATGTTCCTTAAACAAAATCCACTTTTCTCATAATTTATGGACAGATTCGCCTTGCTTAATCTTTCAGCAACGATATTCAAAGCCCTACAATGATCTTCAAAAATGCTGTTAACTATTATCAAGTCGTCTTGATAGACAAAAACTTCCCCATCGAGGTCCCCAAATAGTGTATCCATCAGACGCTGCATAGTGGCGCTAGCGTTCACTAAACCGAAAGGCATGGTGTTAAACTGCCATACTCCGTGACCTTTGACAAAGAAGGCTGTTTTTTCTTTCGACCTTTCCGTGAGTGGAATTTGTAAATAAGCGTCCTTAAGATCAATCTTAGAAATGAACTTGGCTGTCCCTAATCGAGATAATATAGTTGAGATTAAGGGCAAGTCATATTTTTCGACCTTGGTTATAGCGTTTAATTTTCGCGAGTCTAGACACAGTCGAAGCTTCAGCTTTCCCATTTTCATTTTTTCCACTACAGTCATAGAATTCCTATACGCTGTATGAGCTGGTTCTATTACCCCTAAAGACTTGAACCTTAAAAATTCTTCTTCAATCTTTTTTTCTTTAACAGGTGATAGTGGCCTTGTGCCAGTGAAGCAAGGAGAATTGTTTCCAGTATCTATGTCATGAGTAATGACATTCGTTCTCCCTAACGGAATATTCCCTAATTTCTCGAATTTCTTAGTAATAATGGCAAGTGTTTCTTTCTGCTCTATTGTCAGCTTCCTCTGCTCTTCCTTGAGCGAATCGCCCTCGTCCGAGACGTCTTCATCTGCCAGCATAGCTACCTCATCTAATCTCCTTTTATCTTCTTCATTTTCAGGGAACCAAATAGATTTAGGTGTCACTATCCCCATGCGGAAGACTTCCATGAATGAAGTACCCAGCACCACATCCATGGACATTGATGGAGCATACAGAATAGTGATCAGTGCGAATCCCCCTTCGAAATGAACAGGAATAGAAAATTCATGTTTAATTTCATGAACAGTCCGGTCGGCCGTGCGTACTGCTGGAGTTTGGTATTCTTGAACTCTTCTGTATCTAAAACCTAACTTAATGAGCCTTTGAGCTCCTTCTCTCCCACACACACTACGATGTGCTCCCGAATCTACTAGAGCAGGAAACGTTTGATTCAAAATTCTCAAATTAGCATACGGACGAGACTCCCCTTTAATTCTGAAGAATGCAGGAATATCCTCCTGATCGCTAATGTTTTTGACTTCTAGGTGCTTAATTAATCTCTTGACATATTGGATGGACGGCGAATAATCTGAGGAACTTGATCCGTCCTTATTCTCAAATTCCTCGGATCGTTTCCCGACATTTGACTCTTCGCGTCATAATAGTTTGGGTATCCCATGTTTCTCTTTGACGACGAATTTCCAAAAGTTGGATAATAATTATTGACTATGTTCCCATTCCCCGTTTGATGATCCGGATAATTTCTATCTCGATCATAGGGTACTGATCTCGGGTCTGGATTATTATATCTTCTCCCTCCCCATGTTGCAGAATTAGGCACCTCATATTTCGGCCCGTCTAACTCCTCTCTATATGATAATTCTTGTACGGTCTTATCCCAGTATCCTGTCGGTTCGTACTTATTTGGATAATTACTTTCCCCTTGCATGGCGTCAGCAGTCTCACTTAAGGTATTTATTTTGTTGGAGAATCTTACATGTCTATCTATAGTCTCAGGCTCCCTGCGAGTTATGTTCGTACTCCGAGTCATGATCCGTTTCAAGTCGGACTCAATACTCTTGCACAGGTTTTTCAATTCTGTGACAGTTCTATATTCAGCTGTTGCTAATCCTTTAATGTATTCTGGTAATAAATTCCTTCTGATAGTGTTAACTTTCACTATCTCTGAGGCAGGTTGGTTCAATTTTAGAAACAAGTCCTCCATTGTGGCGAAATAAGTTACTATCCTTTCGTTAGGGCTCTGTAGCCGATTTCTAATGTAATCCCAAAGGTTGTCCCCATAATCGTATGATCTAAAGTCTTTAACTAATTCTTCTTCCATTTGCTCCCAATTACTAAAAGATCCGTTGGCTACACCCGCCCGATACCATTTTAAGGCACTACTATCGAATAATTCGCTAGCCCCTTCATATAATATCTCCGGAGAAGCTCCTCTGGATTTTGCAAATTCTTTTACTCTTCTGAGAAATTCAGTCACGGTGATCGACCCTGGTTCCCCATAAAATTTGAGTCCCCACTTCCAAATTTGAATCTTATTTTTATTCCAATGGTTAAGCGTATTAGCACTAAATGGAACATTAATTGTTGACCTGGCCCCGTTATCTCCCATTCTTTGATCTCCACGTCCCATGGCACGTGTCGATTCAGCGACGTTATTATGATCTCCCCAGCTGTATCTGTATCTGGGATCATTTTCCGTGAACTCATGGAAAAATTCAGGATTGATTCCTCATTGTTCAGACTATTGTGTACAGTCCCTCGAGAAAGATTATTAGTTCCTAATGGTCGGCTACCTTCTTCTTGGTATGTCCAATCTTCTATGTTCCTCTGACGGTCAGAACCCTTTTCTAAGAATGATTCTTCACGGCATGAGAAAGCACTTGTGACTCGTGATAAATTGTTTTTCATTTTAACCGTTTTCGATTTCAATAAACTCAGTAGAACTTTGGAATCTTCATCATCTTCATGAGGCCTTATCATATGAAGTCGAGAACTCAAAAACTGGATTTTGATCTTGAAGGATTCGGCAGTATTTGGTCCCATGGAGTCTGGGTGAAATTGGTTCTCCCATGCTTCTAAGTATTTCGAACAATAATCGAGATCTTCCTTGTATCCCATTGCTACGGGTTGTTTCCCCACGACATATTTCCTCTCATCTATTACAGCTGCCAATTGTTTTCTGCGTTGCAAATAATTGGGCAGACATTTAACACCTTGCGACTCTAATTCGTACTTGATCATCTCATCCGGCAAATGAGCGATCGTTGCGGATGCTTGACCTGGTTCCGGCAGAGGGAAATGAGGGCTTAAAGAATCCCTATTGGTCGTATTTAAAAGATGATGATACATGTTAAACATAATGCAAATAAACGTCAAAATCAATTTCATGAATTTCTAGTAAAATTAAAGCGGTGTTGACAACTATTTCTTCAAATATGGCTGAGGCATACGGTTCTTGGTGAGGAGTGGTATAAATTATTCTAGGATGGTCAGACCCGATCAACCATGCGTGGCAAAATTCAGGGTTGATAAAAATAAGTAAAGTTGTTCTTTCTATGAGTAAAGGTTCTAGAGATATAAAGTTATCCCACAAAATTAATCTCATGAGGATGCTTTGCGCTAATTTGGAACGATAAGCTATTGTAAGGAAAGCGAATTATTAAATATGTTGATCACTAGCCACTATTGTCTTAGTTGAACTTGCTTAAGGTACGTTCGTACTTTCATATTATGAACAAAAAAATGATATTAATAAAAAAGAATAATAGAAGGAAATCTTTTGGGACATGCGATACTACACTACGTTATTGTAGTTTAATTGAAGGAATGTCCATATTAAACGACGTTTCATTAGAAATAACTACCGCTGATGATAATGTATGAAGGAGGTCAAAGTGTTCCAAAATGTCCTTTACAATATTTTCAGGAAGCTTATCCGAGTGGGAGGAGCAGGTAAATATGTATGGTAAAATTTCCCCGGCTTCGTATACTACACCCTGGTACCCTGTAGTCAACTTGTTAATATAAATTAAATGCGAGTTCATTCCAACAAAAAAAAATTGTTCACTTTTTCAAAAAAAAATCAAAAAAATCAAAATCAAAAAATCAAAAAAAAAAAACCAAAAAAATAAAAAAAATAAAAAAATAAAAAAAAATAAACGAGATCGGGCAAAAATAATAGGGCATAAAATAAGTCCAATAAAAAGCCAAAGTAAGAATAAGAAAATGGTGGATTATAAATTACGACGCTCGATTTCGCGCTAAACTATTTTAACGGTACCGTTCCGTTATTTGATCACAATGAAAAGTATTAGTTAGTTAGTTTTTTTTTTTTTACAAAATGACCGCGAGAAAATTTTAGGCGCGAACAGAAATTTTCTTTCCGATTGAGATGTAAGAATTGCCTCTTCCTTGATGTCGGAAGAGGAATAAAAATATATCTAGGATCAGCAAGGTTCTTTTTCTAAGAAAAATAATAATTTTCTTTCTCCTTGATGTCGGAGAGAAAATAGACTTCAAAAAGAATATAGAGGAACCAAAAGATAGTAAAAGAAATAACTTTTCTCTTCCTTGATATCGGAAGGGAAAGAATGCTTCAGTAAGAAAAATCGATGTTTTAATGCTGCCACTTGCGTCACTCTGATAGATGACAAAAAGGCAAAGATAAAATAATAAAATAAAAAAAAAAATCAATTCAAATATTGATTGGTATCGAAACGTTCCGATATCTGAATTTCAGCTCGCGATTATGAAAGACCCGGAGCCAAAAATGAATAAAAATTAAATTATATCTAAAAAAAAATCACATCCCGGTTGAGGTTATAACGTTACCTCCGCTGGCTCGACACGGATTGTGGTAAGTTAATCGGCGTCCTCCAATGAAGACTTACCGTTCTATAACTAAGTGAAATGAAACAAACACGCGTATCACGGTCTCACACTTCGTTTATTAATACAACGTTTAACTATTTTAAAATAACTTATGACTAATTCTGAACCACCGCCATGTCGTACAGACAATGGTTCAGGACAATTATTATTATAGTGAAAGACCAACACACGGTTGGTGTTTTACTTTGAGTATGCTTAAGATAATTAAAATTTTGCGCAAAATAATAAAGTAATACTAAAACGAACCGTTGGAGCTCATGGATCCCATGCGGTTGCCACTTCCTTCCAGCGTGATGAACGGATGATGTATGACTCAATAATATGATCTCAACATATGCAAAAAAAACACTTAAAATTAACACAATCTTTCTTTCAAACACTATATTGTCCTTTGCGAACAATATTCTTGAGGTACGACGACCTTTTATATGCACTAAACAATTCTTATCGTCATGGGATCTGTCCGTGTATGGGCTGGACAAAGATTCCGATGACCGATAATTTTTATTCACTTTCCTTCTATTTCTATGTACGCGAAAACCGTACGCGTGAGGACAATTACAATCCTATTTCTCTAACGCGAATTTTTAAAGTATCACTTACTCCTATCAACGGAGTGATAAAATTTTACAACACTTTTTGAGAACAAATTCTAATCACGATGTTTTCGATTGTTGCGTTCGGTTTCAACTGGTTGACTGACGATTCAATAATGGGTAGCGTCCTTTGACGATACTTCTATATATTATGGATAAAAGCGCGCGAATTCCAAATTCGAAGATCTCGAATATACTTAACGAGGATTTTTAGTACAATATTACAGGGTGTCACTTGTTCTTAATTTAATCTAATTTAATTTTATGGACATCATATCTTATGTTTAAATAATGATATGAGCCGTGTATTTCTTCATTTTATTCTAGGTAGGGGAAAGATTCGAAGGTCGGATTTTCTCAGTTTATCCGACATTCGTGTATCGGAAAACCCCTCCTTTTGATTTCTTATTTACGTTATAAAATTTATGACTAGGTTTTGTTTACAATTTCTTATATGACCGTGAGACGTGTTTACTTCAATATTCTATGACAAAACCCGCGGTTCTTTATTTGCGATATTTTCTATGTTTTTGCTTGACATTAGTGTACTAGGAATTGGAACGAGTTCGCATCAGCGGATTCGTTACAAGGTAATAAATAGTTTTATGTATCGAGTGGCTGAAAGTTCACTTGCTCTACTGTAAAGTAGACTTTAAGTACTTTATGTGTTTCGCGCATTTAAAACGCACTTTATTTGAGCGAAAAACTCGATATAAAGAAGGCTTTGCAATTCGTCACAAACATCACCACCTAAAATATACATACACCAATATAAGCTTTACACTCGAACTGTAAAAGTATATAATTATAACAGTAGAACTGCAAAGTTACATAGATGACGCGTCTATATGCAAAACAGAATGTGTGTTCTGTTTTCGTTCAAATAAAGTGCGTTTAAGCGCACAGTTCTTGTAGTATAAATCTATTTACACTGCAAGAACTGTACGAGTATTTTATGTTCTTGAAATGTTAAATAGGTTCTCGACTGCGTCTCGAACCGTTTTTCGAACATAAAATACCCTTTACAGTTCTTGTAGTATAAAATACTATTATAGTCGCAGGTAATCTTGCTAAAATTGTTATTTTGACATGTGGGCATGGCGGCTCGAGCCGAGAACAGAAATATCGAGATAAATGAAAATGGTCTAGACGGATAAATGCGACATTACTGTCCAAGGTAGATAAAGTACTTTACGGAGACAGTTTATCGAGTCAGATAACATTGTATTTAAAACACAATCAACATGAATGCCATGCAGTGATTGTAACGTGACATATCCCGTCACATGATAGAAACTATAAGAAGATGGAAATAGATTGACCATTATCCTAAACCACACCCTGAACATGAACTTACAAACGCTGACAAGACACGTAACACGACATCTGCACGTCAATCGCATAACTCGTTATAGCCGAACCGAAAATACTGCAACTCTGCATTACAAGTTCGAACTCAACGACTTGGTTTGGCGCTCATGTTAACGGATGTTATGGGTAATATAAAGAGGCCCATGACCTATAAAGATTCATTCCGTTATACCTTTTTGGCCGAAGCAGTAACCCGTCGGCTATCATCTACGCATTTTCACAAGAATCAAATTATTATTATAATTAAGTATCAACATTGAAATAGCCCAGTCAAATATAATTCAAAATAGTGAATCCATTTACTTGCAAAATAAAATTTACAACGTTTTGGACGTTTGAGTTTGCATTGACTTCGTCACTCACTATTTTAAGCGTCTACTGGCTTTTGGAGACATTGGTTCATAATCGCCATTGAGAGAAGAAGAATCCTTTCCGAACCGGTTGCGAGATGTTGGAAATGGTCAAATTATGAGTAGAGTGAAACATAACGAGTCGTAGATAAAGTCGTTTGATGCACATTGAAGTGTCTTCTCAATGTAAATCAATTGTAAGCTCATTGTCCATACGGTAATTAGTTGATTTTCATGAAAGAATAGCTAGAGTGAATGTTCCTAAACTCTATTTCCCATCCGAATTAAGTTTCGTTCTTATATGAAGATCATTGTAAGGTCCCCCCGTTCCTCCGTCGAGCCAAGAGGAAAAGGGACTTTACATGATGCGAAATCAATCCCATGAAAATGGTAGTGATGTGTGTTTCTCTTGTGGTGTTATTCTTTACGATTTTAGTACAAAATAATGTTGATTTTGATTTATTTGGACAAACAATGGACAAACAATTTTTAATTTTCGCCAAATGAAACGTTTTATTTTTGACTCTTCAAAATAAATATGGTGACCATTTTTTTCGTCTGAATGAAAAATGTATTGTTAGTGTTTTCAACTAACCGAACGCTAATGTGATAAAATGTACTACATAATTGGCCAAATAAGTGAGTCAAATGCACTTGTTTGAATGTGTTTGCTCGTATATATTCTTGTTTGAAAATCATAAACATTCAAAATCGTACTACAATGACTCACTTACTTGACCAAGTATGTAATAAACTATTAATCATTACATTACAATCTTTCTATCATATCATTCACGTCTAAATTGGGATGAGTTGGATTGTCATTGCATGCTGCTTATCGAATTTCTTGTATGCTGTAAATTAAATTCATCTGCTCTCTTTCTTCCTAAAGTTACTCTTTCAAAAATTGTTTAATTTTCCACTCCAAAAACTCATCTTTGAATCATACACAAATGGAACTTTTGATATGTTGTAAAAGGAAAGTACGTGAAGATCTTTAACTTTATGCGGATCTCCTAAAGTCGTTCGAGTAATTCTAACTAAACCAAGTCAATCTTATTCATCGATTCAATGAATAAATCAAATAACGTAAAATTCAAGAATGAAAACCTATATTTAATTCAATTGCTGAACAATTGATGAACGAGCTAATAAATAAAATTATTGAGCGAGTAAAGTGCTTACATATGTATATACAATTGCTTGCTTAATTAACGTTGTTTAAAAAAAACTATTGAGTGAAGTCAAAATAGAAAAAGAGTTAAACGGAATATGAAATAAAAACAGGTTAAAAGTTTCATTGACTTTAGCAATTATGTACGCCATGGCGCGCCATAACCGGAGCCTATTTTCGATAAATAATTTCAGGAAATTCACGAAACTAGGCTCTGGCGCTGGCTAAACAGCGTTTCCTGATTCGGTTGTGGGAAATAAACTCTTTTTTTTTTTGAAATTGAGCCCAACGCAAAATAAATAAAAGTTGAGGTTCGATAAAGTAGGATAAAACAAGAAGATGATTCTCTGAACGAGGTGGATTCTCAGTTTTTCCCAACAGTTGTTATGGGTTCTTGGGTTCGGTTAAATCGTAGAGACATAGAACAAACGGAATTGTATAACCAATAAACCCCAAAGCTACTTCTCATGGTTTAAAAAAAATGATTTTTTTGTGGAGGCGGAGGTGAGTTGTTATAAATGTGATCAATTTAAACGAATTTAATTATTATTGTGCTTTATTGTTTGCCTGTAATTGACAAATTGATGATTTTATATTTGCAAATCAATGGCCTTTTAAAGTTTCTTTGATGTGTTTTTTATTAAAATGGATTTGCGAGCTCGATTTTTTGTGTTAATAAATTCGCAGTAACGATTGTGATGTGGGTAACAAAAATTGATAGCCTAGGTTGACTTGGAATAGGCTTCATACAAATGTACCTATTTACTAAAATTATATCAAAATCGTTGTCAATGTAAAAGATTGATAGAATGAAATGCCATTCTTTCAGTGCCACAAGAAATGTTTGTGTGTAACAACGATTCCTTGAGACATCAAATCCACAAATTGATTCATTTCTTCTCTACCTACAAATTAAATTTTGCTTTGTCACTCTGCCATTATTCGTCTAATAATTCAATTTGTACGGCTAATTTTTATATTGTTTCGAAGCTAACGTAATAAGATTTAACATCGTTGGTAGATTTATTAAATAAATTAGCATTTACTTGTTGACAGTAAGAGCTTTGGTTGGATTATTTATTTTTTTCAAGGGGATTTTTTTTTGTTGTAAAAGATGTTGTTTTTCCTTCTACCTTTTCCCCACACACTTCATCAAAACACAGCACAGAAACAACCCTTTCCCTTCCCTCAGTTCGTTATTGCAAGATTATTTTCGGGCTAATGCGGCAACATCAATCAAGATACAGCATTTATGTCACACGGCAAAAAACCAAACAAACAAAAATATTATCTACTTTAGCACCCATTCACAAAATTATCCTTCATTTTACCAAGAAATCGTTCATTGTTTTTGAAGCCTTTCCCCAAGCGTCGCAATTGTTTTGGCACAAATTGGCGATGATGGGACAATGGCATTAACGAAATAATAAAATACTAATAAGATTTTGTTTCGTCTGTCAGCCCAAAAGAAACTTTTTTCGAATGTTGATTTTTGAGTGGAGCGACTAGACTGATGTGTTTTCTGCTGTTGTATTTTATACCCTTAAGCAGCACGGCATGTAAGTTCTATTAGTAATTTCGAAAAGAAAGAGCGAGCTAGTTTTAGTTACAAAAAGAAATAGCAAACAAGCTTGCTAAAGCAGCCGCGTTAAGTTCACCAACTGGCCCAGAGCCAATACTGAATATTTCACCAACCTATAACAATAGATTGATTACCACCCTCAAATACAACAAATTTGCAGCCAGTTGGCAATCAACAACTAACTGCAGACAATCTAAACATTGCCTTGATATCAACAAACGAAAAACAAAGTTTTTATTAAATTGTAGTAGAACAAGACTGAAAACTTTCACAGGCGTTATGACGGGTCATTTCGGCTTCAATAATCACCTGACCACCATCGGCAAACGCACAGACCCCAGCTGCAATCAGTGTGGTGAACACACTGACACAGTTGAACATTACTTATGTCACTGCCCAGCTTATATTACTTCCAGGCGTAAGTTTTTAGGAGGGTATGTAATCAGGTACGACCTCATAAAAAGCTTACATCCGAAAGACATACTGAACTACATCGCTAGTACAGGCAGATTCGCGGAGTGAGCGCAAGATAACAAAAACAATAGCGAGCACAATGGGCCCGACGGATGCCCCCATGCACGTTTCCACGGCATCCTGTGGAAACAGCTATTCTTTAATAAAAAAAAAATACAAAAAGACTGTCCCACTAATCTGTCATTCAGTGACAATGATCCAACCCCTCTTCCTTTACTTTCAGAATGAAACTTGGCCAATCGACTGATCGATTAACAAAAATTTTGACTTAAATATATAGTTTAGAGATGAGCGGGTTGCCCGAATTTTCGAAAAACCCTACCCGAACCCGAACCCGAATTTTTTTTTGGGTTCATGGGTTTCGGGTTTCGAAAATTTTAATCGGGTCGGGTTCGGTCCGGGCCAGGTTTGGAAACAGCTCGGGTTTCGGATTTCGAAAAATTTTATCGGGTCGGGTTCGGTCCGGGTCGGGTTGTTGTATCATTTTATTCGGGTCCCGATCCTTTATTGACTTTTTATATTTTGCAAAACTCGTCTAAATTTTATTATCTTACATTACACGAATTTCGTTTTAGTCTAAGGTCCGTGAAGAATGCAG
>CM055403.1:74604564-74633863 GCA_029228625.1 Pseudolycoriella hygida
CAAGATTTACTCAAGTTATCGTGCTGACGGACAGACATACCGACAGACCGACAGACGGACATTGTTTTTTTCGCTGATTTGTCATCTGGAGGCAACAAAAAAAGGTTCCCCCTTACTCCCGGGTTCGAATTCGCAATGTAACAAACGTGGTAGTAAACGCATCAGACCTACGTACTTCGTACGGGTCTAAAGACTTTTAGCCTAAAAAAACTACAAATTTGAACTATCACTTACAAAACAATCAAGCAAACAAAAATCTGGTACACAAACCCCAAAATCCTGTACAGGTTAACAAATTTCTCAAGGCAATCAAACACTTCCGGAACTTAATCCAGTGTTTACAATGAAACCTTGACGGCATCAACATACATGCCAGTGTATTAGTCGAAATGTTTTCCAAAATTTTCTGCCATCAAAACATTTCGTTCTTAGTGCGTATTCCTAAGGCAAACCAAAGGCAGCAATAAGAATTAAACACCTAAATTCTTACTAAGCTTCAACCAAATTCAAGAAGAAACACTAAAAACATCTTCTTTGACAACTTACAAGATCCTTCTTGTACAAACCTCTCAAGTTTCACAACTTGTACAACAAGCCAATTCATGTTAGTTTTTCTAGCCAAATTTTTCCATGCAATTGCTTGTATACTGATATACCAATTAGCAGTCCTATCCTACATATGCTACATTTATCAGTCTCAACCACCACAAATTCCATTCCATAACAGGAATTCAAACAACATCATTATACCGCTAAAATATACATTCGCTTCCAAGTATATTTTATGGAAATCAAGAAGCTTTTTGGAGAAACATCAACAACAAAATTTTGGCAATTTTGGCATATAACCATGGAACAACAAGAATTTTTGACAATTCCCAACCATTCAAAAACGAAAATCTTTGGCAATTTTGGCGAACCTTGAACCAATGGCCAAATTCAAATCATAGACTGAATCAGAATTTTCAAGGAGGGGAAGTATCTGTGGTGACACAGATCATAGCAATCAGAAATAAACATTTAAATCCGTTGTAATCATAGAATCTTTTGGATTCTATGAATAGTATAAATACCGATGTTTTCTTTGAATAAAATCAGATTTGTTTAAACCTCGAAAGAGGTAACATCTCTCTTTCTATATGTAGAACTTAGATTCTCCATAAGATCATGTGGATCTCCATCAAGTTAGCGGGCTGTATTTATCGGGTGGTTAGTGTTTATAGCCCATGTGAGGGTAGCAGCGCTGGTGATCTCGGCGCCTTTTACGAGCAGTTAGAGGATGTTGTTACCAAAAAGGGAAGTGAATGTGTGGTTCTGTTGGGTGATTTTAACGCGAGAATAGGAAACGGTAAAAACAGTGATTGAATAGTAGGCAAATTCGGGGAAGATACATTGAAATCAAATGGGAAGCGGTTGTTAGATTTCTGTGATTTCAATGGGTGAGTAGTAACCAATTCTTTCTTTAAGCACAAGTGGATTCATCGGTATACTTACGTCAATGATAGTTTGCGCCACAAGTCAATAATTGATTACATAATTATAGAGCAGGACAGGAGGCAGGAAGTCAGGATCTATTTCCCTCTGTCAATCCGGTAGTACAAACTGATAGGAAATCGGGTTCAAGCTGGGAGAGTGAGGAGGAGATGTCAGAAAGGTCAGCAAACTGAAGGCAGGCAAATCCGCAGGGGTAGACGAAATTAGGACCGAATTTATTAAGAATAGTGGGCCAGGCGGGATTCAATGGCTTTGTAAGATTTTTAATTTAGCCATGAAGTCCTCAGTCGTACCCGCTGACTGGAGCTTCGGTGTTATTGCTGCAATCTTTAAGAAGGGCAACCGTAAAGTTTGCAGCAACTACAGAGGGATTTTGCTTTTGAGCGTGGTCGGAAAGGTCTATGCGAGTGTTCTAGTAGATCGGGTTAGGTTTATAGTGGAAGAAGTTCTGGACGAGACTCAGAGTGATTTCAAAACTCTAAGAGGTCGTCAGGATCAAATCTTTTGCCTCAGGCAGGCTGTAGAAAAACTCTTTGAAAGGAATATTGATCTATACTTGTGCTTCATAGACTTAGGAAAGGAATTTGATCGGGTACCGAGGCAAAAGCTGTTTGAGGTGCTTAGCGAATACGGCGTCAGTGGCAGTTTATTGGGCGCCATTAGAAGCATTTATTCAGGAAGCAAGGCTGCGGTAAGAATAGATGGTGAAGTTAGTGAGGCCTTCGAGGTTTGTGAGGGTGTTCTTCAGGGCTTTTGTCTGTCCCCTCTTCTGTTCATAATTTTCATGGACAAGATCATCAGGCATGCAAATTTGCAAGGAGATGTGAAAGTTGGGGAAGTTGTTATGAAAATCCTGGCCTATGCGGTTGACTTAACTCTCTTAGCAGATAGCACCAGTGATTTGCAGAGTGGGATTGACTGCTGAATGTAGCATGTGAGGAGTACGGGTTTTAAATATTTAGGAAGCATTTTTTCAGAGGATGGCAAGTTAGTTAGGGAATTTGAAGAAAGGAGCAAAATGGGAAACGTATTGGCCAGTCAGTTGAGGTCTCATGTCTTCAACAAAAATGAATTAAGTAACGGCACAAAATTAGCTATTCACAGGTCAATCTTCAGGCCAATGGTTTTATATGGTAGTTGGGTGGACTGCGGGTAACTTGTGCATGGCCTGGAGGTTTCTGATATGAGGGTTCTAAGAAGCATAGCAAAGGTTAGTAGAAGGGAGCAGTGGGATAATCATTTCAGAAACGACGGCGTCAGGGAAAATTTAGGGGTTATGTAAGTGGAAGAGGCGGCAAGGGCCAGTCGACTGCGGTGGTACGGGCACGTTCAGAGGATGGGTAGTAGAAGGCTACCAAAGAGTATTTTGAATGCACAGGTCCCGGGTGTATACGCCCTAGGGGTAGGCCAAGGAGAAGGTTTATGGATTCAATTAAATCAGATTTAGAAGTTAGGTGACTTTCACTGAGTGAACAAACCATCTCCTTGGCAGGGGATAGGAGGGTATGGAGGAGGGTGGTCCAAGGTCACCCGGTTGTGGCGTAAAGACCCCACACCGAAAGGTATAGGCGGTCTATAAAGTTTGATGATGATGATGATGATGAATGACGTTTATCGAAATAACAATATAGTTTGTTGAATAATTGAATAATTTTATTTTCGTGACGTCATTCACACCCACTCACACACTAAGCTAACTAACATGTTCTGCAAAGTTTTCATTACCGTCTCCGAAGCAACACAACAATGTGTCATTTTCCAGGCTGAAAACATGTTCAGCAAAATCAACGTACCCGTCTACATCATGACAAACATTTTTACCTAGGCGGACAAGGTGACAATGACTCTGAAAGAGATAAAATGGTGACTCAGTACAATTTTATGATAATTTTTATATAATTTTGGACACCAAAAATCTGTCAAAACTAGAGTGGGATTCTTGAATTTTCAAAAAGTCAAACTTTTTCTTAAATTTTCCTATAATGTTTAGTTAGTGTATTATTTATTTATTTGTCGTATGGCAACAATCTTATACTGATGTCAAGTTATACACAGTTAGTTATTGAATCGATGCAATCTGCCGGGAGGATGGTATAGGCAACTAATTCGGCAATCGATTTGAATGCAATTTTTCGTCTCGTTACAGACATCGTGGGCTATCATTTCTATTCACATTTTCGCTCCTGTTGTTGCCATCTTATGTGTAGATTGTAGTTTGTATAAAGTAATTTTAACGGAGTTTTGGAACTTACAGTGAAATATTCATAGCATTAATCATACCGCAATTTTAAACAAAAGAATTCTAATGAAAATGGTGAAAGTTATAAATGCATGGCTGTATATCAAAAACGTTTCAACGGTACTAAATTTATGATCACAAAGTCTTACCTACTACGTCGCGACGTATATTGGAAAGCTTCCAAATAAATCCCTTACCACCTATAAGGGTGGTCCAGTCAGAAAAAATACGGTGCTTATCTTACAGCCTTTTATGGAATGAACTCTTTAAGGCTTAGATTCATAAATAAATGTTCTTTGTCTACTTAAGAAAATAGTCGTTTTCGATACAAGTTACGCATGAAGGTAGTTTAACGCACTAGATGTGAGATTGCCGACGCGAGCCGAGGTCGATTTAAACTTCCAGCATACGTAGCGTGTATCAAACAACATTTTTTGCAGCTCACCAACAAAAAACGAGCTTTTCTCTGTGAGCTTCCACTTGCAAAAATTTGTCGAAATTTCAATTATTTGTTCGCACTAGTGCGTACAAACAGCTTATGCCTACCAGTGCGATAAAATAAGGGGTTTTTACTTACTAGTGCGAAACAATTTATCGTACGAGTGCGTTAAAAAGGTTTTGTCGCACTAGCGCGAAAAGTAACTTCATGCGACACCGAAATGGCGAACGAAAAAGCGAGTTTTTTGTCGGTAAAATGGAAAAAGAAATCGCATCTCATTCGAAAAACCAATTTTTTGCTCTTGAAATATGAAAAAATATTTAACGACATTCAATGAAAGGTCTCACCAAACTTTTCCAGATATTCATTTTCATAATTATTTTATTGCAGAAAATACTATACTACAGAAGTGTTATTTTAACTCTCCACACGCTTATAGAATATATAATACTTCACGAAACTCTCACCGCATATTTATTGTATTTCCAGGCGTAGACTAAAAGTTCAATCACGATTTACCAAGACAATCAATTCGATTTTTCTAACAAATGTAATTGGACAAAGTTAACATCTTAAACGTATTGCTTGGAATAAAATTAATCAAAATTACTCGAAAATTAAGTAATTGAGACGAGACTCACGACGTTCAGTTGTTCAGTTGGAGTTCGTTCCATTCACTTCATTTTTGTTGTATAAATATATAACAAACTGAAAATTAATGGCTTGCATTTTGCGCTTTGACAACCACATCTTGTCTACTGTCTACCCTTCAGTGAATAAATCTCCGATAAAAAATGAATAAACAAAAGCTTTTACCTTACGTTTTTAGAGACTTCATAGTATTGACTGCACCTTTCAATTAATAATATCCACGAACTTTTAAGAGGAAAATAATTTCTCATTGACTTGGTTTCACAAGTGTTGTTTGCTATACGAGAAGAGAAAATAAAAGAATTCCAACAAGAGCGAAAGTTTTTGGAATTTACTGTTCTCCAAAAGGGTAACGCAATGTGTCTTGTGTCTGCGACAGTGCCTGTATTCGTGAAAACTTTTTCTTGATTTTCTCGAACTTTCGCGATTTTCATGAATTTTCACAAATTTTCCCGAATTTTCATGAATTTTCGCGATTTTCATGAATTTTCGCGAATTTTCACAATTAACACAAGTTGTGCCAAAAACATCTATGAAAAAAAATTGTACTAGGGCTGATCTTAGAACTGACCTAGAGCACTTAGGAGAAGCCTCCTGACACATGCTTCCTCAAAATCGAACAATTTGCTTCCATAAATTGTCGGCCATTTCAAAACCAAAAAATTTTTTTTAAATTGGAAGAGATTTACTTTAGCCACTCGTCCAAAAATGCCCATCTGAAATGCAAAAACCGCTTTTGTTGCCACATTTCAGGGCAAAAGTTTTTGAAGATCAGTTAAGAGACCGTCTGACGAAAGGTAAAACCTTGTCAAACCAAGGCAAGCTGGTGCTGGTCTGACTACGTCAAATTGGATGAATTTGTAAAGTTAATAGTTTTTAGTAACACCATTGAAGTCGGCACCAGGCTGCGTATGTACTTGAGACCTAAAGCTGAGAATAAAGAAGGCAGCCTGGTGCTATAATCGTACTTCGCGTACTTTTTTCGCGGCAGACAAATTTTTGAAATGGCTTTATCCATGGATTAATGATTTTCTTCTGTTACACGCTTTTTCAAAATGTTATTCTCTAAAACTATCTCGTATCTCATATCGCCAAGAAGCTGAAACACGAAAGTCTTTTCCTAGTTTTGTCACCTCAAATGCTTTAACCAGTACGCTTTATCGAACGGTATGTACAACTTAGAGCCGTGCGCCGGTAAAAAAAATCGGCGGCGGCGAAAGCGATTTTTCAATTTCCTCGGCGGCGGCGGCGGCGGCGAAAATCGGCGCAAGGGGGTCTCGGCGGCGACGAAAATCAGCGTACGTCAAAACTAAATTCGCCGGCAGCATTTGATGTCACAAAACTGGGAAAAATTTTTTGTGGGAATCACATATGGAGATTTACTGTCAAAGGCAAAGTTGTAGAGAATTAAATTTAAGCGAACACATGTTTCAGGGTTTTGGGGAAATATGGCCCAATCCTGGTATATGGCCACTTCCATAATTGGGCAAGATGACCCAGATCTCCAGAACTGTGAGAGTTAGAAAGTTGGTTCCAAAGGCCAAGTTGTAGAGAATGACATTTAAGCGAACACGTGTTTCAGGGTTTTGGGGAAATATGGCCCAATCCTGGTATATGGCCACTTCCATAATTGGGCAGAATGACCCAGATCTCCAGAACTACGAGAGTTAGAAAGTTGGTTCCAAAGGCGAAGTTATAGAGAATTAAATTTAAGCGAACACGTGTTTCAGGGTTATGAGGAAATATGGTCCAATACTGATATATGGCCACTTCCATAATTGGGCAGAATGACCCAGATCTCCAGATCTATAAGAGTTAGAAAGTTGGTTCAAAAGGCGAAGTTATAGAGAATTAAATTTAAGCGAACACGTGTTTCAGGGTTTTCGGGAGATATGGTCCAATCCTGGTATATGGCCACTTCCATAATTGGGCAAGATGACCCAGATCTCCAGAATTGTGAGAGTTAGAAAGTTGGTTCCAAAGGCAAAGTTGTAGAGAATGACATTTAAGCGAACACGTGTTTCAGGGTTTTGGGGAAATATGGCCCAATCCTGGTATATGGCCACTTCCATAATTGGGCAGAATGACCCAGATCTCCAGATCTATGAGAGTTAGAAAGTTGGTTCAAAAGGCGAAGTTATAGAGAATTAAATTTAAGCGAACACGTGTTTCAGGGTTTTCGGGAGATATGGTCCAATCCTGGTATATGGCCACTTCCATAATTGGGCAAGATGACCCAAATCTCCAGAACTATGAGAGTTAGAAAGTTGGTACCAAAAGCGAATTTGTAGAGAATTAAATTTAAGCGAACACTCGTTTCAGGGTTTTGGGAAAATATCGCCCAATCCTGGAATATGACTGCTTTTAGAATTGGGTGGGATGACCCATATCTCTAGAACTATGAGAGGTACAAAGTTGCTTCCAAACGTACAGTTGTAGAGAATAAACGTGCTTGAGGGTTTTAGGAGAAAATGGGCCAATCCTTGGATATAGTCTCTTCTAGATTTGAATGGTCTGACGCGTACTTCGGTAGGGCCTTTGACATTACCTTGGGTAATTTCTATGGATCTTTGAAATTCTTACAGTTATAAAGGAACAGAAAACGTTGGATTGTTTGCTTATTTGTATATTTAGGTACGTTCGAGTCACTTTGCCACATCTATTCTGTTTGTCACATCTATTCTGATACGTACGGGTCTTTGGTTATGTTTTTTATTAAAAATAGTTGTTCTACCAGTGGTAGATCTTGCACGGATGGCTCTGTGTGGGCCCATCGTCCTATGTTTTATCGCTACACGTTTAATGTTTTATTAAATCTGTCTGAACTGGCGATATAGCTCAGTCTGTGTTGAGGATGTAGAGATTTAATTAGGCTGTACCTAATTGTGTAACCACCCAAAAGCTTTCTTCTCGCGTTGATGAAAGCAGGACAGTAACATAAGAAATGCTCAAGTGTGTCCTTACGTTCCGAAAATAGTTCACAGCTTGAATCAGTGCGTTTGCCAATGGCCCTTAAATGTTTATTGAAGCCAAAATGTCCAGTAAGCACTCCATTGATGGTTTTGCGTCCTGATGACGTTAATTAAGTACTTAGAATAAGGGAATTCACGACAACGATATATACGAGTATATTTTTGTATATCTTGTATATCTCGCATATTTCGTATAAATCGTATATTTTTGTATATTTTCAAAGAACTGTCAAACTACTGAAAATTCTTTTTTTTTATGATTTCTAGCTGAAAATTGTCTTAGGACCGATGTATTTTTAATGAAATCCGTAGATCTGATGCTTACGAATCGAGAGACAATTAGCTGGAAAAGTTTGATAATGTTTCCGATCCACAATTCAACGACAACAAGAACTCTCTAAGACTTGTTCACCGATGTACGTGTATTCGTAATTGTTGCCCGGAGATGTGGACTTTTCAGTTTTCAATGTTGAGTTCAGTACAAAAGATACCTGCTCCGGCGGATTGTCCTATCAGTGTTCCGTCCGTGCACCGTGTTATCCCTTGCTCTGTTGGAGGGAGACCCTCCATCAAGTGCTCCATGTGAGAGATGCTCCTACGAAACCTGTGTGTCGTTACTATTCTATCCGAGGGCATTAGTAGGGAAGGGACCTGCCGCGACAGCTTGGTCGATATCCGTCTGTGATCAAATTCTCTAATTGTTTTACGGACTCTGGCAATTTTGCCTAGTGCAGCTAGAGCTTCCGTTTTAATGTAAATGTGTAAAGGAGTGAGATTTCGTAGAGCCTTGATTGTTGCAGTAGGAGTAGACCTCCAAGCGCTGGTTATAGCTACACAAAAGATTTCCTTTGAAATTCGTTAAGCTTATTTTGTAATTGTCGGAGTTCGCATCTATGGTTCCACAGAAAACAGCCATATGCCAGTATCAGTCTGATTACTATGCTGTATAGATGTAGATCCAGTACATGACTTTAGGTGAGAGTCCCCACTTGGATGTATATGCTTTGCGACATTTTTACAGCGCCATTAGAGCTTTTTCTATTCTCGCGTCAAGATTAGCATTCCACAAAAGTCGACAGTCCAGGTAAATGACCATGTATTTGACAACTTCAACCAATTTTATAGTTGCCCCCTTTATAACAGGAGTTTTTAAACCAATAACTTCATTTTTCTAATGAAACCGTATCATTTTAGTTTTTTCTGGGTTGATAGCGAGTTCGTTTTCATCGCACTAGTTTGAGACGATATTCAATGTTTGTAGAAGATCACATAGAACACCTTCGAATTTACCTCTTATCAGAGTAGCAACGTCATCTGAAAAGGTTTTCCACTTTGGTATGCGTGCTGTTTATCATGTATTTTGACTAGCCTCTAGGTATCTGTCAATCAATTTTTCCATGGTTTTGAGTAAAGATGAAGTAAGGCTTATTGGTCGAAAATTTTCGGCTAGAGAGTAATTGCTTTTCCCAGGCTTTGAAATCAAAATGATTAGAGACCCTCTCATACGTTTAGGGATGTATTCCAATTTCAGGGATGCTCGCACTATGTCACATAAAATTTGTTTAAAGAACTCATTGGAATGCTGTAGCATTGCTGGAATAATATTATCCAATCCTGGCGATTTAAACGGCTTAAACGTGTTTATTGCCCACTTTAATCAATCTACAGTAATTCGTGTTCAACTCTTCGGCCTGCTTACAGTCTCGGAAGCAAGTGTTTAAATGTTTCTTCCTGATTGTTAATGTTTTCACCCCATGGGAGGAGTAGTGAACCTAATTTCGTACATTTTTGCAGTATCGTGTACCCCACTAATCTAGCTGCACTGATTTCTCCAGCCTTCCCTCTCTCTTTTCCTTAGATTGTTGCTATATTTGTGAACCTCTGTATAATACGGCGATTTATCCGTGGAATTGCTGTTGAATTGAACTGTTGTTGGTGGCTAGGACTCTTCCTCTCAGCTGATCCGGCTTAACATATGTTGTGAAATTCAACGCATAAATAATAGTTACTTAGTAAAAACTTTGACGAAGCGGCAACTCTCGCACACGAACGAAAATGGTAATATTCGCTTCCAGTCATTCAATTTGAAACAAGCTTTTGCTTTGCTACTTTTTTCTGATCTTTCATATTTTTGCAGCTCTGAATGGAGCCAAAATTCCTCTCATCTCCATCTCCGACGTGTAACAGTTGCACCTGTCTTACACGATTGATTTTAGGCAATTTGGCGACTTGTAGGCTGACCTAAGTGAGGTTCACAAGCGAAAGTGCCAAACAATCGTCCAAAACAGTTGCACATTTAACTTTACATGCAAAAGGGCGAGGTCCCAAAAAAATTTAAAAAAAGTGCACTCATTTTCGGCCCCGTCGCATGTTAAAAACATTTCTCTCCGTGAACATCTACACACCCACATGCCATCCACCCCATCGGCCAGTGAATTGCACACAACAATTCAAAAATCTTCTTCTTCGTTGATAAATCGTAGTATGGCAGATTCTTGCAATTCGAACTAAATTCAAAGCCTTCAACGGTAAAGTTATTTCTTTCATTCTTGGCTTCACTTTAGGTATAACTATCCTTTTGCAATATATCAAATATTTGAAGTGGTTTCCACTGATTGTAAAACAGAAAGTAAAGTCCTTTATAAGATTTTCCCAGAATTCTGGGTTTCAATTATAACGTATAAATTGAGCTTAGTTTGTCTAACAACAGAGCTTATGTCATTATACGATAAATAGACTTTTCCTTATCAACATCAATTTTATTTTCAATCCATCTCAAGCCTCTTACAGAAAAAGCATTTATACGGACGACTGTTCGACAAAATAAATAAAAACGATAAACTTTTAAACCGTTATATTGACACCGAAAAGCCTATAAAAACAGAATTACGAAAAAAGCAAAAAAAAAAATATATAATTTATCACACACTTCCAACACATTCGATAAATAAATTGTGGAGTGGCGTTGTTCAGACTAAAACTTTCAACTTATATGTATCACGCTGATTTAAGGCCCATAACTTATATAGTTAACAACGAAAAGATAAAATAACACAACTTTCAATCGAACCCTTATTTCATAGAGTACATAATGTGCATGGGAGTAGGCTTTAAACACACATTAAACGTTTATTTACCCGTCGCCGTTTTTTAGAACACTTTCAACTAATCGAACTGCATCATTTTTTTGAGTGTCTTCAAGAAAGTGTTTAGCAATACCTCACTAAAAGTAGAACCAATTTTTCCTCTAACACCGTAAACCTCGTTTTTTATTCCCTTTCTTGTGGTCGAACCTCAAGGCACTTCTACGATGAAAAATATTTAAACGAAAAAATAGACTTTTAACGATGGATGTTTAAAGTGTATTAAAAATTCACGGCTTCTACCTTCCATATCCTTCGGTTGTGTGCCAACAAGAATTGAGATTATTTGCATTTTAAAAGCACTTTTTAAAGTTTTGCAGAATTGCGAGCATATCGTCTTCTATTGAGACGATTCCGAAAAAAAAACGAATGTTATTTGGGTACAGGGTGTGAGGGTGAGGTTAACAAAATAAAGCGATAAGTTTGGTTTTTTCGGAAAATGTTGTTCTGGTCTCCATGGACTTACAGTGTCAGCTAAATATGACCGGACTTTTCCAAAATTGATATCCGTAATATGGGTAAATTGATCAATATGTTTACAAAGTTTTTTTTTATCACAAGTTGTCAAGCTTTGAGAAAGAACGTAAGGAGGATAAGAAATCAAATAGATTGAAACATAATTGTCATGAAACGAACATTTAAACGTCAAACGATTCCAACAACTTATCTTTGACAGCGACGATGAAAAGAATTATTTTGGAGTAAATAAAAGGAAAAGAAAGCTCCAGAAAGCAATTGTAGCAAAAAAAAAATCGAGTTTTGCGCTCAAATAAAATGCGTTTTATATGTTTAAAAACTCGATATAAAGAACACTTTGCAATACGATTGTAAACATCACCAATGTAGTAAGCTTTATACTCGAACTTTAAAATTGTATAAGCTTTACAGTAAAACTGTAAAATAGTACGCGTTTATATGCAAGCAGAATGTATATTATGTTTTTGATCAAATGAAATACGTTCAAATGCTCAACATATAAAACTATTTACGGGTATTTTATGTTCTCGAAATGACGAATAGACGCTCGACTACGTCTTGAAGCATTTACCATTTCTCGAACATAAAATACCCTTTACAGTACTTGTAGTACAAAATATTATTATTAGGAGGCTGCCACCTCTTGACCCAACAACACTCGTTTGCTTAAGTAACTATTTAACTATTACGTACTGAAGAGAGAAAATCATTAAGATTGTCACTCCAGTGGTGAGACTATTGACATTTAAAGAAAATAAGGATCCCACAGCTGTTCCTAACTTGTGTTCAATATTTTCAAATTTTCGCGCAAAACTTCTACTATCTTCCAGTATCTTTGAGACTTAACAACTATTTAAAAAATCCTTTACATAAATTACACTTCACTATTTACATTTACACATTTAACGGTTGTCGCTACTATTACATTTTACACATTTATATCCAAATTCTTTAGCCAAGATATTGCGTCAGGGGTTAGCGAGTGCAGTGCTTGAAGTCCTGCGTCTAACTTACGGTCGGGGCATTCGTCAATTATGTGACTCAATGTTTGAATGTTTGTCCCATCACCACAGTCACAGTACGGTGAATTTAAAAAATGCGATCTAAACATTTGACTTGCAGAGCACCCATGTCCAGAGCGGAAACGGTTCAACATTTTCCATTCTCTTCTGTCCAGGCAAAAACCTTCCAATTTTGCGTGAGGTGCTTCGATGTCAAGCCATATCGGGTAGGGTAGGGTGTAGCCACGAGTGTCATAAAAATTTTTTTTCCACATTGTGTGGGCTTATGACTCCGTTGTTCGCAGAGTTGCTTGAACCTGAGTGTTCGGGCCATTGGGATTCCCAAATGCGTAGGTACAAAATTGTTTTTGATCCTCACTCCATCAATGTAGACGTTCAGTTCATGATTGGCTTGCTGGTTGTTAAGATGAAACATCGCAACTTCAGTTTTTTGTTTGTTGAGACAAAGACACCACTTCTCGTAGTACTTTGCCAGTTTTCGAATGTCCCGTTCCAGTGTTTTCCAGCTTCGAAACTCTTTACTTGATTAGCTAGTGCTGAGTCGTCTGCGTATCCAAATTTTCGTGAGTTTGTAGCTGGCATGTCACTGATATATACGTTAAAATATGAAGGAGCACACACACTTCCTTGAGGAAGACCATTATTCAGTCACCTCTCCCAGCTGCTACTGTCATTAATGTGAACACGAAACGTTCCCATCCCGAAAACCCATTCTCCAAACACAGTCGTACGCCGACGATAAATCGATCAGTGCCAACGCTGTTTTCATTCTCCGTTCAAATCCCGCTTCAATGTACGTGGTGAGTCAGAGTACTTGTTCGCAGCAGTCACGGTTCTCTCTGAAACCAGCAAATTCTGGAGGGAGAGATGCATCAATTGGTGCTTTTGTTCTTAAATAAATCACCTTTTCAAGCAGCTTGTACATGATATATCAGCAGTGCGATTGGGCGGTAGCTCTCCGGGTTGTCAGGATCTTTATTCGGCTTTAAGATGGCGATAATTATGGTTTTCTTCATCATTTTTGATAGCCTCGATGTATTAAAAATTTTGTTGAGAAATTTCATGTTGGGTAAACAGACATTATAACGCAGATGACTTCCATTCCGTAGGTCTATTAAAATTTTGTGATTGTGTTTAGACTAGTACGCCTACCTTCTTTCTTATACCGCTAAGTTGTTGTTAGGTATTTTGCAAACTTAAAAATTAGTCTGCCGCGTCTGCGCGGAACGAAACTTTGTTTTAATTTTGCTTACCACTCATCAGAAATTTTGTAAGTCGACAAAGAAAGACTTGCATCACACCTCCATGGGTTTTTGTGAGTATCTTATATCTCAAAAAATCATCTATCTCCCGCATCGGATCCTTTTTAATATCCGGTGTAAATTGGTTATGTCTAATGTGTGATATGAACGAAATAACGAAATTAAATGTTACAAGTCTCTTATTATCAAAACCCATGAGAGGTGGTAGTCCTCATCCTCCGCCATTTGTATGAGTTGTGCCCAATGTTTATCAAAATGTTGCAAGCAACTGCAAAATCTTACGTTGATAGTTTTCCCACATCATTTCATCAAAACGTTTACAAAATATTTACTTAGTGGTTGGCCAACTGTCACCCTGTCATAACCTTACGACATTATGTCAAAAGGAACAAACATTGTTATTGTACGTCTTAGAGAATATTTTGCATGCGCTTGCCATTGTATAAATTTTTAATTTTTGTGCCATCAAACGTAAGTCTTATGAATATGGGACATTTTTGAAAATTGTGCATAGTCTATGTGCGATAAACTCAAGTACATGCACATGGTAAGGTATATACAAAAACATATGGTTCGTAGACCCGTACGATTCCCTAGGAAGCATACGCCGGTCATCGGAAGGAATGGAGATGAATTTGATGAAATTTCGCTAAATTAGTGATAACGTTCTCATTTAATTGCTTTGGAAATTGCCCTAAGTGGAGTCGACCATTTTTCGAAACCCGACCCGGACGAACCCGACCCGATAAAATTTTTCGAAACTCGAAACCCGAACTGTTTCGAAACCCGACCCGGACCGAACCTGACTCGATAAAATTTTTCGAAACCCGAACTGTTTCAAAACCTGACCCGGACCAAACCAGACACTCAAGTTTTTCGAAACTCACAACCCAAATTACTTCGAAAACAAAATAAGTGTAATATAAGATGATAAAATTTAATAAACCCGACCCGATTAAAATTTTCGAAACCCAAAACCCATGAACCCGAAAAAAATAATTCGGGTTCGGGTTCGGGTCGGGTTTTTCGAAGTTTCGGGCAACCCGCTCATATCTAGTTTTCGCAAGCATATTTTTTCGAATAAAAAACGTAGAGCCCCAGACGGGGTCTTAGCTAAGTCCGAACTCCCAAACTCAGAAAATTTTCTTCCATAAATTGTTGAGCACTTTTATCGAACAATATAAAAAAAAATTATGAAAATCTGAGAAACGAGTTTTGCCCAAATTCAATCCCATAGTCACTTTTTTTGTTTACCCTTCATGGAATGTTTTTTTAAGTGGGTTGACATTCACTCTGGTTATGGGGTTGACATACGGACAGAACCAAAAACGAACAAACGTCGTGGTAAACGCACGGGACTCGTACTTCGTACTTATGACAAAACAGAATAATTTAAAACTCACAAACTTCCTATTTTAACTTTCCATTAACATAAACATTTCGGCTGATGTTTTCTCATCAGCCGAATATTCTGTAGATTAAACACATTTGATGCAGGTTAGGGGACGATCAACCTATAAAAACCTATCCTAACACAGTCGCAAACCCCATGTAAAAACATAAAAATGTATAATAGAACGAACTCATGTCATCGTTGCTGCTGCTGTTGTTGACCATATAAAACTGTTTGAGAAATTATTGATTTCTTTGATTCAACTGTGGCAATTACACATGATAAAATTGGTAGACGATGTTGGATGACCGGCATTATATTAACCGTAGTTTCATTCAGTCTTTTACATCAATGACCCACTGTTTCGTCTTTCGCATATGGTCGGTTTTATGTTTTTAGTGTTCATTACATTCTGTTAACAGATGATTTATAAAAGCTTGTTCACATATTGCACTAAAGTAACTTCATGGAGAAGCAATTTATGCGACTATTTCTATATAATTCTTTTGTTTGCTTGAAAATTCTGTTTTGTGCACTCAATGTCAACGTTTTGTTATATAAACCCTGCATTGTGGGGTGCAATTTTCAACAGCATCGTTATTGTGACGGTGGCGGTGGAATTTGTTTTTTTTTCGAAACTCATAAATAGAGGTTTGAATGACAGGTTTTTGCTGTAACGTTTAACTTACACTGTTCGTGCGTGTCACTTCAATAATTTAGAGGCTTGAATGGCTTTCAAAGTTTTTTTTAGGGATTTAATCTGAAAATTTTATCGTCAAAACCTAAACAACTTCTGGCTGAATATTCCAACGCTTTAATCAATGCCTGGGTCAAGTGTTTGGTAAACCGTTTCAGTTTCAACATTATTACTTTTTTCAATTATGTTATCACCCTAAAAAATGTTAGCGTTTCCTTTATTGAAACAGTAGGGTTTTTGTATATTCCTGCCACTGACAAATGGGTACGAAATTCTGAAATACGCTCTTTTTTATGATATTTTACTTACTACATTTGTTTGTATTTTCTTTGGCCGTGAAAAATGAGAAATACCCTTGAATATAACGTTTCATTCGTCATTTTTTACGTATGAATGAATAACCCATTATTGGGATGTGGTCGAGGTCGTGCGATGGCCACGGTTTGTTTTTCTTAACGCTTTTTGTACAACTTCTCAAGTAAGACACTCCATCGACGTAATAAATGACTCACTTTGTCGATAAACTTCGTCTCTTTGTTTAAAAGCTGAAAATATTACAACACAGAAACCCTAGAAATAGAAACATTGAGACTAATCGCAAATCTCTTTGAATATGCAATGAATTTGAATATTGTTCGTTGGTTAGTCAGCCGAAAGTAATTATTGTGAATTAAGTTGCATGTAATTTAGCATTTTTTCAGTTATTCTACTAACTTGTCTTTCTAAAAATATCACATCCAACCATTATAACGAACAGCATACACGATTCATTCATAAACTCTGTCAAGATAATGAATAACACACAGTTGAGCAAAAAAAATGTATATTTTCCGACAATTTCCGATGAAGTGTGTGGTTTTATTATTGTGATTTGTTTTGAAAATGTGGATTGTTTTTTAACTATACTGTTTTGTGTGATTTTATGAGGTGCATGCATTCTTCAGTGTGAATACACTGAATTAAAGTTTTGGTTTTTTTTAAAGTTGTGGCAATGTGGTTCTGAATTTTTATTGCGGACTTTATTTGAATTAGATTTTTTTGTTTAAGTTTTAATCAAATTTTGCTTAGTTTTGAAAATCGAAACGAATTTCTTTGCTTTCAAAACATGTTGTCAGCTAATTACGGATTCGCTAGTGACTTATCAATGAGCTATTCAAGTGTTTTTTTTTTGTTGTAGACATACCCGTTCGCAACGTTATCTACCCCATATAAGAACGTTTATCAAAATTAGCAAATCAAACCTAATTTTTGAAAAACTTAGTTTTTTTTTTAATATCAAATTAGGAATGCGCCTTAATGGTTTTTATTTTATTTTGATAAAATGGATGATATGAAGGAAAACATTGTTCTACGACATATCTTAAAAGTGTCGTAATTTTTTTTAAGTTGAAATTTTAATTTCACAAACGCTTTGTTTTAGTTCAATTAACATTTTACTGCTAACTCCGGCAATAAAGCTCTTCATATCCTCAGATGATTAACTTAAGCCTAAACTCACGGTAAACAAAGCAAATTGCTTTTCCTTCCCTATGGATCGCGTGAAGCGATACAAAGAGAGTGATCTATTTCGACACAGATGGCTCGTTAATAAACGAAGTAGCAGGCGCCGGAGTGGTGAAATTTTACTTTATGAGTTTCGTGCGGAAGGGGTGGGGGAAGGGTGGGGATGGTAGGGGTCGACCCCCCGACCCCCCCCAACAATAATATGACGTTAGCAGGTGGTGCTCACATCAGGGTTAGTAGTAGGAGCCGTTTAAAGCTATGAATAGGTTGTGTTGTGCATCACTTTTTCATCAGGCAATAAATCTCTCTTCGAGTAAGGAAACACTGATGGCGACACCGACACGCGGCTACATGTCATATCTAGATTCAAAATATTCAAAATAAACAAATAGGTTATGACTGTTCCCTTGCCGAAAAATGGTTGTGTTTGTATACACAACACACTTAGGTCTCCGGAGTTAAAATTTTCATAAAGTTCCTCGAGATGAGGCCGTAAAAAACGTGGATAGTTTATTCGTAAGGAAGTGAAAAACAATGTTGTTGTGTACGGAGAATATTTTTGTGAATTTATAAGTGACGATTGACGAAAAACGGTTAATAAAAGGTAGTTTCCCTGTACTGTGGCAGATTCCCCAACATCTAGTGTTTAATCGAAAGTTTGCCATAAAAACATACTGTCGGATACTAGTCAACTTCAAAATAAATGAAGCAGAGGTTTACTTGACAAATACTGACGTTTCGGCGTCGATTACGTTGTCCTAACATTTTCGGAAATGTGAAACTGAATCGACAGCATTGGATGTAAATACTTTATCGGAAATATTCTACGATTTCGTCCCGATGTTTTGGCATCAAAAAGTTTTAATTTCTGTTTTAAAGCCTTGACAGTTTCTTTATTTTCTTTCATTGGGGACATTGTGGACAAACAAAAATAAACGAATCAAATGCAACTGTCTTAATCTGACATGTAGCCGCCTGTCGGTGGCGCCATTTTTGTTGCGGTCATTGCATAAACTAAAAACTCAATCTATTAGTGGTGTTACTATGTTACTATGGTGTCAATGCATAATTGATGGGTTCAGTAGTACAGATACATACATTCATACTTCATATTTACGCAATTAAAGCGCTAAAATCCATTGTTGAATTACATGTTAATTTCATAATTTCACAATTACAGCGCTAAAGTTCAATCAGTTAAAGCGCAAAAATCCACTTTTAACCAATTGGGGTTATGTATCTATGCTCCTGAACCCCTCAATTATGCATTTTTTGTCATATAGTAACGCCACTAATTCATAGCTTTAAACGGCTCCTACTACTAAACCTGATGTGAGCGCCACCTGCTAACGTCATATTATTGTTGGGGGTCGACCCCTACCATCCCCACCCCTTCCGCACGAAACTCATAAAGTAAAATTTTACCGCCGAGGTAACCGCTATCATAAAATGCTGTCAAGCGATAATGACCTCAAACGGATCAGACAGACACATATCAATTTATACGGACAGCCAAGCCGTTCTAAAAGCTTTAAACTCTGTGAAAATAGATTCCGCACTCACCTTGAAATGCTGGAACCACCTGGAGCAGCTCACAAACACAAATCGAATTAATCTAATATGGGTACCAAGACATACTGGTATAGCGGGGAATGAAAAAGCAGATGAACTAGCCAAACAGGCAGCTATGATGAACCCCAACAACCCAGAGCCTAACCTTCTCGTAGAATTACCAACCTCAATAATTACGAAGGAAATTAACACCTATAGACTCTCTACATTCTACAGCAGCCAAGCAGGCTGCAAACAATCCAAAAATACTAGATCACTTAACAAGAAATTCTCCAAATATTTAATAAACCTAAGCAGAACCAGACTCATGACGGAACACCTCGACTTCAACAAGCATTTAGAAATCATACGAAAAAGATAGGATCCAGGCTGCGAATTATGTGATAGTCAGATCGATTCAGCCAACCACTACTTATGCCAATGCCCAGCATTCATAACATCAAGGTATAAATGCTTGGGCAACTTCACCCTAAAATACGACACAATCAAAACGTTACACTCCATGGACATTTTGAATTACATTAGCAATTTAAAAAAATTCCTATCAAAATACGTAGTGTAACATCATGGCATACCGAAATAAATAAGGCATCACAATGGGCCCATAAGAGGCCTACGTGCACGATTGACTGGTTACTTAATAATAATAAAAATTTCCATCTCGAACACTACTACTGTCTATCTCGGGAAGAACCTAACATGTACGACTGATGAAGGCTAGTCCGAACTAGTGTTTAGTGTTCGAGGTCGAAATGGATCACTCTCTTTATATCGCTTCACGCGATCCATAGGGAGGAAAAATCAATTTGCTATGTTTGTTGTGAGTTTAGATTTAAGTTAAATCATCTGAGGATATTCTTTATTGGCGGAGTTAGCGGTAAAATGTTAATTCAACTAAACTAAAATTCACATTCGCATCTTCTGTAAATAACATTTGAGTGTAGAAAGAGAACAAAGAAACTGCTTCCATTGCCGAAGCACGAGCTGTGTGCTGTCTTCTGACAAAATTTCTTTTGTTCGGATGTAAACAAAAGTGCGTGAATATCTATGCACTTAGGTAAAGAACAAAAGAAATTGTGAAGTGCATGTGCTCTTGTTTACAACACTTAGGATTGCAAACTTCATAAAAATTGACTACAATAATTGCAAACTTACCGACTACAACCACTAACATACCAAGAAGAAGTCAAGATTACATTAGTACATTAATCGTTGGTGTCAAACTTTGTTTCGGTAATTGGTTGCTTTGGTGCTAACCTTCGGCTCGGTATGCAAACTTCCCCCTCGAAGATAAAAAAATTTCCCCGCAGGTGCATAATCGACTAATAACATTACATGCCAACTTTATCAATTAATTAAAAACGAATGTATCACAACATTTATTTTATATCGATAAATTAGCTTTTTTAGAACAAAAAGTCTTCTACGGCATTTGAAAATAATTTATATATTTTTTTTAAAACTCAAATTAAGATCTCGATTTTAAAATTGAAGCGCCAAAAATGCTGTTACAGTTTTTTTTGGTAGAGCCGAAAGTACCAACACAAAAAAAGTGACATGGTTCGAAATCTCATAGCAAATTTGTCAGTTGTTTGATTTTATATCAATGTGAAAAAATTAGAAACGGTTTGTGAATGAGACTCATGAATATCCGTTTGACAACTTTGGTGGAAATGCAATAGGTTGTACGTGCTAGGTTTACTTGATACAAAATAATTCGATTAGTATTATATTCCGAAAAAGAATGACCAACACAACTGACAAGGACTAAACATTTGGCAATCCGCAACCGACAAAACAAAAACACATTGATTTCCAATTTCACTTGTTTATTCATAAAACTATTATACGCACTTATTGACACATCACCGATATCCAAATTGCAATGCGAAACCGCGTATCCCTTTAAAACTGGACGACCATTCCTATATGTTTTGACATCTTGAGCCATCTACAAGCACCAAAAATTTTATGCTGAATTCCCAAAGAAGATATGAGGGTTCTTAGGAATATAGCGAAGGTTAATAGGAGGGATCAGTGGGATAATCATATTAGGAACGGCGACATTAGGGAAAATTTAGGGATTTCGTCAGTGGAAGAGGCGGCAAGGGCCAGTCGTCTGCGCTGGGTCGGGCACGTTCAAAGGATGGGTAATAACAGGCTACCGAAAAGGATCTTGGATGCACAAGTCCAGGGTGTTAGGCCAAGGGGTAGACCAAGGAGAAGGTTTATCGATTCAATTAAATCAGATTTAGAAGTTAGGGGACTTTCTCTGGGCGAACAAACCATCTCCTTGGCGGGCGATAGGAGGGCATGGAGGACGATAGTTCACCAATCTGGGGTTGCGACAGAAAGACCTCACACCGGAAGGTACTAACGGTCTATAAAGTTTGATGATGATGATGATCACAAAGAACACTTAGTACTTACATCAAAGTGATCCTCAAAAACAACAAATCTTGAACTGGAACTGAATTCCTTGCGAACAGCATTCATCCAAAGCGCCTTCCCCAAAGCATCTTGAAGATAGAAAAAAAATATCTTGTTCGGGTGGTCTTTCTTGTTATTTCCCCGTCCCGAAACACAGCAGTTTTGTGGTGCCACTAAATTTCAATTAACGTAATGAATTTGCTTCGATTCCCTTTTTTTCATTTACTTAATGAAACTTTTATTATCGAATAAAAATATTGAACACTTTATTATTGAAATATTGAATCGAAAACAATTATTTTGGCGTTTAGATTTTTTTACGGCCTAAAAGGTAGCAACCTAATAAAACTTAATTCATCAAACTGATGACATGCTGACAGCAGGCAAATGAGTTTTTGAGAGCTCAAAATAAATCGATCTCGGGATTCTTAAAACTCATTTATAAAATAATTGAAGGACTCTAAATTTCTTCCTTTACTCGATTTATACAACCTAAAGAATGATTTAAAAATATAAAAAAAAATCATGTTTCCCGTTTAATTCGATTGGAAAAATGTTGGCACATTCCCACTACTCCTCCATAGATGGCGCTGCACTGGACATGCAGCACATTCAAAAAATATGGCGGGCAAAGAACAGAATGTGACTGTTCGATATAGCATTTCGGATCTGATGCAATCTCCCAATGAAGTGTTTATCGTGAATATCGACAGAACAAATAAAAATCAACTTGACTGTCTCGTCTTCAAACATACAACTTTGATTTCAATAATTTTTTTTTTTTTTGTCAAGAAGACTACAAAATAAGAAGTTTCAATGCTAGAAGAGGTAAAGTACGATTCTCGCATTTTTTTCATTTGAAAATTGTCCTCCGCAACCACTACGAAGTCACTTAAAAAATCAAAAAATTAGGTTAAGTGCCAAAAGGTTCGATTTTTTCTCAAAGTTTATTTTAATTTTTTCCCCAATAAATATTTAAATAACGTAAAACATAGCCTGCTTTAAACAAGTGTAAAATATTTAGATTTGCTCTTATCCAACAAAATCTCGATTTTTAAAATTTAGTGAATTCCAGAATTTCTTACTTTATAATTCAAACCAATCCCACCATAAATTAACAAGAACCTTATCTCTGGAGTGTTTTTCCATCACTTATCGTCGAAATGCTGTTAATTTAGTCACTGCAGGTTATAACCTGTTGTAGGTCAAACGACTTTGAATATATTCATTACAATGTCTGTTCTATTTCCTAATGCCGTGTGCCTCATCGTCTCATCTTTTGTTGGTTAGTGCTTATAAAAACAGTAAAATTTTCATTACACAAGACGGCATTTTTGTTTGTACAGTAAATAAACCGGTCGATAACTATGAGAAAACATTGAATTTCATATTAAAGCAGTTAATTATTTACACTTATGTTTCCTTGGTATTCCTATTTTATCAAAAGCAACTTCAATGGATGTTTATATCATGACTTATATACACAGACAGTGGGCTAAGTAAACGTTTGCTGACATTTTATAATGCGATAGTTGAATGGTGAGGTAGAAGTGTTCCAATATGCAATGTGCACGACAACCTAGCATAAGCTGAACTAATATGAACTTCTTGATACTTAAAACATATGGGGAATGGGAATGGAATTGCTACCACGCATATAGTTATACAGGCAGAAGACAGAGTAACAACAACAAACTACGAAGTTATGAATACCACTCTTATTTTTCTAGTTCAAATATAGCATTTTTTCTGTTTTCATTAGCAGTACTCATAATGCGTCTGGACCATACGTTTGTGTATTTGTGCTTAAAAGATAAAAAGAGAAAATAAACAACATTATTATTCGCTTGTGTTATCCATATAAACGTTACCCATAACATAATCTCATAGTGCTTAGTGATAGTATGATGTAATGTAAGTAATATTGCCGGCAATTGTTCTAATAAGTCAAGTTAATGGAATAGAACGGCAAACAATAATTAATTTACATTACTATTTCTGTTTTCGCTTAATCCCTTCGGATTAAGCAAAGATTAAATATTGATTAGCCTATATGCCAACATAATTATCTTTCCTACTGATAATTGCAATTTTATCCGTTGGGGTGGATTAGAGAGGTGTTGGAATATCCTTAATTTCAGATTTTCGGTCTCTAAACTTAGAGAAAGAATGAACTGGACATCGACCTCACTACACACTCGACTGTTCGGAAACGCGGCTATGCCCAATTCTATTGAAAATTTGGCATATCTCGCAAAATAAGATCAACATACTGAAAGCCGAGTTACAATGCTGTTTGAATGAAATCCACATGCTATTCAACAATGTACAATGTACAATAAACTGACTCGTTCAAAGTGACACCGCTAGTGCACGTAAACACTTCCCAGCATTAGTAAATACTAAAAAATGTATCGATGATTTTTTCTGATTGCTTGATTGCTTCAATAATACATATTTTGTGCCCTCAATAGTGACATTGTGAGGTGATAATCAGCAGTTTATAAATTTCATTGTAAAATATGCCACTCGATTGGTTGACTCGTTTAATTCGTACGCTTCAAAGGCGGTAAAGTAGACAATAATTGTGCTAACAAAGAATTTCCATCTCGAAAAGAAATTTCTAACAAAAACGTTGTGAATGACGACCATTGTTAACGCTCATAGACCACAAAGTGTATGTGAAACGCAGAGCCGTATCTAGAAGTTTCTTCCAGGATGTGCTCGTGACCTTGGAACATAAAAAACTCACAAATAGCTATCAATTTATGGCAGGAGTAAAGAGCAACCGGGACATGTTTCTGAGTTCAACTATTTCTGAGGATAGTAGATTAGTTAGGGAATTTGAGGAAGACTCTCAATGCAGTGGCTAGCATGTTAAAGGTTTGCACATTTTCATCGAAAAGGAAATGAGCAGCGAAACAAAGTTAGTTATCCAGAACGATTTCAAAAGGTAGTGAGTGAGATTCGGATAGACTGCGGATATTTCGTGCTTAACTCAGGAGTTTCGGGTTCGGGTAGACTGCGGATATATCATGCTTGACTCTAGAGATGAGCGGGTTGCCCGAAACTTCGAAAAACCCGACCCGAACCCGAACCCGAATTGTTTTTTTCGGGTTCATGGGTTTCGGGTTTCGAAAATTTTAATCGGGTCGGGTTCGGTCCGGGCCCGGTTTGGAAACAGTTCGGGTTTCAACAAATTTTATCGGGTCGGGTTTCGAAAAATGGTCGACCCGCTCATCTCTACTTGACTCGGAAGTTTGTGACAACAACAAAAATCGGTAGTTTCGGGTTCGGGTAGACTGCGGATATCTCGTGCTTGACTTGGAACCTTTTGGCAATAGCAAAAAAATGTGGAGTTTTACCTGTGGAAGCCGGTCTGCGCTGGTTCAGAGGAAGCTAAAATCTAAAGTTCTACTAAATGAACTATATCTTCTTTGGGTCAAACGATTCATTCATCACTTATAATCGAAGAGATCTTTGAAAATTGCTTATGAGACACTAATTAGAAATGGGTGCATACCTCGGTACGGCTCTGATAAAATGAATTTTCCTTAATAGTCAGATTATGTTTGTGTGTAAAGGACCTGCAGAACTTGCTCATTAAATTTTTCCTGAAAATATCTACTCAAGAAGAAAAGCAAATCATGGCACCGTGCCAAAAACTCATGTCTACTTATTATACCCGCTGGGGTTACGATTTTTTTTATTCGTTTTTTTTTTTTTTTTTGATTAATGTCGCAAAAGGGCAAACGCTATGTGGTTCGTTGTGTCTCTCGAGTATATATTTGTACATATTTCCATATTTATTCGGAGAAAATCATTGTTATCCCAACATAAGTGATGTTTCTGTGAGAGCAGTTGTTATTTATCCTCAATGTATTTTCTATAGAACTTACAACATTGTATATTACACACACAAGGCCTATAATTTCCTATATATTGCAACACACCATAAATTTTTTGTTTAAATGATATCGTTTCGGGATATGGAATATAAATATATGAAGAAGCGTCCTCGGTAGCATCGTAAAATAGGTCAAAATATTACTTAAATATAATAAACGAGATACATACGTGATGTTTCATCTTTTATACAGCGATATTATTCGCTGCAGGTACCCACATATGGCTCGATGGTTTAGATTCATACGAGGAAGCTGAAAAGAGTTATATAAATTTTAAGGACTCGTTTCCATTATCATAAACTGTATTAGAAAGTACACAGTATACCATTTGCATGCAAACATATTCGAAGCCGAAACGACTAAAATGATTCTAGTTGTTTAGGCAATACGGAAAAGGGAGTTTTTTGTTGTAATGCAGAGGATTCTCAAGTAAAATTAATTATTTACCTCCTTCGCCATGATTTAATATTTATGTGCTCCGTTTCAACGCGCACACTAAATCTATGAATATCGTTTAAATGAAAGACTAATTTTTAATGATGAAGACTTTTATTGCTTCCATTGCTGTAGAGATATTATGCTAAAAAACAGTCGTGAACGTCGCTCCGAATCTGCATAATTTTTGGAGTAATTTTTTTGACTGTTGATACAGGAAGGTGTAGGTGAATATTGGATTGATCTTTTGATGTGAATACACCAAGTTTTTTTACCTCTAGTGTCTTTAGCACCAGCTTTCTTCATTGAGTTTTAGGAATGAGTACATAGAAGAAATCCTGTTGCCAGAATTCTCTCTATGCCAAAGGGGAAGTGTTAGAAAAAGTTTTAGAACAAAATATTTTTCATTTTGGTATCAGCCTGCCTCCTTGATCTCTAAAGATCGGAATGAACAAGGCAGCTGCAGCGTGGTGCCAACTTGTTCAAGTTAACACTTCCACTTTGGCATAAAAAGGATTACGACAGTGGGTCTTCCTCTCTAAAGCTAGTGCCAAGAAAACAAATATTGTGTAATGTACCAACAGTTTCACCCTCCTGCATTCCAGCCTCAATGCCATTTTTTCGCACAAGTTTCCACAAGGTAAGAACATAAAATTTTCATGAGCAATATCTATTATCAAGTAATTTTTGGGAAGTTTGACCTGATCATAAGGAAACGTTCTATAGATGATTTTAATGTCAGGTTACACCTGCTGATTTCGGAAGGCAGCCTGGTTAATATGACAATGTATGAATGAGTATATTGATGTGCATTCGATTCCACCAGGCTGCCTACGAGATGTATGAATAGCATTATATAAGACGGCCAGGTTGCAGAAAATCTGTTAATGTCATAGTAACGCCAGTAACGAACTATACTTTACATAAATTTCACTTTTGCACCAGGCTGCTGCTGCCCTCTATGTTAACAGTAGAAGACCTTAAGTACGCAGCCTAGTGTCGAGTTGAAATTACTTGATTGAAAAGCCTCAACTGTCACTTTTTTTATAAAAACGTTATAACAAATTTAGGTTTTCTTGTGGATGAAAACGATTATTCAATACAAAATTCTGTCCCACTGACAAAATAGGAAATTCCAACTCGCACTTTGCTCTGGCCGCAAACTATTACTCCGGCCGCAAACTTTTGCTCTGGCCGCAAACTTTTGCTCTGGCCGCAAACTTTTGCTCTGGCCGCAAACTTTTGCTTTGACTGCAAACCTTTGCTCTGGCCGCAAACTTTTGCTTTGACTGCAAACTTTTGCTCTGGCCGCAAACTTTTGCTCTGACCGCAAACTTTTGCTCTGACCGCAAACTTTTGCTCTGGCCGCAAACTTTTGCTTTGACCGCAAACTTTTGCTCTTCCCTCATACTTTATTCTGACAGCAAGCTTTTGCTCTTGTTGGAAATCTGTATTTTCTCCCCGAGGATAGCAAATAACTTTTTATTATTTTATGAAACTTTAATTTTAATATTTTTCATCTGGCTTACCCGATGGTATACTAACTTTGATTTTGCTAATAAGCTTAAAAATGTGGTATGGCATTTTAATTTGTTAAATTTAAATCAATTGTTGTTTCACAAACTTTTCCTACGTCAAGGAAAAAAATTAATTTAAGTCATTCAACTTCAAAGTCAACCATTTTCTTTAACCTGAAGCAACACAAACTTTGAGAAGTTCACAAGGAAAACATTACAATTTCTATATTGTACGTATCATCGTTTGTGTCACTGTTTTCTTTAGAAAAATGGTAAAATTTTGTATGTTTTGAGGCTGTACAGATATCCGGAGAATTTGTTCAACTTGAAAATTTTTTCTTATCAATAGATCTCGTTACGCTTTTGTAATCAATTAGCGACAATATATGGTACGCTTAATGTTGATCTAAATAAAATCTAACCCATTCTAATGTTACGTTAACATTGTATTCGAAAAGACAGGAAAATTCAAGCGAAAAGTTGTTTTATGTTTCTGTTTATTTTAAAATTAACAACTTTTTCGGATACAAAAACAAAACGTAAATATAAAGTTTCGTTTTTAGTTACATAAGACCGTTTTCAAGTATTTCGAGCACGTTTTTTCTTCAAACATCACCATAGTAAATCAAACGTAATACCGCACACAGTTGTTATAGATTTCGTAGAATTATCTCAAGAATTACATTTTATATAAATTAAACTCGTGGAATTTTTACTTTTTGTATATCGACTCATCCATCCGTGTTGAATCCTCTTGAATCTTTTCGAAGAAAACGTATAGGAAAAGTGTGGTTTTTGGGAGTTAAGCTAACATTTATTACTTGAAAGTTTTTAAATTTCATCCACAGAAAAAATTTTATAGAAAAAAAAGTTAGAATAGCAAGTACAAACAGAATGCTTTTAAAAAGGATAAAATCCAATTTCGTATGAAAACACTTTCGGCATATCAATAATAAAATGTAATTCGCAAATGAAAGTTATTTATTTATTGAATTTAAGCTTTGAATACCGTGCAGGCTTAATGGAAAAGTGTCTCGATTTGTTTGTATTTGATTAATAATTTAATCTTAACAACTTTGAAAATTCGCTTTACAGAATATTTTGAACTTTTGTGTTCGTTTAACATTTACCACTCAGGAAAAAAGCTGTCAACTGAAGATAAGGTAAAAAAAGGAGAGTTGTACGGTCAAAAACAAATCGTGAGTTGTTCAAGTAAATTTGTATGCAGGAAAAATGATCGGTGATATGTCCAATGTCATTTACATTCCGGATATCTCACGTTTAATTGTACTCATTGGAAATCGAAATTTGAGAATTCCCGATATCCCCGGTCAACTCACGATTATTATAAACTTTTAAATTTTATTAGGAAAGTATCCTCAAAATCAATTAAAGTGGTGGTACTTAGACAAACAGAAGATGAATTTATCGGATCAAAGTGAAAATGTTCTATTTTAGTTCGAAAGAAACCGAAGAAACTCATCCAAAGATCAAATCCAACTCACGGTTTGTTACCCTAATTGACAAACGGCTAAGAAAATAATTTTTACATAAGGTAAAAAGTTGGGAGTTGTCTACATTTGTTAGGCCTGAACTTAATTTGAAACCTAGTAAACAAGTATAACTTTCCACTCAAAAATTCTCCGAGGGTATCGTGAGTTGTCTAATTTAATATTAATTTCAAAATCGTGAGCTGTCCAATTAGAAACCGTTGGTAGAACCGTGAGTTGTCCAGTGACGTTTCTAATTGATAGAGATATTTTTGCGAGCGAATGAAACAAATATGATGCATAACGCCATTTTTTAATAATAATAATAATCCGCCGTTACAACCCGTCCGAGTCAGAGGCTAGATCATTATTTACTTGCTAATTCCATCGGTAACCCATACATTGTCACTACAATGTCACCTGGGGAACGAATGTGTTTTGTCTCATGTTAATATAAATTACATTGGAGGAGTGGAAGAGATGAAATTCGTTACCCAGGTGACGGTAACTATGGAATTAGCCTAACTAGTTTCCCATTTTATGGAGAGCTTTTGCTTAGGGATCCTTTCGTTACCGACGTTTTTACTGTGTCAGTGGTAAATTGCACACAAACCTAGTGCCATCTATCAGTGCCTAAAGTAAGGATTTTTCGCCG
>CM055403.1:74634363-74687363 GCA_029228625.1 Pseudolycoriella hygida
TACCCGAATTATGAAGCCTGGGTGCGCCTGGGCGCGTTGCTCTCATGTTATGCATTCAAGAAAAATCCTATACAGAATTTGTCCCCACCAGAATTGAATCCGGATATTCTTGGTGGAAAGCCAGTATGTTACCACTGAGCTAACCCGTTCGCCATCTGTTGTTACCAGCTAATTCTCAATTTTTTTAAATTGATTTTTTAAAGAAATTATTTCAAGTAATACTCAATTTTTCGAACTAACATACAACGTCATGAAAAAGAAAATTGTTGTTACCTTTTTCAATCATTTTATATGAAATTGAGGTTATGTATGGTATCAATGTCACTTTTCAAAGATTCGTAGAAAGTTATCACGAATACACAGTTTGATGTATTCGGGTGAAATAAATTCGAATCTCATTCAAGAGCTCACCTTTTTTAAATTGAATTTATTTAGGGCATTCTCCGAAGGAGCGAAAATTACGTTACTTTATGATTTATTCATGATTTCTACAAAAGAGTTTTATTTCTTATCCTCTTCGTATCGTAATTAATTCAGCTCGTTCTTAATTCATTTATTAATTGAACTATTGAATCTCAGCAAATTTGAAGAGAACCTTTTGATATAGTTTTTCCTCCTTTTGCTTAAGTAGTTTGCTTTCACATTGAAATCGGGTTTTGCAAACTTTTGAATTATTTCTTTTCAAGATTATTATCTTATTTTTTAAATCAGATTGCAGATTGTTGAGAATTGCCTTTGATAGTTTTTCATTACATTTGATTCTATGACTAATTTTGAGAAAAACATTCATGGAACGTAACATTATTCCACAAAACTAATTCACGAATAAAAAATTCGTATTCCATGAGAGAAATAGTCACAAATTAAATCGTTCAAATTTTGCATGCTTATGGTTTCTTTTTGTTCCTTAAAGCATATCGTATTTACACACAGGTGTCGATGATATTCAGTGATGTTACTAAACTGTAACATGCGGCTTCATTGCTTTTCAAGTATGTAAGGGAATTTTTCGACGTTTTTCACCCCTTTCATTTGTCTTATTATCTCGCTGAAACGGTTTGATTGACTAGAAGTGGATCATCATTAGGAAAATATACAGTTTGTGTAAGGCGTGTCGAATGTTGGGGACTGGATTATAGATATAAAAATTCCTTTTTCACTCAAAAGAAAATCCTTAAATTCATGGAAAATTCTTTGAGTTCAATCAATCAATCAATCCTTTGGTATTCTCAACAAATTCATGAAAATGAATTGAAATGAATGAAGGAAATCCTTTCAAAGTAAATCATTCTCTTAAACACACCCTTGGAAATCCTCCAAAAAACCTTGGAAGTCTTCCAAAAATCCTTCGAAATACTCCGAAAATCTTTGAAATTTGTCCGAAAATGATTGAACAAACCAATTAGAAACAGAGAGGAGAGCCGAAAAAAATTGGAAGCGGCGTCTAGCCGAAAAAGACTGGCGTCAGACGGCGAGATCAGCTAAGCCTTCGAAAAAATGCCGGCGGCATCTAGGTCTAGACGCCGGTAAAAAAGTCGGCTGGCGGTGGCGGCTGTAGTACAAATTTTCATTTTTCCGACAAGAAAAAGGTTTAAATAAGTCAAAATCTAAAAACACATTAGGATTCGATAATCTGGTTTCAGGATGCATTTTCTGTGAATTCCACTGTAGTCCGACTTTAATAAACCAAATTTTAAAAGGAAAGAATTTAAACCGGTTTTTCTAAAATAAGAAATGACCGCAAAAAATAAAGAATTGATCGCAAGAAATAAAGAATAACATATGAAAAGTGATCGCAAGCGATCATTTCTTTATTTTTTGCGACAAATTCTTATTTCATAGCGATCGCTTTAATCACATGCCATTTTAAAATATTGTTTGTGACTGAGCTGTGAAAAACATTTCCTCACTAGGAAAATACGAGATGTCGCTAAAAAAAGGGTAGAAGTGAGCAGTGCACGTTAAATTAATTGGTGAAATAATTGTTTCGAAGATGTGCCGAAGGTGACACGAAGTGTTCTGAAGGTAGTCGAAGGTGACACGGTGTGTTACGACGGTAGTCGAAGGCGCCACAAAGTGTTCCGGGACCTTTCAGATTTTTATGACGAACCGTCTTTGGATTCCTTCAATTTGAAAAATGAAGTCTTCTTTATCTGTTATGGAAAACCATAAAATAATTTTCCCATAACAAATCCGTTAAATGTCTGATACATTTGCTGCAATAAATATTTCAAAATGTCATAAAGTAGCGAAGTTAATAAACATCAATTAAAAAGATCTAAAAATCATAAACGTAGCTAAGTCCGACGTTTTTAATTTGAGTTTTTTTCAAATAGACCCTTCCACAATAGCAATTAATAAATTAAATTCTCTATTAAAAAGTAAATGAAAACCCATAACATCCACAAATTATTACTTTGTTCTTTCTTAGTAAATCTTCTTTCTTACACGAATAGTGGATTATGTACATGAACACATTTAAACTCAAGATTTTATGGTAATATTATTTTTGTATAGTTTACAATCGTGTTTGCTTGTTGCATTAATGCAGTGGCATGTCTCTGGTTTTGGATTTTATAGAAGAGAAAAAAAAATGGATTAAAATAGAACGAAGAAAACGAAACTGATTTCTGTATCAAATCTTCTTATAACCAAGTAAAACAATTTCGATACTCTGAAGAACCGTTTATATTCTGTACGTTTTCTCTGCTTCTAACGAAGAAATAAAACGTAATCCGAAGCCCTTGTAGAATTTGTTATTTATGTGATTTTCATCAACAATGTTATATGAGTCACGCGTAAGGAAGTTTCCCTGTAAATAAAAGACGCATAATAAAAACATCATCTGATTAAATTATGCAAAGTTAGGGGGAAGTGAAAGGAATGATACTTATGTTTTTAAATCACCAAGAAGAGTATAAACTCTTTAAGAATACTCGGCTGGCGTACGGGCATATAAAAATATTTATGCTCTGTACCCATGAATGAAAATCATGTAAAATTGTGCAGCAAAAGATTTTTTATGCTTTCGAACACTGTTTATCTAATTTAAAAGTAAATAAAGTAAGTAATTTCGTTGTAAATAGTATGGTCGTGTTGACGAAAATATGGTCCTATGAAAGGAAATGTTTCGAATATAATAAACGTTTATGTACCATTCATATATACGATGGAAATTAACGTGTAAAATGTACTAAAAGACGGAAAAATAATGTTTATTTTAAAGTTCCATGCCATTTAAAGTGAGTGTTACAGAAAACATAAAATGTCTTCTTAATATGCGTTCTATTATTCAAATTACACACGATGTTTAACAATTTTGGAACGCAAGCCACATTTTTTGGAATCATCAACAACCACATGCCGAACAATTTAGTATTAAAATTTAACTAACTAAAATGAGAAGAAAAATGTTGACTGTACTGTACTTAAGTGGATCTCGCCCCAGATATTTCGTTTGTATTTGTGGGCCAACCGAGATGTTCAACGTTATTATTGATATAAAAGTCTTAGACGGAGTATTTTCATGGATTTTTCTTTTCCTCGTTTTCTTACTACATATTCGGTTCACTGCAGAAAAAGATATTTTAAAGCGTGTCTGGTGGATAAAAAATATTTACATTTAGGTATGTTCGTAGACCTGTTAAACGCTGAATTCCAGTATTATTTAGGGAGAAAATTCTTACATTTACTGATTAGAACAACTGCACAGGTACAGGGTGGCTTACAAATATCTTTTAATCCTAATTTATAATCTTGTGTTTTAATATGGAAAGATCATAAAACTACAGGTGATACAATAACAAATACTACATCCGTCAGCCCAACTGACTAAATTGTGCTAATTTTTTCGCACTAGCTCGTTTTCAATTCCTTTCCTAAATAGTGCGTTTTCCATTTCGTTTCGATATCCTTTTGTAGCTTTTATTTAGACGTATGGATATTTACATCATATTAACAATTACATTTCATTCTTATTTTTGTACAGTATTATCATTAATTACAGTACTTTATGCTTAACATTACGTCTATTTCTGTGTAATATTCTTGACGATGCCGGGTGGATAGGATGGCTAACAGGTTCGGCATTTCCATGGTAATGATGTTGCTGTTTTTCGTGCGATCCTATGAAGTACTAGTCGGGGTTCTCATGTCGACGAATTTTCCCATCAATTTCTCCTTCGTCCACAAGGTGGCACCACAGTATCACGGCAAAGTACTGAGCTCCATACGTGAGTGATGTCATATTTTTCTTATGTAATTTGATTGTTCGTTTCGGCCATCGAATCCCGAAACTACCCAATTTATGGAGCTTGGGTCAACTTAGGGATGTTCCTTATAACATGTTTATTACAGAAAAAACCCATACCTCCTGGGGATCGAACCCGGGTTTTCTGCGTGGAAGGCAAGCGCGTTCAACACTTGCCATCCCATCCCCAGATACTTTTGTAGCTTTTCTCGTTCAACACACGTAACGCGCGTAACACGCAACTAATTAAAAGTTCATGATGTCTGAAGCAATGTGGACAGAGTGCGATTCTCGTTGGATGTTTCAGCTTCATGGCTAATAAAATTGTTTTTACGCGGACGGCAAAATTGAAAATGTGAGAAATAAAAACCTTCGTCATTCTATAAACCTGCGCAAACAGAGTCCCAGAGTAAAATATCATTTTCATAATTAGTTTCCAAAACTGTTACGCGAATCATTAAACTTGAATTAATTTCTCTACTTTATTGTAACTTTGACTCGTTGTACACCATCCCATTTTTTGGTTATTTCTTTACGCCCAAAATAGTAAATATTCATAGAGCAAGGAATGAAATATAAATCAAAATATTCGTTAAGGCTGACACCCTATGACCATTTTCAGCCATTTCATTCATTTGAATGGGGTGCTGAATAATATTTCTGGCAGGTAGAAACACACCTTTTAACTAATAACGAAAACCGTATCGCCCGTTTATTGCCAGATGTTTTTCAATTTTTTTTTCCTTCAACTTGCTTTTTATTTATTTCATTATTATTCCACGTCCCGTTTCCTGGAAATTAATATACAGCCATTTAACAAGGTTTTCCATGAACATCGAATGATGGAAGCTTTACTTATTTGACGCAGAAAACACTGGGCACATTGTGTGCCATTATCCACGAAAGAATATTTAATACCTCGAGATTAATTTCACTGAATTGAGGTTTAATTTGAGAAATATAAAATTTTGAAGGATTTCCCATAAAAGATACTGGTTTTGAAAGGGAATCTTTTAACGCTTATAAAAAATTTAATCTCGGTTAAAGTAAATCTCGGGGCCGTTTTATCCGTTTCTCTTTGTCTCAGCGATAAAACCGACGATCTGAATCGAGCATTATTTTAAGTTGCAAAATTCTAATGATCATAATAATTATATCATGTTCTTGTTCATGCTCATGTTCCAGCTCATGTTAAAAATCGTACACCTCAAATTTGTTTGCTTAACACTGTGGAACGTTGCGGAATATAATCAAGAGTCTAAAGAATTACGTAGCACTTTATAGTTAACCATATGGAAGCGTTTTCAAGGGGAAACATTTACAAAGTTTTGGGGGTAAGACATCGTTTGATATACATAAATGAAAAGTTCATTTGGAAAAGTTCGGTATAAATCTTCATATTTACGTAGGTTGGAAATTATATTTGCTAGTATTCTCCATATGAAATGGAACATTTGCTTTACCTTATTTTAAAGTTCTAACATAAATTCTCTTTATTTCGTCTAATTTGGGGTAAAATTTAAATCACACAACTTAACATCGTATGACATCTTTATACTCTATAATAAAACGAGACACAATGGGAATACATAGAAATTCAGGGGAATAATTTCATTTGCTATGCAAATCATCGAGTGGAATAATGTGATTGAATTAACTGAACTATTACTTTTCATGCAGCGACGCAGATAAGTTTTTCGTCTAATTTAATTAGTTGCTACATGCACTATAAAGCGGATTAAATTTTATTGGTAGTCATTTCCCCCACTATCCAAAATTAATTAATTAACTTTAATTTGTCACGCTGGCTTGACTGATACACTTGAACCGATTCAAATATATGTTACTTTGGAATATGACACGCTACTTTGATGTCAAAGTAGGAAAATTATATTTTTGTTATCTGACTTTGAAGAGCGAAACACGGTTGATTCAATTTTCTATCATATTTATTTATTCCAATGACTTGAGAAATTTTCTTGGTACAGATCTACACTTCTTACAGCTGAGAGAATATAAACCACTACACTCTCCTGTATTTTGTGGGTTTCGTGTGGAGTATTTTTTTGTATGATTTTTTACATTGAAAATATGGGTTCCACACGAAACGAACGAAAACGTCAAAGTGTAGTTTTACATTTTCTCTTAGCTGTAACATTCAAAAACGGACAGTTTTCATCGATTTAATCAAAACTCGATGATCTAGATTTCTTATCTTCCACTATTTCCACACCGGCTGTGAACTTTATGGCGCGTCTTTTTAATTCAAATTTACAAGTCAAATAACCAAAGAGCCGTTGAATACAAAACTTGAAATATTAACATTCGAAAAATTTCAGCTTCACATTCGTAACGTTCAGCTTAAGTGAAAATCTATATTTTAAATCTTCGAATGTCCGCGGATGTTACGTTAAAACAATTAATGAAATTTCATTATCAGTCAAGGGACCTGACTCATCTAAGAGATGGGGCCTAGTGTGGCTGAAAACACAATAAATACAATCCACGTTTGGTGTTGCTGCTTTACGCATACACGGTTGAGATTGGCATGCATTTGACAGTTCTTAATTTGTTAATTCTTGAAATTTCGAATAGTTAGTGCAGAAGGTGAAGAAACAGTGTTTTTTGACCTGTAAAAGAATTTCAAAAGTAATAAAATTTTGACCAGTTCTTTATCTGTGTTTGATTATTCAATTGTGAATCTTTTTTTAATAGAAATTCGGTGTAACCCAGCAAAAATTCGCAAATTACGGCCTAGTAAAAAGTGCTTTTGTGTTTTGTATTTCCACTAGCATTATTGCGCTTCCTTATAGAGTTCTTTCAAGTAATTTGTTTTTATTAGAATTTCTAAGCTATTAAAACCAAAGTGTTAAAATTATGTGAAGTTGGAGCAATAAAATGAATAATAAAATCTAATTTAATTTGTGATCTGCCGATTTGTTTTTTTCTTATTTACATATGACATAAAAGCAATGTCTATTTATGTTCCACATATTCTGTGCAAATGTGTTTGTGTAAAATAAAACAATGGACCAATACGACATATGTAAACAAATCGGAAGTTTTGTGTGATGACCACAATTTAAATGAGATTTTATAAATAAGTTCTTTACTCAAACTTCACGAAACTTTAACACTTTGCTTATGATAGTTTAGCAATTGTAATAAAAACAAATTTCTTGCCAATACTATATAAGGAAGCGGTGGAAGAAGGTTGAAATACAAAATATAGAATCACTTTTTACTGGACCGAAGTTTGCCAAATTTTGCTGGATTACACCGATTGTTCTATTAAACAAAGTTTCACAACTAAACAATCAAACACAGAACAAGAACTGGTCAAAATTTTATAACTTTCGAAATATTTTTACTCGTAGAAAAACACTGTTTCACCTGCTGCACTGACGATTCGAAATTTCAAGAGTTAAAACAAATTAAGAGCTGTCAAATGCATACAAATCCCAACTGGGAATTGCGGGAATGTTAAAATTTGATTAGTCAATTTTATTCAGCATTAGTGCATAAAGTATGGAATGCAGCGTTAAAATTCGTTATAAAATTCAAATTTGTTTACATCTTTTGATTTGAAAAGCAACTGTCGTGTTTGGTAAAATAAGGCAAGTGCTACATTTGAAACAAAAATATTTGAACGTTTGCTATCCAAAACATTTCAATTTCAATTTTATAATGCTGGTTAACATTTCCCGCAACTGACTATGTATGTTCAAAGTACACAGCTATTGTTTGGATGGTAAGACAAGCTAACATGACATTTCTAGCTAACTTGAATTTAATAACACTGTCCCTTATTGAATGTTGAAAACTGTACAATAATTTCCATTAATTTTAATGCATCGCTATTATTAAATTCACGCTATCACTATTCCATCATGAGTTATTATACACTCGCACGATTTCAATTTTGCATGTTTCGCGCAACACCCTTGTCCTGTTCGGAAGCGATTTAACCTCACCCACAGCTTTTTTGGTAGATGGTAGCCCTTCACCTCTATTGTTGGGTCAACTATCAGTTGCTTGTTTGTGACAGATGCGTCCTGCCACCACTCCATCCATTTTGCATTTAAGTGGGGCGAATCATTTCTTTTGCGATAAAAGAGCCAGAAAGGCTGCCTAGTCGCCAGCCTGATCGTGGTGGGAGCTCCCTCTCTGTCTTTAGAAATCGACAATTCCATATCTAATTCTATTTTGGTGCACTCTTTGAGGGCTGTTTCCTGTCTTTGGATGTGGGGAGGTGTGATGTTGCTCAGCACGTAGAGCCACTCCACTTCTGTAGGGTCGACCGCATCACAGACGATTGTTTATCTGTGTGTCCACCTACTTTACATGCGCGCTTTCATCCATACTGAGAAACAGTAGTTGGCCGCTGACATGACCGTAGCCAATTTTCTGTCAATTTTACGGGACGCAACAATTTTCACAGTAAAAATAAAGACCAAAATCTATTGTAAAATTTTAATATTTTTGCAATAAACTTTTGCCTTTTTAAGCGTGGAAGCCCTCGTTATAACTTAAACAATTGCGAATCGCAATGGTACAAACGCGAAAAAGGGCTGGCTACACTAGGCATCTCTTTTTTCACTTGTATTTCTGCGAATCGTAATCACAAAGTTATAAAACCTCCTTAGTGCGGCGTCGAATTACATCAAAATGTGTACAATTTCATGACGAAATTCCCAATATGAAGCGACGAAAAAAGCTTAATGCACTTCATCATGAAATTTACTTTAACCCCCGTCCCATCGGACGCCTATTTTCATACACTAGAATGTATTACACCACACTTTTATCAAACCCTCTCCCTCCCTTAGTGAATGACCCCTAAGAAAGATTTGAGAAAGATTTTCGCGAATTTTCCCCACACCGCGTGAAAAAATTGATAAAACTCAAACGATCGAAAATAAGTAGAATAATTGAATGGTCAACCAGTGGTCACATCTTCACTGTCAGCTGGCACTTCATGATATCGATCTACCATCGTTTCGATGTAAACGAATGAATTACTTCATGGAAAATTCTCCTAGTGACAAAGATATTGGATTTGTGTCGTGGCTTCGACAAATCATCTTGCAAACATGCAAACTAATTCAATCTCATTTCCTTTGTTGTCGAAAAGAAAAACGCCCGGCAGGTGGCGATATTCTCTCGGTTAGTAATATTTTGTTCCGGGGCTTATTTTCAATCATCAATCGAAACTTATCCCCCGGCTAAGACTCAAGCTTGATTTGTGAAGTCTACGTCTGAGATTCCCGTTCGACTAATTTCAAACTCTTGAGTCGTAATTTAAGACCGAATAAGTATATGAAATGGAAGAACATCAAAGAAAAAAATTGTTGTTTTGAATTGGAATACAGTTAATATCAATGAAATAAACGAAACGAAGATGAAAGATAACACAATGTATGAAAATACCACAAAATTAAGAATAAAAAACACACCCCATACGATAAAATCGGATTACAGTTTAGTATTTTTTCATACCTACAAAACTCCTCGGTAAATTTCAACAAAATAAAGGATGATAATTACAAAAATAGTACAGAAAAAATTTGATTATATACCTTTTCGTTCCTGTTTTTTTCGTGATGCTTGTTAATAAATTACTTTCGATAAACGTACCATAAATTTTCGTTAGTTTCATTTTTCTGTATCGACTTAACTTGTTTCACTAGCACTTTATTCAATCGATAAATTTATCAATGAACCAATTTATTAATTTGTGTAGAAATGAAATTGGTGTGAAGCATATCTTATACGTAAACAAATTTCATTTTAATTTGTTCGATTTTTCCATTTATTACAGTTTGCTCATACCACTCAGCTTTCTTTGATTTCTGGAAGTTGAGCGTTGGTTGGTGTGTTTTAAACTCCTTTTAAACTGGAGTTAAGCAAAAGAACAACTTTAGGCTTTTAAGCTGTGTACCCAGTTCGCACAAGTTTAACGTATTACACTTGTCGTATGTGTGATATTAATATTAAGCTCTTTAATGTTCTGTCTTCCTTCTCTCGACAAGATTTGATTTAATTGACACACTCTTCAACTTGTGTAGATTTAGATTTTAATCTTCTTATCAGTTTTTTGAAAGTATACAAGTAACCCAAATTGTGCATTGCATGTAATTGGATAAAATTTAATTTTTCTCCAATTATATTTCATCTCAAGGAATAACAAATTTGTTACTTAATCGATTAATTGTGAATTTTTCGTGGAATGAACTAATCTAGTCGGATTGTGTTCTCGGTTCATTTTTATGGTTTTTGTTTCGTGCTGAGTGTTCATGGTTTCTTTTAGAGGTGACCGATCCGATCGAAACTTGCGGAAAAACTCAACGGTATGTCGATTCGGCTCGGGTTTGGTTACTTTAGCTAGCCAAATCCAAACCGAGGGAAATTTTCCGTTTTGATAAAAGCTTCCGTTACAGCTCTTGTTACAGACAAGAGGTAATTGTCGTCATTCAAGATTGAATTTGAGATGGGTTGAATATCCCATTCCCTTCGACCTCGAGTTCGCACTTGAATTGTTGATTGTGATCGGAATTTTTAGACCCGTACGAAGAACACAGTGCTTTGAAAAGGGGTCTATTGCGCTTACCGCGACGTTTGTAACCAGTCGAATTTCGACCCGGGAGTAGGGGGTAGCATCGATCATGGTCCTTAGATGACGAATCAACAATAAAAAAAATGTCCGTCCGTCCGTCAACACGATAACTCGAGTAAAACTCAACCGATTTTCAAAAACTTTTTTTCCCCTGAAAGGCATAGGATTGAATCTGGGCATTGTCGGCCCAAGGGCCGTTTAAGCGGTTTTTGGTGTTTTGTACATAACTCAAGTGAATCTTTTCCGATTTTCATAATTTGTTTTTGTTTGAAAGATTCTGGGCATGGCCGACAATTTATGGAAGAAACGTTTTTGGATTGGACTTAGCTAGGGCACTAAAAACGAGTCTCTGCTAGGGCCCTACGTGTGTGTTCTTTGTACATAACTTGAGTAAATATTTTCCTATTATCAATTTTTTTTTAATCGAAATGTCTGGGAATGTCATTTTATGGAAGAAAATTTTTTGATTAGAAACCCTTGGACTCAGCCAGAACCCTTAAACTGAGCTTCTACTAGGCCCCAAAGTGTTTGTTTACATAAATCGGGTAAATCTCTACAGATTTTGTTGATTTTTTTCTAAGAGGTAACCGATTACCGAATTATTTTCAAAAACAAATTTGGGCCCGGTGCCTGTGGTTAGGGCTCAAGTGGGCCTCAGGTCGGTCGGCCCTAACCAAAGAATTTTTTTTCGCTTTTTGCAGAGCAAATTGAGAGAAACATTTTTGTCTATGGAAGTATGTGGAAGTATGTAATTTTTTGAGGTTTTTTATACCGTTTCCTCAGACGGGGTTTTCAATATTGACCTAACGCCAATTTCCGATACAATTTAATGTAGATGTAAGGCAATATTTACTTAAATACGTTCGAGTCTTTTCGTAACATCAACTCTGTTTCCGCATTTATTCTGATACGTACGGGTCCCTTCATATGTTTTATTTTGGATAGAGTTTGGTTTAGGTTGGGTTTTAAAAATAAAATCGACCCGCTCGCCTATAAATTCACTTCTACCCCGATATAACCCACGCAATTAACGAAACAAACAAATTTTATCCTTGTTACAATCTCTTGACTTTTGGATTAAAGTTGACTGAAAAAGGTTTAATTGAATATATTGATTTTTACGGAAAATAAATATTAATTTTGATAAACCACCAAATGTGATGGTTCCTCATGTCTGATTTTTGTGCTGCTTTCATTTGTCTAATTCCTTTTTGCACGGGAGACCGTGCCTCTGCAGAAATTTAAATTTGGAATGAACTCCTCTTATTATTGCGAGCAGAAACATTCATGCGTCACTAAATTTCAAATTACCTCCATCGCATTATCCCATATACGACATTTACACTCCATAAAATATTCATAATTTTTCAAAAAAAAATTCAAACAAATTGCTTACGACTCTTTTCTTCCGTTTTATAGATTTTATATAGCTGGCAATAAAAGTGAAACATCATAAATTCCAACGAAAGAAAATCCACCCAAATATAAAAGTCAACCCCAAAAAAATTAGGAACTCAATAAATTCATGGATAGACTCCACCATATGGATGGGCCTATTCACAATGGGATCGGTGTTGCTTTGATTTTATGACTTGTCTTTCGCACACCAGAAGCAATTTAATTTTAAGTGTCTGACTTCATACGAAACATAGAAACTATAATACACTCAATTTACTTTTCCCGGTTGTGCCACTTCATTAACAGTAGTATATGGTAACACAAGGGAGATTCTCTCATACGTCTTTCTTCATTTTTATATTCGGAATTTGAAAATTAGTTTCACGTTCAAAAGCAATTACGAATCATCCGATCGGAACGAGAGGATTCTTGGACCGTAATCTTGTTGAAGTTGGATTATAAAGTATCTTTTATATGCATGTATTGGATGCTATAATTGGTTATTTACAGTCTAATACGTGCTATTTGAGAGTACATAAGGACATGAGAACACGAGTGTTTGTGCAAGTGTTCGTATGAGTCTCTTAGAACATCCAAAGTCATAATTTCCGAAGAATATAGCAACCGACTTTTGCACAACACAACGAAAGTGATCGGTGTTGCCGAATCCAACAACAGTTTTGCAAATCAAAAAACCATAAACGGTATGGGATTGTGAGTGGTAGTGCCATTAATGATTTAAACATTTTAATGCACAATATATAAATATATACTTTATAGAAGTTAGACACATGCATATGCATGCAAGACCTTAATACATTGCGCATAATAGCTCATAATGCTGGCAAGATTCAATTAGCATTTCACTTGCAGTTGAGGGGATTTAACATAGAAATAGATTTCGTATAATGCTGGAAACACAAATTGTAGGAGACCGTATAGTAATTTCAGAGTTTATTTTACTTCAGCTTAATTAATTATTTCGCGATGGTTATGTAATTGAGCATTTGAAATGCAAGAAATACATTTTTAATGATGTGCATGTAATGCTCCAACAGACACAGAATGATATAATTTAGATATTCACGCCATAAATCTTGCAAAGTGTATTCTCACGGTGATAATAAACATTTTATTACAAAGAGAAACTTTCTGGCAGATATATCTGTCTACGCTGACATTTAATACAATCAAATTTCTCAAATTGTCTACCTTATCTAATGGTCTTTGAAATGAACTTCCCGTATACATTTGCGACGTCAGTTTACTAGAATTTTTAAAATAATTTGTCGGCATATCCTCTAAGATAAACCATAATATTTCTGTTATTGAACCCAACTCACACTTCCATTAAGATAATTCATGGCTGACCCTTTTATCGGACAAATGGAGAGTAACTCAATTTAACTTTTAATGCTTCAAATCAACAATACTTATTCATGGTTTATTTGTCTTAATGCCTCTTAATGCCAACAATCCGCAAAAAATATTAATTTATAATTGATGTAAGACGTTCGTCGTTTGGATTATTGCTGTATGTTGCATACTACGTGTACGAAATTTGTGTCAAGTACTAGTACAGAAGAGATTTAGGTGTGGTGCGAGGGGCTACTTTCATCAAGTATCCTTTAGGGACTGATTCAAAAAGTCTATTATGTACTAACCTGGAACAGGCCTCTAAAATACAAATATCACTAGTCTACAGAGGTTTTGTATCCTTCCTGTCTGTCATTGCCCAATGTTAGGCTTAGTGTGCTGTTGCAGAATATGGCCTAGTTGAGTGTCCATCACCCCTCAAAGTAGAGTAATTGGGGTCCAAAGAAAAATGTAAGGACATTTTCATTTAGTCATTATAATATGTTACTCAAGTTATATGTAACGTTAGTATGTACGGATTACTAGTGCACAGTCGGGCCTACAAACCTATACTAATATTGAGATAAATCTTACATATTATGATGGATTCTGTATGGATCAGAAAAGTGAAGTTTTTCTGACGTTTTGGCCATGGTTGGAAAAGGGCGTAATTTCTAACTATGGTAATCGAAGTTTCCATTTCAAATACTTTTCGAAAGAGAGAGACCAAATCTTGTCAGAATTAGTAAGTTTTTGATGAGGTGTTTGTTTTGTCGAAAGATGGTGCATGAAAACAGTATAGCAAAAACTATATAATTTTCGACTTCTTTCATATACTCGTCTTCTGACAAAACAAGCACCTCATCAAAAATTTTCTAATTCTGACGAGATTTGGTCTCTCTCTTTCGGAAAATATTTGTAATTGGAAACTTCGATTACCATACATAGTCATTACGCCCTTTTCCAACCATGGCCAAAACGTCAGAAAAAGTTCACTTTTCTGATCCATACAGAATCCATCATAATATGTAAGACTTATCTCAATATTAGTATAGGCTTGTAGGCCCGACTATGCACTAGTTACCCGTACATACTAACGTTACATATAACTTGAGTAACATAGAATAATGACTAAATGAAAATGTCCTTACATTTTTCTTTGGGCCCCAATTACTCTACTTTCAGGGGTGATGGACACTCAAATAGGCCATCTTCTGCAACAGCCCACTAAGCCTGACATTTGGCAATGGCAGACAGGAAAGATACAAAACCCCTGTAGACTAGTGTATTAGGCATATCAAGTACAATTTCACACCAAGTCAAACTCACTCTAATGATCATGCCCGCAGCGGTAACGGGGGGCGTGACGCAGTGATCACAAACCCAAAAAACTCCATACAAAAACCTTTGGGACAAGAAGCCATATATAGGCGAACTTTTGAATTTTTTCCCCTCGCCCCCTCCCCCTCCAAATTATTTTTAAAAAGAACTACGTCACAGCAGCTTTCAAACGAACCCTCACTCATCAAAATCGGCTGAGATATCGAGGTTTGAAAATGACATTTTTGTATGGAGAAATAATTTTTCTATTGTTCTCATCATCATGAAAACTTTTTTTCTGATCTGTCGGTTTCTATCTATCTATGTTCTATCTATTAATAATTTTCGATCTCGACAACTAGACAGCCGATCTTCCTGAAATTTTCAGGGATTGTCAGTCTCGGCCTCAAATGAAAAATTTCATAAGCCGCTTTTCCGGGAAAATTCTGGAAAAGCCGTGGCATGTGTGGTCAATTTGGCAGTTTTTCACGTAGTGCTCGGAGTTTTCGAATTTTAGCTCCGAAGTGACAGTAGCTAGAGAGTTGGTTTCTTCGGGAAAGTTATAGAGTTTGGTCAGGAGAACTTTTTGGGATTTTCAGAAATCTGCCAAAGTGACGCCATTTTGGATTTTTGTTAGGTACAAATTAGGCTTCTTTGGGTTTTCGAATTTTAGCTCCGGAATGATAACACTTAGAGAGTTGGTTTCTTCTAGAAAGTTATAGAGTTTCATCAGAAGAATTTTTTGGGATCATAAGAAAATGGATGCCAGCTGTCATAGCGGCGCCATCTTAGATTTTCGTTTATGCTTTTTCGGTTTTCGAATTTTAGCTCCGGAATGACGCAACTTAGAGAGATGCTCTCTTGTCGAAAGTTATAGAGTTTAGTCAGGAGAATTTTTTGGGATCTTAAGCAAATGGCTGCCAGCAGTCAAACTGGCGCCATGTTGAATTTTCCCAAGCAATAAATTAGGTTTTTTTGGGTTTTCGAATTTTAGCTTCGGAATGACAATACTTAGAGAGTTGGTTTCTTCGGGAAAGTTATAGAGTTTGATCAGGAGAATTTTGTGGGATTTGCCAGCTGTCATAGCGGCGCCATCTTGGATTTTCGTGTATGCTTTTTCAGTTTTCGAATTTTAGCTCCGGAATAACACTACTTAGAGAGACGGTTTCTTCTAGAAAGTTATAGAGTTTCATCAGGAGAATTTTTTGGGATCATAAGAAAATGGCTGCCAGCTGTCATAGCGGCGCCATCCTGGATTTTCGTGTATACTTTTTCAGTTTTCGAATTGTAGCTTCGGAATGATAACACTTGCAGAGTTGGTTTACTCTAGAAAGTTATAGAGTTTCATCAGTAGATCTTACGATCATAAGAAAATGGCTGCCAGCTGTCATAGCAGCGCCATCTTGGATTTTCGTTTATGCCTTTTCGGTTTTCGAGTTTTAGCTCCGGAATCACACTACCTAGAGAGATGGTTTCTTCTAGAAAGTTATAGAGTTTCATCAGGAGAATTTTTTGGTATCATTAGAAAATGGCTGCCAACTGTCCAAGTGACACCATCTTGGATTTTTTGCTAAATTCTGTAGTACCTAGACAGTTGGTTTCTTCAGGAAAGTTATATGAATCAGTGGGAAGAATTGGTGGCACGAAGTGTTCCGAAGGTAGCCGAAGGTGACATGAAATGTTCCGAAGGTGACACGGAGTGTTCCGAAGGAAGGCGAAGGTGACACAAAGTATTCCGAAGGTAGCCGAAGGTGATACGAAGTGTTCGGAGAAAATTTTTCGGAGAAAATTTTTTTTGGAGAAAAATTTTTTTTGGAGAAAAAATTTTTTAGGAGAAAATTTTTTTTTACAAATTTTTTTTTCGAAGACAATTTTTTATCGGAGAAAATTTATTTAGAAGACAATTTTTTTTCTAAGAAAATTTTCTTTTCTGAGAAATTTTTTTTCAAAAAATAGAAATTTTTTCAACAACTGAAAACTTCCAAAACGACTGATATCACAACAAAAACCCCTTAAAAGGTAAAGTGTGACGCAGTCCGTGAGTCTGCTTCCAAAATTAATGATATCGCTTGAGGTGACGCTATCGCTGATAATACGCAGAAGTTTGTTTGAATGGAGCCTTGTGTTCAAAGTTTTAATTTCCTGAAAAAATTACAGCGCTTTTTTTAAACAAAATTACGTTGTGTTAAAAAAATTGCGTCACAAATAAATAGCGATATCATTAATTTTGGAAGCGAACTTTCGGACTGCGTCACGCTTTACCTTTTAAGAGGTTTTTGTTGTGATCCAACTCTACTGCCAACTCATAAATACTAAATTAAACAAAGAAAAGTCGGTAAACAATTTTTGACTTCTCTATTACTTTTAAGGCGACTTTAAGTTTGGTTATTTTCATATTAATTTTTATTTTGCTTCAAGTTAATTAAGTACCCAAACAGTATTTTAGTTAAACTTTGTAATTAATTTAAAGTTTTATTTACTTTTCAGGTATGATATCTTCATGTCTACATAGCTTGAGGCTTTGGAATCAAAACTTGCAATAAAAATTATTTTGTGTAAATTTTCAACTTGCTGAGGTAAATGTAACACAAACAAAACAAATATTGTCAGCATTACCACACTGTTTTCTATCGGTGAATTCTACCAACATAAAACCACGAGTTACATTTTGTTGAGTTAATTAATTCATTAAGTCAAAGCTGATTTTCCAAATATTCGTATTTTAAAGCTTTGCTTAAGTTAAGTTCCATACCTCAAATTGATCAGGAACGCCTCAGGTATACGCTGTACATACTGTAATTGTAAGTAATGTGCTTAGAATCATTTTACATACATCTCCTTAGCCATTTTTCTGTGCAGGTTTTGAATTATTTATTCGATTTCGTACATTTTTATATGAATTTTTAATGTTTTCCGTTTTGTATGGCGAGTGTTATAAGTTCGTGGATATAAAGATTTCAAGAAACCTCATGGTTGCAAACACATTAAGAGCTGGATTGAATAAGAAAATATCTATTTTTTCGTTTGTAGTTAACCGGGTACTTGGTAGTTAGTACAGTAAATTAATGTGTTTCGCTTCTTCGGGTATCTCATCTCTCGTATGGAAGAAGGAAATTTCATTATGGGTGTTTTATTTACTCAAGCGTCGCGTCGCTGCAAAGGGTCGTATTTTTACCCAGTTTTTATGAGACCTGGAGTCGAGCCACACGGATTTATGTATACAGCGCAGCGTACTAAACATGGTAAAATATCTAAGAGACAAACGGCGCGGGTAATGTTTATATTAAAAGCCGATGCTTGCAGACGTGCATTAATGTCACGTAAAATAATGTTACATAAAAATTTCTTCTCAGATTTTATTATTTGAATAAATTTATATTTTTTATGGCAACTTTTATATTAAAATGAATGTGCAATAATAGTTTGTGCACCAAGTAACTTTCATGATTATAACATCAGTACGAATATTACCTTTACGAGCCGAAGACGAATTGACCAATATTTAACAGGCCACATGCGTTTTACACTTTGAACTGAATACAATCAATCCAATCCAAAAGGTATACGATTTTGTATTTTGTATTGAGTTATTTTTACACAATGAATATAAATTCCAATTTGGTTTTGCTGCTGTTGAGAGAAACGAAGCTTTCAAGTGTCTCTTAAATAGAGTCGTGTGCCGGTCTAAATTTCTCGGCGACGGCGAGGACGTGATTGGCTCGATAGCGAATCGACGGTAGCGCAAACGGTTAATGTAAAAAAAAATTAATGACGACAGCGGCGCTTTTTTAAAAGTTTTCAAAATATCGAAATTCAATTGCAATTTTTTCTATTTCATATCTGTATTTCACGGGAAGTGAAGCCAGAAAAGAAATTCGCTGAAAGAACACTTACGAAAAAGTGTTCAAAACGTTCTACATTTCCATATAAAACTCAACATCTTCACGCTTTCTTTGGTAACCACCCCCTCCCCTTCCGTAGAGTACACCGTCACTTGTGAACAGCTACTTTTCGCATATCCATTCGCATATCGATCATGTGTCAGGGCAGTTACACAGACTTCTTCAGCTGAAAATAGTCAAGAAAAAGTGTCAAAAATTGACCTTTCTTACAAAAGTTGTTCCAGACCGGTGCAACAGCCTTAAACCGGGGAAGTATTTGCATAGTCTTATAGTAGAGGTAGTATACTAGAACACCCCATACTAAGTTTTGCGGTTCATCGCTGCTTCAAGCAGTAAAGCGTTCCCGAAGTTTTCACCTAAAATGACTAATAACTCAGGATTGGGGGAAGTCTCCAAGGAATCCAATGATGAAAAACCTTTGTATCGTTGGGGCTTACCATCCCATAAAAGTTCATTTGATTTCATTCCGTTTTACACGAGTTATAGCCAAAAAACCATTTTACCACCCCCTGACATGCACTTACTTAGCACACCATAACTCCCCCAAAATATCAAATTTTCCTAAAATGAGAAATTATTTTTCTTACAATAGAACGGGGAATCGAATGGCACAATCATCGGGAAGAAGTAGGACATGTTGTCCCAAAATCGTTCGAAGTTTTCGCAAAATCACTCTTAAGTGTATGAAATTACGTCCACATTAAGTTGTATTGGAAATTGCCGATAGGGCAATATTGAAAAACCCATCCGAAAAAACGGGTTAAAAAAAACCTTTCCGAAAGCACAAAATTGACTCCCAAATATAAAAAAATGTTCTACTCAATTTTCTCTACAACATAGAAAAAAACAGTTTTTGGGCTAGGGTCGACCTTAGTACCGACCTAGGGCCCTAAGTAGAGGCCTCGGACACACAATTCCATAGCCAAAAATGTTTCCCTCAATTTCCTCCGCAACATAGCAAAAAGGCCAGGGCCGACCTTAAGACCGACATGGCCCACTTGAGCCCTAAGCACTGGCAAAAGTTTCCTTTATAAACTGTCGATCATGCCGAGATCTTTCAAACAAACAAAAATTTTAAAAATCGGAAAAAATTTACGCGAGTTATGTACAAGAACACATAGAGCATTAGCAGAGACTCGTTTTTAGTTCCAAGTCCAAGGACTCAAATTCAAAAAAGTTTCTATACTATACCTTTGACAACGACACCATTCGTTTATCTTCATAGCTGAAAACGGTTCAACATTAATCTAAGAGGCGGGTATCCGATGGCGCCATGTGACATGTAGGTTGTTCCGCGTATTTTCAGATGTTCTTGAGCTTCTGCTGTATATGTTAAGAATTGCTCCACTTAGTATATTTCATCACCTTCATTTACATCAATTAATTACGTCCATGATTTGAGCAAAAGTTTCCTAAGCTGAAAATGTTGTACTAACTCAACACTCAATTATCATTAATGTCATTAACAAAATATCCCAAAAACTATACAAAAACCTTTTTCAGTTGTACAACAATGATTAATTGATTTCGAGCATTTATCCTATCGAACATTCCCTTTTTCCAGCACTTAATGAAATGTAATTTAAATACAATAGAAATTACTTCAATCACCCAAGTAATTCCATCTATTTCTAATCATTTCGAAAATCATTTGTGAATGGGACTCTCTCTCACAGATGATTGACAACTTATTTGCTTTAATCTCAAAGTTAAATTAGAAAAGGGAAATGTACAACCAAAACACCATAAACATTCAGAGTAAAGAACAGGAACCCATTATTCTAGTCTTCTTTTCCGTTTTCCATATTACTTTACCCTACCCAGCTTTTCTGTATAGTTTTATACAACACTAACCGTAATTATATTCTATAAAGATGGATACCACAAAAGATATCTACATGCGAATAAAGCCGAATATAGGACATACCAACATAATTGATTTTGTTCCGAATGATATCGTGCTCGCTTTTTGTATGCCGTGCTTGTGTATATTTGTTATTGCTTATTACGTAAGGATCCTATCTGTTTCCATTGTCTTGAAATAAATTATTATAACCTTTTGAGATTTGATTTCAACATGGAAAAGAAATATCCTTGTGCAATTCTATATATATTTTTCCAACGCTGCTCATTAAGTCATGTAATTGGCTACTACTAATTTTCTTAAATCGTAATAAATTCTGTTACTTTATGCCACTAAGGGGTCATTCACAAATCTCGTCCCCGGTTGGGTAATTACTGGGAAATTACGAAAAAATATGTAAATGTTGTTACAACACTCACAACGAATATGTAATCAAAAACAAATTAGTGGAAAGAACGAACCAGAGATGGCGTGACGTAATGACATAAATAGACACGAAGAAGACAAAAAAGTTGTTAGAATACTAAGATTTCAAGATATTCGATGGGATGTTTTGACGTTTGGGTCCATCTCATCTGCTTCAAGCATCTTTCACCTACCTTCGTACGTCCCATTTTGTCCCAATTTTATGAGAGAGAGATTTTTGAATGTCGTTTTCGTTCATCAAATCTACATTACGCAAAAAAGTTACTTTATTGGCTATCTCATCCAAAAAATGAGCATTACATGTATGTTTACATTACATTACATTACATTACATTACATGTAGGGTCTTTTTTACCTCCAATAGTGAAAACATAAGTTCTAATCATTAGTGAGGTAAAACTTTTGTTTTCAGACCATAAGAAATTTTTTATTATTCCAATAATAATCAAGGAAAGGTGCTTGAGCTAAGCCGTCATTGCGACCTGTTACAGTAGTTTTACCTCACTGGTGATTAAAACTTTTCTTTTCACTAGTGAGGTAAAGTTTTTGGTTTCACCAGCGAGGTACAACTTTTGTTTTCACTAGTGAGGTTAAAAAGACCCCATATTTAATGCATGGTTTTCGTAGCGGTAAACATACGTGTAACGCTCAACTTTCAGATGGATACGCAATAAACATTATACAATGGACTCTGCTACATAATTCATTACTTCGGACACAATTTTGAGAACTCGCAAACTCATTCGTGTTACTTTGAGCAACACGCTTTGAAAACTGATATATTGACTCGTGAAGTTGCATACCTCGCCTTCGGCTCGGATATGCAAGCTCTACACTCGTCAAAATAACGTTTTCAAAGCTTGTTGCTCAAAAAACACTCGTAAGTTTGGCTCTTATAACAAAATTGTGTCCTCATGTAATGAATCGATAATGAATACTTTTGCAGGAGCAACTGTAATATAATATTTTTGACCATTTTTGTTCCCCCAGTCTGTGACACCTTTTATGAAAGGCCCCTAATTGCTTCAGTGTAAATTCATTTTTTTGCGGAGAATCGAAAATCAATAAGTACTTGAAACTAGTTTCTCGCAATTATTTCATCATAACAATTATAGAATGAATTGTTTGCGTGCTCCTTGCATGTTTTAATTATTTTATTATTCGTTTAAATAATTATACGTTCAGCGATTGTATCCATTTGGTAAAAGCACGCACCTTAGTTTTTTACACTAGGAAGGTGATAGTTTTACTGCTATAAGAAGTTCTTATCGCAATCGTAACAACTTATCTTCATGTATCCAAGACCCAAATTACTTTTCATGGGTCATAATCTATCGATAATTTTATGTAATTAAAAAATAATTGAAAAATAAGTGTGTGACTGTTTGTTGACGGTCGGTGGGAGTGCCGCCGTATTTTTTGGTGACCTATTTTTATCACTGTTGTAAACCTTAGGCTGTAAACAGTTATAGGGGTTTGGGAGTTGGCTACACCTTTGTAAGAGAATTGTATGAAAAAAGAGTTTCAGCTCGAGAACTGTCTTTCTACCTTAAGACCTTGCTTAAGTATAATTCATAGCTAGAGTCTGAAAACAAGTTATCAATTTTGCTGAGCACTGCATGTATTCTTTTAAAGTCCAGTCAAACCCTGGCAATCTGCACTGTCGATTTTGTCTTCTATTCTGTCTATTAGATATCACAACAAAAACCCTTTTTAAAAGGGAAACGTGACGCAAGTCCTCGTCCCTTCTTCCAAAACAACTGATATCAATTTGGGTTTGCAGCTTCGGAACGCACAAAATTCTTTTGAAATATTTTCACTTTTGTCATTTTGCCAATGTAATAACTATTCTACGCTTTCAGCTTTCATACGCAGAAATTTGATTTCCTGTACAAAAATACGCCATACATCCCATAAAGTCAAATTTTTGCATTGTGAAAGCTGAAAGAACAGAAAAACTGTAACACTGGGGGATCCGGCATTTGTGACGCATTTTTTTAATCAAAAGTGAAAATATTTCAAAAGAATTTTGTGCGTTCCAAAGCTGCAAGCGTCACCCAAATTGATATCAGTTGTTTTGGAAGAAGGGACGAGAACTTGCGTCACGCAGGGGCGCCAAGTATGGGGGGGGCGAGAAGGGCTAATGCCCCCCACCAGAATATCCGTGGGGGGCGGAAATAACTAAGACAATAATTTAGGACAATTTCATTTAGAATGAATTCTCATACAACTTGATCACTAGATTTTAGATCTAGTTCTTAGTTGGCGACTGTGACCACATCCAGGGCCGCGCTAGCTCCCTTAAGGTCCATCGGGCAAAATATCAGAAGGCCACATGAATCGGAGTATCAGATTTCTAAGGGCCGTAAATGAAGAATGTATTTTTTTATCGTGTGTAAACAGGGATGAATTGCGTTAAAAAATTGATTTATCATTGAAATACACCGCGAGCGGAGCGAGCGAAATTTTTTGATATTTGATATTTATTTAGCCTTTTTGTTTTTCGAAACAGCCAATTGCTAATTTGATGAATTTATTTCACGAAATGTAACATGGCGTAACACATTTGCATAAGGATCAGTACAGGTCAGGTCGACTTGGACCGGGTTCAGGTCAGGTCGGATCTGACCTGAATGTAACCTGAAAAATGTCATCAGATCAACCTGATTTCTCCAGAAGTTGACCTCCGACCTGAATTCCTTATTCAGGTTGACCTGTTTTATTCAGGTCAGTTTCAGGTTGACAAAAAATGAAAAACTAGGTGTATGCTTGATTGCTGATGAAATAAAAGTGTTTGTGCAATCTAAATTTTATAATTTTTATTATTGGATGGGGGGGGGTTGGAACAGACCTGTGGCTTTTGGCCCCCACCCCAAATTAAAATCGGCGCGCCTGGCGTCACGTTTCCCTTTTAAAACGGGTTTTCGTTGTGATTGTAATGTTTTGCATTATTTTGAGCCGCCGCTGCCGCCGAACCGAAGCGCGGCGGCTACTACTTCCATTGGCGAAAATGTTCCCGTTAACTGCCACTACAACATATCAAAAGTTTTTTTTGAGCCGCCGCCGTCGCCGAACCGAAGCGCGGCGGCTACTACTTCCATGGGCGAAAATGATCAACTCAACTTTCTCTACAACATATCAAAAGTTTTTTTTGAGTCCTCGCCTATTTTCCGCCATTTTGGCGGTCACCCTGATACACTACACACCCAATTCAACAACTTTCCCTTTGACACCAAACCTCTATCTCGAACACACAACCATTGCCTCATACAAAATGTGCTATCATACACACTACACACACAAACACATACGTATGGGCTTTATATGGCGCCTTCTAAGAGCCCTGGCGCCCAAACCCCTTTTTTAAAATCTCATGTGGGGTAGAATGCCCACCCGAAGCTCCCTGCAAAATTTCAAGAAAAGTTATCGAGCCGTTTTCGAGCACGAGCCAAAAAAGTCGGTTTTCATACAAATGGCTCAGGAACTAACTAACTAACTAACCCACTAACTAACGTAGGATGTTTCCATTAACTTGGGCTTATATGAAGCAGCACATTTTGTATGGAAAATGACGATTTTCTAAAGGTCATATCTTTGGATCCACTGGACCGATTTTAATGAGTAAAATGTCGATTTCAATCAAAATTTTACAAGAAACCTAATGAACTAGGTCTCAATGGGGTACGACGCAAGGGTAAAAAGTCCAAACTTAGCTGTATTATATGGTTCCGAAGTCTACGAAAAAAAATGTTCTGAATTTTTTGTTCGTATCGGGACTTGCGTCACGGGCGCATCGCTACCGCGCCCATGATGGACGAATACTCTTTTGACATTTTAAACAATTTCGCTTGTTCTTTTAGAAGAAATCTCATTTTCTGTCCCGAAGCGTGTGAAAACTATTTTGCTAAGAACTTCACGGGTACTAGCGTTAAAACTCGTTTCCGGGGTATCCTCGAGTAAAACAAAGTACGTATTGGCTTGGAGATTGTTTTTTCAGACTCGCTTGGAAGCAGCTCTAGTCCAGGCCAGTACGTAATGTATTATTCCATTTCACAAATTTTTGAACAAACAAGTCAGCAATATTTATTAGTAATTAATTTGCTGTTTAATGTTCTTTTGGTTTGTTGAATAATTGAATGAAAACGCTTATTTTTATGTTAATAGCGAAAAAGTTTTCCAATCCATGCACGTTTTTCTTATACAACGTCCCATTCAATTGAGCATTCACAACAATAAAGACATAAAAATTTCTTTCGTTTCATTGTTGAAATTATGAATTATAGGACACTCAAACGCATACCTTTTCGATTGTGATAATGGAGACTTAAATCATTCATAAGAATTCTTCTTTTTGTAATGAAATAATCTTCAAATAGAAGAAAATAGCACAACAGATTGTAATGTAATTTGAATAGGGAATGAATTATCCGATCTTACTGCTTGCGAAAGTGTTCTCGATGTAATGAAACGAATTCCGAAAACATTACTTACCGGAACGGTTGAACTGTTTGACCCCTTATTGTAATATTCTGTATTATATATGGAAGGAATATTCCAACATAAGGCATTCGAAATAAATGACATGGAACATTGGTATTTTATGGAATAGGCGATACTGATATCAAGATTAGGAAGTGTTTCACTTATGGCCGCATGTAGCAGGAAAGCTATATTTTTGGTATGATGCGGTCTAGCTTTGTGTTGTTATATAATAAAAGAAGTTTCTCCAACAGAAAGAATATTAAAATAATGACATGCTTTATAGCGTTTCATTCGTTGCAAAATTATAATGATAATAGTAACGGTCAATGGTTATACGGAATTCATTATAAGGGTGACGGAACGTATTCTTTAGTGATGTGAGCAATAATTTTAATATTAGAAGGTTAATCTATTTCGGAGATTGACGTCATTTTCTCCTATATTACAATAATATTTGCGAAAAATAAAAAAAATGAGATTGAACTGAAATGAGATTTCATCTTTTATCTTTTATACTGAAAACATTATCTACTACTTCGTGCTTTCGATTTTACATCTATTTGTTACTTCAGTCCATCCAATCTATAATTATTATCACAAGACGATATGTGAACCATATTTTATGCAGAGAAAAGATAACAAGAACACTCCGCCGAGCACATCGAATATTGCAACATTTATATATATAACACACATCTATATACTCGTTTCCCGTCTTTATAAATAAGACAAATACGTCGACAACACCTTACGAATCTCTTGAACGACGTTGGCATTTAGCTTAGCTAAAGGTTAAATTTTTCTGGAAGTTCAACTATTTTCGCAAATGAAATTTTTTTTAGAAATTTTGAAACTTTTTTCGGATTTTTCTTTTTTTGAAAACTCAAAAGAATAGTACATTACATTGGACCCAGCGAAAGTAATTCATTATATGAGGCAGGGGCTTGACAGTCTTTTGTTTTGATCTTTGCAAGTAATATTCAACGTGAAGTTAGTTGCAGTTACGACCGTAGCTAACTTCATCGCAAACAAAATCAGCTGAGTTCATTCATAAATTTACCAAAACCAGCTGACTTCATTGAAAAGTTGAAATGAGCTATTTTTTTTAGCAATGAAGTTAATTTCGGTCGTAACTGCAGCCAACTTCACATTGAGTATTACTTGCAAAGATCAGAACAAAACACTGTCACGCCCCTGATATGAGGGCACATTTTTGTGATAAGAGCCAAACTCACGAGTGTTTTCTTAAGCAACAAGTTTGAAAATGTTATTTTAACGAGTGTAGTAGGGCCTATTTTACAGAAAGTATTTTCTTGACTTTCTTCAATTTTCTGCACTTTTTGCAATTTTTAGAAAGTGAAGAAAGTTTGTTCTATTTCATCGGTTTAATGTTTTAACCAACTTTTTAAGGGCTTTAGAGTTCTAGAGCTAATAAAGTAGTCGAAAACCCTTAATCGTGGAAATAGCACCAACTTTCTTCACTTTGTACAAATTGCAGAAAGTTCAGAAATTGGCAGAAAGTTGCAGAAAATTGAAGAAAGTATTTTCTGTAAAATAGGCCCTGAAGCCTAAATAGGCCTATTTTTGAGAAAATTTGAGAAAAATTTCTCAAGTTTTCTCAAATTTGTTTAAAATTTCTAAAATTTTTCTGAAAATTGATACAAATTTTGAAACATTATTGATGTTTTTTAGTCGAAAAATTGTTCAAACGACCTATTTTATGTGTTTTCGGGCATCCTAGAATTATTAACATAATTACTAAGGGCTGAATTTTCAACCATCCGTTCATGCTTGGTTTCTTGTGGTTTTTTTCATCTGCACGACCTCTAATATGGTTCAGAATACACTTTACGTCGATTCTTAATAATTCTACACTCATTTTAACTTGTTTGAACGTATTTTTCATTAAAATAAAATTCGAGAAAATTTGAGAAAATTGGGGAAAATTTGAAAAAAAAAATTCTCAAAAATAGGCCCTGCCCTGAAGTGTAGAGTTTGCATATCCGAGCCGAAGGCGAGGAATGAAACTTCACGAGTCAAAATATCAGTTTTCAAAGCGTGTTGCTCAAAGTAACTCCAGTGAGTTTGCGAGTTCTCAAAACCATGCATTACATATAGGGTCTTTTTTACCTCACTAGTACACAAACAAACGTTTTACCTCACTAGTGAAAACAAAAGTTTTGTGCAAAGCCGTTGTGAAAAGTGAACTTTTTCATGCATCGTTTCGGTGACGTTAGAGAGGTCGTTTTATAACTGGTTTATCATTCATTTGGGTGATAAAAAGTTCATTCAAAAGTTCACGTTTCACAAGTAGTTGCATAGAGTCTTGTATGAAACACGTTGCGCTCGCTTCGCTCTTTTGATAACTTCTCATCTAGTGACAAAAATAACTCCATTTCGCAACTAGCTGTATAAATAACTATTAACTCACCATCGACGTAAAACCTTTGTTTTCACTAGTGAAGTAAAAGTTTTCTTTGAAAACAAAAGTTTTACCTCACTAGTGACGTAAAACTTTTGTTTTCGCTAGTAAAGTAAAACTTGTGTTTTCACTAGTGAGGTAAAAAGGCCTTACATGTAACACATGGTTTTCATAGGGGGTAAACACATATGTAATGCTCAATTTTTGGATGGGATTGCCAGTAAAGTTCTTGTTTAAATTGCTGTCAATGTATCATGCTCGGAGCGGTAGCGGAGAGCGTGACGCAGTCCCCACACCCCAAAAAAAAACGTCCACAAACCCAAAAAACTCCATACAAAAACCTTTGGGATAAGACACGATGTATAGGCGAACTTTTGAGTTCTTTCCCCTCCCCCTCCAAAATATTTTAAAACGCCACAGCAGCTTTCCAACGAGCCCTCACTCATCAAAATCGGTTGAAAATGAGCCGAGATATCGCCAATTAAAGATGACTATTTGGATGTAAAAATGGTAAAATTATCTTTGAAAGTAATAACAATTTTATTCCTGTGTTGTGGGTCAACGATCTATGTATCTCTATCTATGTATCTATCTACTTTTTTTTCTCGAGAACCGCCCGAGCGATTTCCTTAAAATTTTCAGGGAACGTCAGTCTCGGCACCAAATGAAAAATTTCATATGCCGCTTTTCCGGGAAAATTCTGGAAAAGCCGTGGCATGTGGAAAAGTGGTCAAAGTGGTAATGCTCGGAGTTTTCGAATTTTAGCTCCGAAGTGACAATAGCTTGACAGTTGGTTTCTTCGAGAAAGTCATAGAGTTTGGTCTGGAAAATTTTTTGGGATCTTAAGAAAATGGCTGCCAGCGTTCAAACTGGCGCCATCTTGAATTTTCCCAAGCAGTAAATTAGGTTTTTTTTTGTTTTCGAATTTTAGCTTCGGAATGACAATGCTTAGAGAGTTGGTTTCTTCAGGAAAGTTATAGAGTTTGATCAGCAGAATTTTTTGGGATTTTCAGAAATCTGCCAAAGTGACGCCATCTTTGATTTTTGTTAGGTATAAATTGGGTTTTCGAATTTTAGCTCTGGAATGATAACACTTGCAGAGTTGGTTTCTTCTGGAAAGTTATAGAGTTTCATCAGGAGAATTTTTTGGGATCATAAGAAAATGGCTGCCAGCTGACATAGCGGCGCCATCTTGGATTTTCGTTTATGCTTTTACGGTTTTCGAATTTTAGCTCCGGAATGACACTACCTAGAGAGATGTTTCTTCTAGAAAGTTATAGAGTCTCATCAGGAGAATTTTTTGGAATCATAAGAAAATGGCTGCCAGTTGTCATAGCGGCGCCATCTTGGATTTTCGTTTATGCTTTTACGGTTTTCGAATTTTAGCTCCGGAATGACACTACTTAGAGAGATGGTTTCTTCTAGAAAGTTATAGAGTTTGGTCAGGAGATTTTTTTTGTATCTTAAGAAAATGGCTGCCAACTGTCAAAGTGACACCATCTTGTATTTTTTGCTAAATTCTGAATAAGAATACCTAGATAGTTGGTTTCTTCAGGAAAGTTATATAAATCACTGAGAAAAATTGGTGAAACGAAGTGTTCCGAAGGCAGCCGAAGGTGACACGAAGTGTTCCGAAGGCAGCCGAAGGGGACACGAAGTGTTTCGAAGGTAGCTGAAGGTAGCCGAACGTGACACAAAGTATTCGGAAGGTAGCCGAAAGTGATACGAAGTGTTCCGGTGGTAGCCGAAGGTGTTGGAGAACAATTTTTTTCGGAAAGAAAATTTTTTTCGGAGAAAAATTTTTTGGAGAAAATTTTTTTTGTAGAAATTTTTTTTTCGGAGAGAAAATTTTTTTCCAAGGAAAATTTTTTCCAAGAAAACTTTTTTTGGAGAAAAATTATTTCGGAGAAATTTTTTTTAAGAAAATTTTGTTGAAGGAAAAATTGGAATTGCTTTAGAGTCAAGCTTCTTAGAAACAATTTTCAGAGGAAGAAAAATCCTAGAAGACAAGCTCATTAACAAGAATATTCGGACACTTGCCGACGAAGATATTGATGCTTGGATTTCGGTCATTTTTCTCCTTTAACGCCATTGAGTACCTATTAAATCGCTCCGGATTTCATCCGATCCATAGAAACTTTTTTTCGGTGGACCATTTGACGGGCGGACCCCCTAACTTTTGGACAACACAGAATTTTGGACAGGTCTAATCTTCATTGATCAAAGCACTTTGTCCTACAGTATCGCAGCTTTTCATAATTAAATATGCCCAACGAAGCTTCAGCCTCTGTGAAAATACAAATACAATTTTGAAGTAAATCATTTTTTGCTCCACCATATCACTAAGTCCCAAGTACCTATAACTCATCTAATTCAATTAATCTTCACTAATTGAAAATGTGTCATCACATTATCTATTTCTGAAATATCGACCCTATAACCCAGTCAACAAAAAATATATTTATTTCATAAAATGAATAATCAAAAACGATAATCGATAACCCAAATCTAGTTAGATTTTTTCCTTTATCTACGAAACATGACAAACGCTCAACACTCAAATCCAATACCATAACAAAATGCTATGATAACAAAAACCAAATTATTCTGCGAGCGGAAAAAGTATCAGCTACTGAAAGATGCTTATAAGTTATAACGATTTTTTTTTCTTCGGTTCTCAACAAGATGGTATCAATATTGTATCCGAAATGAAATAGACGTTTCTTCAAGGGCTAAACGGGTGTATGTATGTTGCAGTTAAGATATAGTTACAAGCTAAGAATGAATAAACCCAAAGCCTATCACAACTATTTTTGATGACTATGCCATAGAGACCGGGTACAGAGTTTGGCATAAGATACGATTTTCACGTATAATAAATCTTGTCTCTTGTGAATAACGTCATGTATAAAATCCGGCAACTGTTCGACTTGCTGTAATGTATTCTCAAAAGGATTTATGAATTCTGTCCAAAAAAATAAATAATAAAATATATTGAAAGGTATTATTATGTGTACAGTGAACTTATGTGTGATATAAATCATAATTAATGAGCTATCTCTGTTTTTTGATTAACAGAAGTTTGTTGTTATTGCCTCGCTGATATTGATTGGTTTTCGAGAATTATAATTACGTAGATACTTCGTTATCATTGAAAATGGATAGAAACTGTTTTTGTTGCTGAAAATGTAAAGTCAGCAGAAACCCGACAGTATTTTATAGAAGAGAATAAATATTAGCAACGGATTTTTCGAATTGATTTGTAGACATTGAGATACGTTGTAGAATGTTGGAAAAAAATCGTATGAGATGCCTGAGAGAGTGTTCATAAATGACGTACGTCTGATTCATAATAATTTTTTCAACCAATCACAATCATTCATTTCCTGCTCAACTGGGTTCACTGAAATTTTAAATTTTGTTTGTTGAAGATATGTCCTTGCAGGCGTTACTGTTAGGAAACATTTTTGTCAGTTTTTCTCATGGTATTCTCCTTATGTACATCTCTGAAGATTTTTCGTTTTGGATCCCCCATCCTTATCAACATATGAGTCATCCCCCATAATAACAAATCATTGAATGACTCAGATCTTTTCAGCAGAATCCGTCCTGAAATCTTTAAACTTGAAGTAAAATTTGTAAGAGGAAGAGCTGATCTCTTATAGTTCTGGAGTTTACAAGAGTTTCGTTATAGCTCGACAGGGGTAATAATAAAATTCGAGTCCAGAGGGAACGCTTCAAAAGCGGGAGAGGGTGAGAGGGGTGGTGATAGATGAGAAAAAACTTTCCGGACAACTCTTTATCGGATACCTCGTTAGGTCGAGACATGTTATACAAAACTGCCTCGTATTCCGAATCACAGAATCTAGTTAACTTTAACTTCGTCCCTAACACTAAACGACATCAACGTTCCCTGCATCTATAAATATTTTAATTATTCGTGCTAACCTCACCTATCTTACACAAAGATGATAGCGTGTGTATAAACAGATTTTGTTCTGAATCCGATTTCCTCAGGTAAAAACTCCTCTGTTTGCTGATTAATCAATTAATTTTCATAGGAATCACAGTATTGAAGATTTCTCTTAAATAGTTTATTCTGCAACGAATTCAAAACGAAAGAGGCGGAGTTGTTAAATTTAGTTAGTAATGAAAGCTTAAATAGCGTAGTTTTGTAATTGCAAGAAAATACTATTCGTTTGCTTTTCATGTAATGCATCAAGTAATATGAGAATTACAAGTTCATATTTTCGGTGAATAAAATTACCTACCTATTTGTTGATGACTAGTTGTATGCTTTGTCGTACGAATTCAAATTTATTGTTCGTTGTATTGCTTGGATTCGACAAAATATAAACTCTAAGTTTTGTTGGTTTACATTGTGTAATTATTGCACCTAACTTTCGACTGTATTTTTTCAGTCATCTTCAGGGCTGTAAAACAAGAATTATACAATGTGACAATCACCTAGAGCTAATACATTTTGTTCTTTGTGTGTTTACTTACATTTACACAATAATTATCACAAGACTCTATCTCGGTTTCTTTATGTTCAATTATATTTAAAAATCGACTTTCGTCGATCAAGAACTTGTTCTGTGTTTTGTCTCTTTGGCTTATTCACCTGTCATCCGAACAGCTGTTGCATGTTGATTGCGTCTCCTTTCTCCCTAACATTTTCCCGAATGCGAACAGACGTTTGTAAAAGTGAACTAAGTCACATACACTTTACACACGCCTTGAGTGCGTCAGTGGCTTATGCCAAAGTATAGTGATTTTCATGACGCGATGCTTAAGTTGTTAAGCAAGTAATACCATTAGTTTGATATGATATCTTGGGTGTCTGGACGTAAAAATTAGTCGTTGACGCATGTACAACGTGTATAGCTTTTTAAACAGACTCTCCGAGGCGCTATTTTGAAAATTGGACCACTGTGTGTCGGAGAAAATGTCCTACTAATTTAAATTTCTAAATCCGAAATAAAAAAATACTTCTAACGAATATTTATTTCAATTTTGCTGTCTACCGCCATAATATAGTCGTCACAAAGCAAATGGGGGCCACTAAAGTTTTCTCATATTGTCCATAAAAGATTATGCTAGATAAGCTGCTGTGTAAAAAGCCATACAAGTAATGCCACAAGAAACAGCAACCAACTCACCATTGAAATCATTGTTTATTTGTGGTATGTGGTGGAGGGTGTGGAGTTTTCCTTTAAAAATGATATCGGGAAAAGTAAAAATCTGTTGGGAAAATTTATACGTTAGAGTATAGAGCTCTTACACAAATTATATCAAATTTGTTGTACCAACAAAGTTATGGAATCATTTTTGATCCATTATTTCGATGGTTGTTTTTTTCTATCTCTTGTACGAGTGTGCGAAAACTTTATTGTTTAAACGGATATCGTAGTAATAATTTAATGAACAAGGGTTTAATATGGATGAAGCGGAACAGAGAATGGGGAAATTATTTGTTTTTGTAGAAAATATTATTTTAGTTCAACATCAGCTTACTTTCGCACAATTTTATGGTCGAAATTATTTGTTGTAATATGTGTAATTAAGTAGTAAAATCGTATCTTATTTATCTAATAGACTCATACTATGCACATGTGATGCCTTTACATTACGAGATTTTAATTAGTTTTATTATCTCAGTGTTTTATTGCTCAATTGTTTTACAAGTGCTTAAACATTCGTAATCGTAATAATTGAAACGATCGCTACTTTGTGTACAATGGTGGCTTCATTAATTATCCAATAAATCATTTTCTCAGTAAAATGCTTGTGGATTTCGGTTAAGTACAGAAAACATTTCGTAGATTCACAAGCCGGTGTCTACATAAAACGACTGCTAAATTTGCGAGAATCAGAAATTATTTAAATTTGGAACAGATTGTTAAAATCATTTGAACATAATGAGTCGATGTGGAAGTCGGTAAATGAAAATAATGACAGTTTTATATCGATCATAGTTGAGGTGATAAGACGACAGTTATTTACGTAGCTAGATCGAAGTATAAATGTTGTCGGTGGTAGAATTTGTTGGACATGAATGTGGAGGAATTAAGAATTTATGGAACATCTTTCCTTGTAATTTTTTACCTTAAAAGCCTTCAACCTTCTATAATTTTTTGTAGTTTAGATTTATTTGCTCATCGATGAGTTTAATTACTAAACGAGTCCGTTGGGATCAAAAGTCGGTGTACTGTTGTACTGTCAAAATGACGTTTTAAACGTCAAATATTTGGAAAATTCGGTGAGGACTTTTTGATGGCTTTTAAATGAATCAGTTTGATGTGCTGTGTTAGTAAATGAGACACACCTATGTCATTTTAGCCAGAGTGAAGAAATAAATATTTATGCAAGGAAATAAATGGATTTTTCTCTTCTTATATTCTTGTTTGATCAAATATAAACATCAACGACACAAACGTTTTGGACTTTTTCTTTAACTAATTTTTCGTAACGTAGTAATTGTTGAAGTATCGTGTGGTACTTGTTAAAGTACACGTAATTTTACATAATGAACGCTTCAAAGTTTGCCAACGCTTCCATAAGGTACACTACTATATTCCTGTGAATCTAGCCCGTGAGAGTATACTTGCACGTAAGGGAATTCGCTCATCAAAAGTGAACGCGTCCATAATGTCTCTCTTCTCTCTTCTTAATCTAAACAAATTAAATGTAAAACCTCACAATTATGTTATTTTATTAATCGAAAACAAATTTGCAGATGAAGTTGTGTGTTTATTGTTACGTTAATAGTCAGGGGTCGCTGGATCGGAACTGCGAATCTAATTTTTTTTAAGCATTGGAGAAATTCTGCTGCGGTCTTTTCTCCCCGTAGCACCCAAACGCAAGCTAGGACCCATTAGTGAGTATAGTCACTCGAAATGTGATGTTTTGGGCTACCTAGGACACATGGTGGCCAATGAGTCCTAGGCTGCGTTCTCAAGAAATGGCCACTCCATCTTCAGCCCGTGAACATTTCTAGGTGGGTGCTATGGAGAGGGAAGACCGTAGCAGAATTGCTCACATGTTTACAAAGAAGTGTTCACGGGCTGGAGTTCGAATGACCTGCGTTTGGGTGCTACGGGGAGAAAAGTCCGTAGCAGAATTTCTCATATGCTAAAAAGGCTTGAAAAAAATTCGCAGTTCCGATCTTCGCCGTAATTTGCATAAGAAACTAAGTGATGACATTTTGAGAGAGAATTTCATATTATTTTCTCTCTCAAAATGAGGTCGTTTTTTATGCAAAATACGGCAGATCCAGTAACCCCCGACTCTTGACGTAACAATAAACACACAACTCCATCTCCAAATTTGCCTTCGATTAATAAAATAACATAATTTAAAGGTTTCGCAGGTAATTTTTTATAATGAGAAGAAAGAGAAGAGACATTATGGATGCGTTCACTTTCGATGAGCGAATTCTCCTACGTACAAGCATACTCTCACAGGCTAACTTCACAGCAATACACTACTATAGAGATGTGTATCTATTCTTGAAATTTCAGAAAACCAAAGAAAAATTATTTCAATGCAAAAACATATACAATGTTGGATGCTTGAAAGTAATTCATAAATTAGGAAACATTTTTATCATTTTCAAACAATTTTCAAAGCTTGTGGTTCTCATGAGTTCGGCTAATACCACAAAATTGATCACTCATGTAATATTTTTTTTTCGAATAAACTAAGCTTCTTTATTTACTTTAAAATAAAAATTTTACATTTAATTTATACAAGTAACCCCCTATTTACCAGGTCCCCAAAGGTGCTGAAAACACATGCTGCGTTTCCGCGTTGGATTGCGATAGAAATTCGCTCTAATAAATATTTAAGGGAGTTTGGTTCACCCGTATTTTCCACCATAATCTTCCCCAACGTTTCCAAAAATGTTTTAGTGTCCGGACCCATGCAACCCAACGTTTCAAAGGCAATGGGAGTAAAAATATGGTTCGCTTTCAGGGGGGCATGATGATTATGCTTGTGCCGCTCTGCCTGATCCGCCACTGACCCCGGTGTTTGAGACGATTGTTGTAAGTAGGATGGTGCTAGTGTATCCACCACAGTTACATACCATAACAGAGGTTTTCCATGGCTCCATGGAATCAAGGATAAGCCATCAGGCTTTTTTCCATCAATTCTGCACAACCCCTTAGGTTCCAGCATGTTTGGTATACCTCCAGAGCTCAACGCTTTTGAAATTATTTTGTTGATCTCCTTGTGTCTAGACAGTCTACAACTAGCACTTTTCTTACAAGACAAGCCATGATGCCCTTCTCTTCTCACCTTTTCACCTCAAACACACGTATGTTCCTCACATATGTCGCAACCCAGCCTGAGCGCTACTGCAATTCTTGACGAATTGTTGTCCAACAGTAAACCTAATCGGCAGGACGGAATTACTTGAAGCCACTTTGACGTTTCTTTATTGGATGACGCAAGTATCCGAGCATGATCGACTGGAGTAGCAGAAGACATCAAATGTTCATAACTTTGCTTTGCTCTCGGGAGATCCCAATTCTTCTGTATTTTTCGAAGTTCATTTGTCGGTGGAATGAAATTTGATGGAAAACGCATAATTGTTTCAGTTATTTCACTTGTGATGATATCGCTCTCAATCTTTGCTAAAATTTTGTTAGATAACTGGTGAGATTGATGGATAGAGGCAAAATAAGCTGAGCTAGACAAACCTTCAAGCTTTCTTAAGCCGATGCCACCAAACGCAACAGGTAAAGAAGCCTGCAACCAGGAGCGCTCATTCAATTTCGTGTTTGTGATTTCTTCCAATGTGGAACGAAAAACTTCATCGATTTCATGCAATATATTGGGAAAACGAAACGTAGGACTTGTGCGCAAAAGATATTGAAACTTAGGAGCTGCTACACAGTGACGAAATATACACAAAGCTGGATGTACGTCTAGGATTCTCAAACGGATGCACTTGCGTTTTACTGTTTCTAATTTCAGAGACAACATTCTCGGAATCGCCTTATCAAATATTGGAGCTCCAAGAATTTCAAAATTTTCCTTGTCCACTATCCTTATGCCCGGTAGTAACTTCGATGTGTTTAATTTCACAACTTCACAAAATCTCAGAATCGAAGTAATGTCTACGATCAAATTGGTTAAGTTGTCTCCAATAGAACCATCATCCAAAAACCAGGTATTTAAACGAGAAATGAGGCTGTGTGTCATACTTTTTATTCCGACACAAAATATCGGTGGCGCCAACGGATCGCCCTGCTGGACTCCAGCTTTCGATAGAATTATACCTTAATTGTAGTATAAGTGTGGGTTGAATGTGTAGGCTTGCTTCAACATTGGAAAAATTTCAGGGACTGTAGACCTGATTTCATTAAGTAGGAAAGGACGAAACATTCTGTTAAAGGCGTTATCAAAATCTAATTTCACTACTGCCATTGGTTCGTTAAACGGTGTGTTCACAAAATGACGGACAGCGTGGACCACAGCTTCGGCACCTCCTTTCACTCCGAACCCCGCTTGAATCGGAAACAGAACTTCTGATAATGTGTTCCTTATGTTGTAACATGAAATTTTACTCGCAAGGCGTCTCCAGACAAGACCTACCGCAATTGGTCGCACATCATCATTTTTCTTGGATAGTGCAGTCAAAGAAGCAACATAAAAGGTCACTGGAATCTCTGAGTCAATTTTACCCTGACGTATAAGATCAACTAATTTCGTGATTTGTATCAAGAGACCGTTACTTGCTTCTCCACTTGAAAAGGATATCAAATCCTTAAGGTGTCTTGGTCTAAGACCGTCAATGCCACCTGCTGAACTCGACTTAAATGACGTGATGGCAGCTTTCAATTGCTCGGCGTTCGTAGCTTTGAATTCAAAATTAGGTGAGTCTTCAAAGATAATGTCCTCCAAGGACGAATCCGGATGTTTGGCTTTCAACTTAGCGAAAGTCTCATCAGTCGACGCGGCAACGCTTTCAGAGGAACATAGCACACTGACAGCGCCACTAATATCCCCTTCGTCAATTTTTCTCATAACAATTTTGGAGATGTGTTCATCCGATGTAATATTTTTCTTTCTACCTTTCGATGGTAAATTGTTTACATTTATCGCCCAAGTAAGACCAACTACGACGTCGACAGTTTTCTTCATTTTGCTAAAATTTTGCAGGTTACACCGTATAGCGTTTTGACCAGGTTTGTCGCTCTTTTTAGAATTAAGTACAATGAACGGAAATCCAAGAAGCCGAAACCATGAACAGATGTCGTTTTTCGTGACAACGTCTCTAATAAGCGAAGTTAGTTCTTGACAGAATATGGGACGAATGTTTTTCTGGATAATTCTAACGAGAGGAACCTGTGACTTACATTTGTGCATAATCATTTCGAATTCACTGATAGCCTCAGATATAGGGTTTTCAACTTGAGTGACGTCCGAATGGTTCTCTGTGACATGTGTTAAATTTTCCTTTTTGTGCTTATTCATATGGATACTCAAACCTCTTGAGTTCTTAGCCAAAAATCCACATATCTCACACGTTACTCTCAACGATTGATTATTTCTTACAGTGGCATTCGGCAAACCCTCCGTGTTAGGTATGGTTTGCTCAACACGTGCATTACTAGTGGAGAAAGCTATGTGGACATTTGGATGAACAGTCTCAATATGATTTCGACACAGTATGAATCTTTCACTCAAATCGTCACAAGGCCACAAGGTCGATCCTGGGTTCAAAACTTTATAATCCCGCCTACTTTTGATTAATAATTCCTTTAGATTGGTTGAATTGGTTGTACCTGAACCATTAGGAAGTGCTTCTGAACGGATCATGATGTCCACAATTATTCATTAAACTTTCGATTGAGGTTATGTTGCATCATCCAAAGTCAACACGAAGAGCAAAATCACCAATAATCAGTATAAAATGGAATACTCCAATGACTCCAAGCTTACACACCGACCAACATTGAAATCGAAGACTTTTTATATTTCCAAAAACATAAATTTCTTGGTAAAAATGCTCAAAATATATAGAGGTGCCAATTTCAACGTCTTTCTTCTTCTTCTTCTATTACTCTAAACTAATGTAATAATGTAACTCTTAACTAATGTAATATACTATTTTTTGTGTGAAACATATTTGTATAGACACACTTCCCCCGAACGTCGATTTCATTTTTGAACGCCCCCTTGATATAGAGGTAAAGGAACAAAAAATCTTAAGTATCCCATGAATAGTATGAGAAAATCTGAAGCAAAATGTTGAGAGTATAAGTAATGAACTAATTATTCGATCGTCTAAACTGCCAACTTTTAACTGTTTTTAGAAAAAAGAACACAAAGAGTAGAAAATACAGCAAATAAACGTAAAAAAATGAATCAGCAAAAATTTATGTTTTAATCGGCTATATCAATTATGTAGGCCCTTCTACCATACAATAAAAATCGTTTTACTTAAAGGGGGAGCTTAATGTGGTGTCTTAATAATGTTTGCTCTGTTGTTGAATTTCGTTTATTATATTCATTTTGCTGTTCCGTTTTTGTTGCTGTGAATGATGTGTTCAGAAATTTATTTCAAGGGAATTTTCCTTTCGGATTTATGCTGCTTCGTTTTAATGAGAAAAAAAAATAATAATATAAAGAAGAAAAACGTCATGATGTGTGTTAAATTAAACCCCTTAAGCTATGCTGTATATTCAACTTTTCAACAGATTCTTAAACATTAAGAATTATTATATATATATGATTTATATATGATTTAAGAAGATGTGCTAGTGTAAGCAGCCGTATAAAATAACAAAAGAAAAATGCCGAACATTGTATCGGAGAAGGAGGATTCTGGTAAATGTAATGTTATCCGTGATATATTATGGATGTATACCAAACTGTATAAACATAAAGATATTGTTCGAGCTTCGCATATTATGTCTCACAAAATCACTTTGGCCTCACTTAGTTATGAAAATATTTAAATGAACATCACGCCTTCCTTTATGCATTTGACAATGAAGAAGAAACCGAGGAAATAGCGAGAGAAGATTTCGTTGAGTGTTCATGTTCACTCTAAATAACGTGTCTACTCTGAGGGTGCGGTAACTTCCATAAAATAATGAAAAGTAACGCACTTCTTCTCAATCACGGCTTTAACTTTACACCCACTACGTTGCAACAAAAACAGGTAACACTTCTAAGTGTTGGGGCTAGTTGGGGTGTCTTTAGTAGAAACATGATATGGCGACTGAGTTCACCATATAGGCTCATATGGAGAAATTTCTGTTTGAATTCTATCTGGCGACGAAACGTGATAATGATGACATTTGCTCACATTTTTAGTCTACCTGGGAAACCCAGCCGCCATATTAAGTATCTCTGTCCACGTCTTATCAGTCTTCTATAGCTTAAATAGCAGCTCTTTCCAACTGGAAAATCTCAACACAATGAAGAAAAAATAAACTTCTGTGATGAGGAACGAAAACGAACTATTTTGAAAGAAGCATATACTGTCTGTGATAGCGTAGCGTAAGTGCATAACGTCAAATTACATAAAGTTGTTTATTTTACATTGTTCTATATCTTGCCATTAGTCCTCTCGACATTTCGAGACACGTGTTGCGGTTGCCTCAGTAAATATTCAAATATATTTTCGAACAATCAATACGTGCCACCACCCTCACTTCAAATACAAATCACTGCACACAACTACTTGAATTCAGAAAATGAAGACCTTAGGAAATTCGAACATATATATTTGACCGGATATTACTTTATTTGTTGATTGTTAATTCATCCATGTTACGGCATTCAATTTGTCGAATGGTAAATATAATTAGGGTTATTGCTAGCAAATATGAATAAATGATGGGCATTCTATTTACTTGTAATCAATTTGTCAAGAGTGCGCCATTTGGAAATTCGGTTTTGTGGAATTGTGTTATCAATAAAGGTGTGCTTTTTTAATTACATTCAATGTGAAACCACTCGAATCAGTTGTGTTTACACAATGTGCGATGAAATATGTCTTCTGTTTGTAAGGTATTACGATTGTCAGATTTTCAGAGGCGTCTAGGGCTAGTCGTCTACGCTGGTTCAGACAAGTTCAAAGAATGGGCAATAACAGACTACCGAAATTTATTTTTATTTATTTATTTATTGTCAATTCTCTATGTTTTATAATTGTGATCTAAAGCTTCAATGTGCTTAGCACCGTGTTACTATTATTATTTATTATTATTTTTGTTTATAACTAAATACTAGAAATAAGAACTAGAAATTTATGCTACCTACAGAGTCGAGATGGCATTTGTTTTGCTTTGTTTATAATTTATAAGTCATTTTATTTTGTTTAGTTTTAATTTTTTATTTTTTTTATTATTATTTACTTTATACCTGAAGCGCAGAACAATCATTAGTGTCATTAGACATATAGCGAGAACGAAGAAAACAGCGATGAGTAGGTCCTCCTCAAGGAGAGCACCAAACCCTCCAACCACAGTTACCCGCAAACTTTCTTCACATTTCTTTCTTTTTCCTAACTAAAACTAATACCAATAAACAGAGTGTGAGAACCATACAAATAACAGTGCACCTATAAGCTAAATCGGATATTGCCTTGCAAGCAGCCAGTCTTTAAGTTTATCGCGAAATCTATTTGGAGCAGAAGAGATCAACAAATCTGGTAAGGTATTGTACATGACACTGCCAGCCGACGTTATTGCTCGATATGCTTTCATTGTCCTCACCCTGGTCGCTCGTAATCTATGCTTTCTCCTAAAGTTATATCTATGAATTTGCCGTTCAAAGGTTATGTCGTTGTGCGTTCCGCCGCCAATTGCTTCATGCACAAACTTACATACACTTGATTGATACAAGGAGGTCACATTAAGTACGTTATTACAGTGAACATTGAAGAGCTCAGCGGTAGGAGTTCTCATTCGCAGCTTACACACGTGCTTTAAGCACCTATTTTGCATCACCTGTAATTGCTTTAGATGACGCTTACTAGCTCCCCCCCAGACACCCGTTAGATAGTTCAGGTGTGAGTGCCCCAGGGCATAATAGATCGTCATAAGTATATTTTTAGGAATGAACCACTTGAGTTTGCAAAGAGCTCCGCTTAGGGAAGCTAGCTTCTTGCAAATATGTGCGATATGTTGACCCCAGCTAAGTTTCGCATCAATAATTAATCCTAGGTACTTGAAAGTCTCAACCGAGTTTATGATTTTCCCTTTATAAATTAGGTCGCCATCTCCAACATCAGCACCTTTCTTTCGAAAATGCATGACCTTGGTTTTGTCAAAATTAAGGGACAGCCCATTCGCGCTAAGGTATGTATCAATGATAGTCAGATCATGAAGTAGGTCCTGTTTATCATTGCGATATGTCATATTGGAGCAGAACACTCCTGTATCATCCGCAAACAGATAAACGCTCCCTTTGAGGGGTAGCTTGTGTGAGTCATTAATAAAAACCAAGAACAATAGAGGACCTAAAACACTACCTTGAGGCACACCTATATCTATTGACCTGAGTTCACTTGTGCTATTTTGGACCTTAACGGCCTGCTTTCTCCTACTAAGGTAGTCTCTTATTAGATCAAGGGCGATTCCTCTTATGCCTGCGGCATCTAGTTTACGTAAGAGAATTGCGTGATTTACACAATCGAACGCCTTCATGAGATCTAGAAATAGAGCACTCACCACTTTACCCATATCCATTTCCCTAAGAATTTTGTCCATTAGCTCATAAGTGGCAGTATGGGTACCAGATCTTTGTCGAAACCCATATTGCCTGGAGTATAGGAATCCTGTCTTTCTCAAGAAATTTGAAATCCTTTCATAAATAACTTTTTCAAATATTTTATTCATTACAGGGAGAATTGAAATGGGTCTGTAGTTGTTGGGGTCAGCTTTGTTGCCTGTTTTGTAAATAGGGATTACGGATGCAATTTTTAGGTTATCTGGATACTTTCCTGTTCTGATAGAGAGATTAATAATAGAAGTCAAATACGGGGCAACAACTTTACTACATTGTTTCAGCGAGTGGGCAGAGAATCCATCAATCCCCTCACTTTTCTCTGAGTCCATTGAAGTAATAAGACTCAGCACTTCCTGTTCATTTGTGGGTCTGAGGAAAATACTGGAAATTGAAGCACTAATGGTTTTATAATGATCGCAGTTGCCTGGATTCTGAGTGCCCTGTGAGATTTTTTTCCCAATCTCCACAAAGAAATCATTGAGAGCTGTTGCTTTTTCATCGTTTTTAATATAATCAATGCCATTGACCGTAATCTTTTTTATTTTCCTTGATTGTGAGTTTTTTCCCCTCCCTAGTAGTCGATTAATGTTTCTCCAAGTTTTTTTACGATCATGCACAGACCTTCTAAACATCTCCTCATGATATAAGTTCTTATAGAACCATTGCCATTTTTTGACCTCATCGTCCAGGGTGTTCAACTTCGCTCTGACGTTTGGCATGCACAGAGAACTCTTATGTTTCTTATAGAAGTTGTCCTTTCTACTGATAACAGATCGTAGGTGCGGGTTCATCCAGGGACATAATGGGACTTCGCCGATCGGCTTGAGGGAGACCGTTGTGCTCTCATGGAGAGCTTCTTTGTAATTCGTTGCAAAAATGTTCATAGCCTCATTTGGGTCAGTACAGTCATTTAGGTGTGCATCACTCAACCTTTTTGAGAGTTTAGCATTGAACATTTCGTAGTTTGTTATCCTTTTAACTGACATAGGTGAATCTTTTGTAACCTGTTTTGGTACATGGACAATTACAGCGGAATGGTCAGAGAAATCAACTTTTACAGTGTTAATCATAATAACCCTATCTTAATTGAAATTGCATGCAGCATGGTCAATCAGCGTTCCGCTACAATGTCTGGTTATATTGGTGTTAATCACCTGCATGTCGAATGATGACAATAAATTTAAATAACGATTGACCCTGGCTGAACTTGAGGCGTGAGTGGCCTTGTTCACATCAAGGTTCATATCTCCAACAATAATACATTCCTTGGTTTGAGAGGCCTCTAATGCCTGTTGTAAGAGATCAATGAATTCACCAAAGTTCGTGTCAACCGGTGGCCTGTAAAAGGCGGATAAGCGTATAGTTTTTTCTCCCCGACCGCCCTCATTTCTAATTAAGTTTAAGTCAATTGATATCGAATAAAATGAACCATCAACTTTACTAATATACGAATGATTCAATCGTTGCTTGACATATACGCTAAGACCACCGCCCTTAGTTTGTCTGCAGGCCGAGTAATGAACATAATTCGGGATGTTCCTTAAACCCGAAAGTTCGTAAGTAAAGCTCGTTTCCCCCACAACAATAACATGCACTTCAAAACGGATACTATCAAGGAAACACAGGAGCTTGTCATATTTTTCATTATACTCTCGATGCTCCTTGCATTTATTTGGAGGATAGTCACACCATTGAAGGAGGAGAAATTTTTCAAGAAATATTCGTTGCATGACCCGGTGTTATTAAATAATTGGTTCAATGGACTCTGATTATTAATATTAGTGTTCATTTTGATTAAAAAGTTAACTTAACGTAAAGTAAATAAAAGTAATGAATTAAGCCTAGAAAGAATGTTAGAAAGCGAGCGAGTTTCTGCAATTGAAGGCAAGCTACTCACCCTAAGGAGCCGGCCCATCGTCATTTCCTTCAGTTCCCACTATTTGATTGTCAGAATGTAACTTTGCGCTTTTTTTACTATTAATTGATTTTAGCATCGAAAGATCTGTGTCTTGATATATTCTGAAAACTTTTGAGTCATCAGTTTCTCTGAGGAAAATTTTGCCATCTTTCGTCCATAGGTACTTGAATTTATTTGTTCTCTGAAACAATTTAGCTTGTGTATATGTTTTCTTCAAATTCGGTATTAAAAATCCAAAAGCAAAAATTTTGTCTTTATCTTTACTATTACGACTAACGAAACCAACGTCGTCAATATATAAAAATTTTACTTTCCTAAAGGCCATTAAAAACATGTTTTTCTGATCTAAGGTGTTGAACCACCTTCATGAATGGGAATGATGTCGTCATGTGCTGCACTCTCTCTCATGTTAGTTCCAAGTTGGCTATTGTCATGAAATTTGGCTCGGGGCTGAACATATGGATTGCTTCTGATTGACACAATCGTGTAAGCGGATGGTGGAATGCCTATCTTATCCCCTATTGTGCCAATTCTGTTCAGTAAATTTTCATCCAATGAGATAGGAACTCCATTTATTTGAATGGTTTTGTTTATTCCATTTTGTTCCAAATCGTCTAGCCGGCGTTTCATTGAATTAAATTCCGACTTCATTAGCGTTGTAGAATTTTCAATTTTCTTTAGCCTCTTTCCAAACTCAGGAATGTTCGAAGTAATCTTTTGCATAGCACTTAGTTGTTCGCCGAGCTCCTGTATTGCACTATTGGTGGCATTCTGTCCATCTTGCAGTGAGTTTAGTTGAGAAAGTATACGACCCAAAGTCGTCTCCAACTGGTTTGAAGTATCGGCTAGCTTTTTCTTGCCTGAAGATGAGCCAGTAGGAGGGCTAGCGGTCTGCTCAGTAATGATTGTTGATTTTCGAACAGACCTACTTCGACATTCAGGGCACTTCCATTCAGTGTTCCCATGGTCGATTTCACTCAGTAGATGCTTGTTAACATTACCACAAGTTGCATGAAAATATTTGGCGCAGATGGAGCAAGTCACTCCTGGGCGAGTACGAGCAAAAGTTTTTTTACATAGGCAACAAGTGCTCATCTTAGGTTTATTGACTAAGACTTAATTGACGAGTGCTAACTTGTAATTCTGTTAGAAAGCACATTCGAACAGGAGAGCGGGTTTTACTTGCTTTGTTCAAATCACGAGCTATTTGCTATTATGTGTTTAATCTCGGATAAGTGAGTATGCAACGACCGCTACTTTGACTAGCAACTTATTGTGTCAAAAACAATAAATAAATACGTAAGATAAGTCTGGTTCCAATGTTCTTGGTGTAGTATGTGTAGAGTGCGATTAATGTTTAACGGCTATACAGGAGGTCAAAAATTGTTTTTCGGGTAAAAGATCGGGAAGCCGTTTATTAAACAAAATATTTTCAACACATCAATCACATTTTATCCACCTCAATACATGTTATAACGGAACCGTAAACGACACAATTAGGTGCTGACATAAAGGTCGTTTCAATAACAAACTTGAAATTCAACAAATTATTCCGGTTGAAAGCCGTCACATTGAATCAAAAAAATGAATTTTCTTTAATTTGTTTCAGAATCTAGTAACTTTGGTCACAAGAAATTAGTATCAAAAATAAAAAAAAAAAAAAAACAGAAACAATTGAAATTAATAGCAATTAACTCCACTCTAAAATCAAGTATTTATGAACAAAAGTGAAGTAACGGAGGCGTCAATAGCACGTCTGTTCGTATGCGCTGACTGAACTGAACCGTAAATTCAAACGATCATCTTGACTGTGCCACATTCTGCCAAATTCACTGTTCCAAAACACAGTAGCATCGTGATTCGAACCGCTTGCTCCTACGTCGATCATAACAAACTTGTAGCTAGCCTCTATCACCGCCATAAGGTTCACTGAGAATGTTTTCTTGTAATTGAAATTTTCGCTACCCGATTTTGATGGACAGAAGTGACCAACATGCTTTCCGTCACCGGCCCCTAGAGTGTTCGGAAAATTCCACTTCTTATAAAAGTCATCAGCGATTTTGGTCCAACTGGCTTGATCTTGTTTAGCCATCATAATGTGAAGCAACTCGTTCACGATTGCGTTTACAGTTTCAATGATGACTTTTCGAATAGTTGACGCACCCATCCGGAAACGAAACGCAAGATCAGCATAAGACGAACCACTTGCTAAAAATCTATCACAATTTATACAATTCAAAATTCCTTTCACAATGTAACCTTTTTTGTATTTACCTCAGTGTCCGGAATCAACGTCGTAAGCTCTCCCTTTTTATCACGGCCCTTGTTTATAGGATGAATGGCCCACCGACGAGAGCGTGGCCATTTAAGGAAATTGATTAAAAAGTGCCCGTAAATACACAATTTGATGTGTTTTGACCGTTTTCTCTTCAACATTTGGAGCTTTCGAAGATTTCTTACGAGAACCATTTTCTCCAGAACGATGATAATCAAATCTTTTTCGACAGATGTCAACGGTTGCGATTTTTTTGTGTATATAACGATTTTTGCGATTTTTCGCATGTGGAACCTAAAAAACAATCGCATCGCGTGCCAATATAACGACCGCTTTTTAGAAAGTCAAGAAGAAAGCGATGTTTTCCGTGCTGAAAGTCGAAAGCACCCGAAGACGAAATTTTCATGTGATTCTGACGATGATATTCCGAACACTGCAAAACGCCCAAAACTGATTTCCAAATGTGGCGAGAATGCACGCAAATCTAGAAAGAATACCAGTGAACGTCCGAAACCACCGCTGTCTTCTGAGGAGTCTGATGACAATGAGTATGTTTTTATTAAGAGCCTATCGATAACTTCCGAAAAAGGTTTGAACAACACCATTGTTGTTCCAACGTTGGAAAGAGAAGAAATATCCGGTGGTAACACAACGACAACATGTGACCAAAACGATGGTGTTTTTTGGAGAATGTTGATGAAAACCGAACCGATGGAACGTCAGTTATCACTTCCGATGTTTTTCGATTTCGATCGCCGGAGCAAGATATATTATATATATATATTATATATTATATATAATCTTGAAGAATATTGATGAAAACCGAACCAGTGAAACGACAATCAGCACAGCAAGTGTAAATGGATTATCTAAGCAACACATTGAAATCTTTTTTGACAATTCTGATGAGCAAACCGAAACTACGAACGAAACATCCAACGTTCAAGAACTGGGTAGTGAGACAGTACCAGCCAACGATTCTGGACCCGACAATATTGCTGTGGAAACGATTGATTTTGCGAACAACGTTTTGGGCACTATTCTTCAAAAACTAAGTGAAGTGTTAAAGAATCAAGATGATTTCAAAAAAGTTTTGGTTGATTTAACATATCGTACGATGCAACTGGAACAACAAATCAAAAAGCTTAATAGTCCACCGTACAAAGCCCTGGTTCATCAGTTGGGATGTCCCGTAAAAAGCAAGCTACAGTTTGCTGAACTTTAGGTGGCCTTGGAGGACGACGAAATTTATGACAAGCTTGTAAGTACAGTTAATTTGATTATTTTTCTGTTTTGCAGTATTGAATGTCGCTCTAATTATTTATTTGATCAATGTTTGACCTTCACAAATTTCACGGAAATACTTAACATCACATCACTTTCAATTGTATATAGGAATTTAGTCCAAAATGATAAATACTTCATTTTCTTTTTCACAGGTCACTCGTGCATCCTGCTTTCAGGCACCAAGTGTTAACGAATACGTTAAAGTGTTTTTAATAGTATATTACAGAGGAACACTGTTATGAGTAATATTACAGGTGTGCGATGTTTACGGTAACGAGCCCCGGAGGGGCGAGGTATACAACTACAAGAGTCAAAAACCAGTTTTTAAAGCGAGTTGCTTAAAAATACACGAATGAGTTTGCGAGTGTCACGAAATTATTCAGAAAGTTTCCGGTGGGGGCTACATGTAATGAATAGCATGTAATGAATGACATGTAATGAATAATTTCCGTGGGGTGCACATATACATGTAACGACAAGTTTTCGGTGGGACAACGAGTAAAGATTTTATTTATTGTTTCAGATACCATCATTTTCATTAACCGGCCCTACAACCCATTGAGGGTCTTGGCCTTCTCCAACCGGACCTATCCTCAGCTAACGTCTTCCAGCTGGTTACTCCCGCAGTTCTCAGGTTGGCAAAAGCTGCATCGCACCATCTGGATTTTGGTCTGCCTGCACTTCTTTTGCCTTCCGGTTTGGTGATAAAAAGTTTCTGCACATGACCAAGCCATCGTTCTCTGTTAATTTTTATTGTTCTAACTATGTCCGGCTCTCCATAAAGCTGTATAAGCTCATGATTAAATCGTCTGCGCCATCTGTTCATATTTTCGTCATATACTGGTCCGAAAATTGTCCGCAGTACCTTTCTTTCGAACGTGAACAGCGATTGTTCGTCTTTCTGAGTCATGCACCACGACTCCGACCCATACGTAACTGTTGGTCTTATCACAGATTTGTGTTTGTATTAGAGTTTCTGCTTACTGATTTGGACTTTAAAATTTTTATCAGGCTGTAATAACTCCTGTTGCCAAGAGTTATCCGTCTTTTGATTTCGTCCATGATTACGTTGTCAGAATTAAGCAGAGATCCAAGATATGCGAACTTGTCTACCACCTTAAATGTGTGTGTGTCAATTGTTACTTTTTGGTCGTGTTGTCGATTCGATGGGGAGACAATCATGTATTCGGTCTTTGTGTCATTAACCTTCAAACCGAGGTCGGTACCTTTTCTGTCCAAAGCCGTGAAAATTTCGTTAACAGCTTCCATGTTTCGGCCCAAGATATCCAAGTCATCAGCGAAGCCCAGCAATTGACTGGATTTGGTGAAAATGGTGCTGCTGGTGTCGATGTCCATGGTTCTCACTGCTGCTTCAAGGGTCAAATTAAAAAGCAGCGTCGCGAGCGGATCACCTTGAGTCCTTCCTCAATGTCGAAAGCGTCTGACAATTTGCTTCGGATTCTTACTCGGCTGTTAGCTCCATCCATTGTCAACTTTGTTAGCGAGATTAGTTTTTTGGGAACCCCTAATTCCTCCATCACTCTCCATAACTTCCTCCTGTTGACACGGTCGTATGCTGCTTTGAAGTCTACGAACAATTGGTGTATTTCCACGTTGTACTCCTTACACTTCTCCAAGATCTGTCTAATGCTAAACAGCTGGTCCGTTGTTGAACGACCTACACGAAAACCACCTTGATATTCACCAACAGTAGATTCCATGTATGGAAGAAGGCGTTTGTATAGAATATTCGCAAATATCTTGTAGGCGATATTCAAAAGCGAAATTCCTCGAAAGTTGCCACACTCCAATTTGTAGCCTTTCTTGTACAAGGGGCAAATGATGCTAGTCTTCCACTCTCCCGGCAACTCTTCGACATTCCAGATGAGCTCGTGCATCTCAATACATAATGCGCTACCACCGTGCTTGAAAAATTCTCCAGGTATGTTGTCGGTTCCTGGGGCTTTGAAATTTTTGAGCTTTAAAATTTCATGCTCCACTTCCTGTAGCGTTGGTTCTGCAATATGTGGCTGCGCGGTCTGAAATGGTAAGTTATTGTTGGTGTCGTTTCGGTTCGGTGGTCTGTTCGGGTTCAGCAGTTCCTTAAAGTACTCCGCCCATCGTCTGATGCACCTTTCCTCATCTGCTAAGACCAACCCATCCTTATCCTTGCACAATAAAAGTTGTTGACTGTAACCTTTCCTCGATTCGTTTACTTTCCGGTAAAAATTCCGCGTCTCTTTTCGATTCGATTTCGATTCAATTTCGATTAAAACTTCCTTGTCATGTTGTCGCTTTATTCTTCGGAATAGTTTTTTCTCGAAATTTCTCTTCGAACGGTACTCTGCCATGCCAGCTCGAGTGCATCTATTTAGATTTCTCGCTCGAGCCGCATTTTTGTCATCCAGTGCTTTTCTGCATTCGTCATCGAACCAGTCATTTCTTTTCTTTCCCGTTCTCGTTCCTATCGTCTCTGCTGCAGCTTGCTCTACGTTTCGTCTAATTTGATTCCATGCATCGTCTACGTTTCGTTGTTCGTTTTCCATTCCGTCAATAATTTTCTTCTCCAAACTATCCACATATTGTCGTTTAATATTTTCGTCCTGCAGTTTCTCGACACTTTTCCAATGCCGGCTGTCGATTGTGTGAAATCGAAACTCGAGCCCTAACAACCACCTTTACCAAGTAGTGATTTGAATCGATGTTCAGTCCCCTACAACTTTTGACATCCAAAACATTTGAACAGTGACGCCCATCTATGAACACGTGGTCAATCTGGTTTTTGGTTCGTCCATCAGGTGATACCCATGTCGCTTTGTGGATGTCTTTATGTTCGAAATAGGTACTGCAGAAAACCATGTTCCTTGACGCTGCGAAATCAATTGCCAACGTTCCATTTTCGCTTGAATTTTCGTGGAGGCTATATTTACCAATAGTGGGACGGTAGTAGACTTCGCGACCCATCTTGGCATTCAAATCCCCAAGTATGATTTTGATGTCTCGATTCGGTGCTTCATCATAAACTTTCACCAGTTTCTCGTAAAATAGCTCCTTCGCTTCATTATCTTTTTCCTCCGTTGGAGCGTAGACGTTAATAAGAGTATAATTGAAAAATTTTCCACTTATCCGTAGAGTGCATATTCGTTCGTTGACAGGAGTGAAACCAATCACCGCGTTTCTGGCTCTACCGAAGACCAAGCCTGTTCCGTATCCTCTTGGGCTGTCATTGCTCTTGCAGCTGTAATAAAACGTAAAGTCTCTACTGATCATAGAATCCTTCCCAGGCCATCTAGTTTCCTGTACTGCTGTAATGTCAAGTTTAGTCGCCCTTAGCGCACTAGTGAGTGATCTCAACCCTCCTGGCCGTAACAGAGATCTAACATTCCATGTTCCTAATTGTAAATTGTTGTCCTTTTTCCGTTGCCTAAGTCGTTGCCGTTTATCCTGTCCAATCCGAGGCTCTGTTGTTGAATTCATAACCATATTGCTTTTTTGAGTGTGGTATGGTGGCTAGCCACACGCACAACCCACTAATTCGATTCCCCTCTGACCCGTGGGCAAGTCATCAGGTAGCACTCTTAAGTTTAGCACAAAACTCCGAAGAGAATTGAGATCCCGGGGACTACGACTTGGACGTAAAAAGAGCACTTGATAGTTAGACAGTTGCACGCCTGGCACATGACACGGACTACCACACTCCGCTCATATGCAATCAGGCGCTACCCTATCTAACTACCCAATCCCCATTGTTTTAGATACCGTTAAGGTAAAATTTCCGGAAGTTAGCGAGAAACAAATGGAGAAAGATGCAATCACTGCTACAAGACAACTGAAAGACTGCTTCCGCCATTAGAAACCAACTCAATAATTTGAATGATTACGTCCTAATTTTCCGATTCAGTTTGTTTGTATGTACAACCGATACCAGATATGTTTGTAGGTTTTTATTCATTTCATGCGAATTTTTTTATTCGATGCATACAAACATATTTGGTGTCGATGTAAATATCTATTAATTTTATTGAATTTCCTAATTTTTCAATTTCTTGATTTATTTATTGAGATGAATTTTATGCTATCAATTCGCTGCATTTTATGAATTAGATGTTGCCATTAAAAAACTTTGTTCCACTTTTGTTTGTTTGTTTTGAGACACTTGCTAACAGCCTTTTTACGGCCAATAACAGGTTCAGTTGGGGTGCAAACTCATACTCATACTCATACCAATTATCTAAAATATGAATCTTGAGCGAACTTTAGAACGTTATAGCACATTTAATGCTAGAAAAATTCTACATTTTTGTCTGACAAGATTATCCCAATCTCGGAACATTTTGTGGGATGACCAAAGATTCATCCCATTCTGAAATTGCAGTTTTACATCGACGACCTTCCCCTTAACCACACATACATACAACCGTATTTTCTGCAGTGGAATAGAAAGACATTTTTCTTACAAAAATCTGCGGAATTTCCACACTAACTGCTAAATATTTCCACTCTGGATGTTGGTGTTTTTCCAAACAAATTGTGTCGAATTTTCATCAAGGGATGGGCCCTAGGATATAGCTGATGCACTAAAAACGAGCTTCTGCTAGCGCTCTACATGTTTTTTGTATATAACTCGAGAAAATCTTCTCCGATTCAAATTTTCAAATGCCCTAGACAAAAAAAATAGTTTTTCATTATGTTGTAGAGAAAATGGAGGGAAATATTTTTGCCTATGTAAGT
>CM055403.1:74687863-74714367 GCA_029228625.1 Pseudolycoriella hygida
GATGAATCAGTCCTTTCGTACATAATTGACACCGGAACGGCGAAACAAGCTTGGGACAGCCTTGAGGCCGCTTTTCAAGACAGTGGGTTATGCCGAAAAGTGGAATTGTTGAAGCAGTTGGTGCAGATAAACTTATCGAAATGTACGACGGTGGAAGATTACATCAACAGAAATACGATGACATCATCGAAAGTGAAACGAACAGGCCTTAAGTTGGATGATGAAGTGATTGCGTCGCTTATGTTAGCTGGTTTGCCTGAAGAGCACAAACCGTTGGTTATGGCAATCGAGAATTCTTCCACTAGGTTGACAATTGATGGTGTGAAAACTTTGCTGTTGCAAGAGACCCGATTGATTCCAGAGGTGACCGATGAAAGTGAAGCGTTTTTGAGTAAGTCGAAGTGTCCAAAAACACATCCGGTGACTAAATTCCGCTGCCATAAATGCGGAGTGCCTGGTCATTTTGCCAAAGAATGTTCAAATAATCAAGGTGAGCATTCGAATAGTTTCGTGGCACAGAGTTTACGGCGCGGTAGCCCGTTTTAATTGGAAATTCGGATTTAGCAGTGATTTATCAATGAGCAGTGAACTAGTTGATCGTTGAAATTTTCTTCTTAATTTAGAAGTAAAAAGTTTGTTGAATTTTGTTTTGAAAGGAATAGAATGAAAGTGAAAAGTTATTAAATTCCTTAGAGTCAGTGATGAACAGAGAACTAGTTGCTCATCGGAATTTTTTTTGTTTCCACAGAATCGATTATTATTTTTTTATTATTATCAGGCAGTGAATCAGTTGCTAACAAATAATTTTTTTTCGATTAGTTTTAAGGAATGTTAAAATTCAGGGAGTGTGTTGGATATTGAATTTTATCATATGTTAGCAGTACATATGGGCAATCCCATTCGTCCCTTTATTGTAATTAAGTAAGAAAGAGGGTTTTCGAATAAAGTTCTCTTCTTGTCGCAACATTGAAAAGAGTCAAACGTTTTTTATTTTTGCTGCTCTCAAATCTATGAATTTAACAATGGGAAACTGATAAAGAAGGCATTTGGATATCAGTGGCTCAAAGTGATGAAAATAAAAATCTTTATATTAACGTTAGATACATTGGCTGTCGAAGTGTCCTGAACCATTATGAAATGCACTTTAAAAAAATAAATGATATCGTCAATCTTTCCGCTCCTAATGGTATCTTTTTGTTGTTGGGCGATTACAATTTATCTAATTCTATCGAATGGACTGTTGATGATGATGGAATTTGTAATGCTTCAGAGGTAAATGGTAATATTGCTGATGCGTTTGGCAACTTACAATCAGTGACAAATTTGAATCAATTTAATTATGTTAAGAACAAAAATAATAGGACGCTTGATTTAGTGCTTTCAAATATTGATCCGTACAAGATATCAGTTTCAGTTGATGAAGAACCAGCAGTGAAAGTTGATGAACACCATCCTCCATTGTTTATTGATTTAGATTTGATTCCATTTACGTTTGTGGCGGAAAACAGACCTCCAAAATTGAATTTCTTTCGTGCGGATTACGTCACACTGAACAAATTGATTGAAAACATCGATTGGGTAAGTGAGCTTAATCATTTGACAGTTGATGAGGCAACTAATAAGTTCTACAGTATTCTATCTACAATGTTTGAGACTTTGCCTAAAGTGAAATGTGGAACTAAAGGTTTTCCTTGTTGGTTTTCTAAAGAACTAATTAGTCTAATCCGAACCAAGTCTATTTCAAGAGAAAAACTTACTAATTACAGGAAGCGTAAATTTATTGATATGAAAGTGTTCAAAAATCTAGAAACTAGTTACACTAATTTGAGACTTGATGTGAAAAATTTAAAGCAAAAATGTGAAGATGATTACATTTCTGATATCGAAGATAAACTCACCACTAATCCTAAATGCTTTTTCTCCTACACCAAATCGCTTAAATCATCCAACACATTACCCAATATGATCCAATACCAAAATGAAACAGTCAGTGGCAGTCATTCCATTTGTAATGTGTTTGCTAAGTATTTTCGATCAGTGTACCAAGAACCGGATAATTATAAGCTCCCATCACAACCTTCATCGAAAGTATTTAAGACTCCAATATTCCATCCGAGTAATATAAAACCGATTCCCGATAAACTAGATCAGTACAAGGCGTCCAGCCCCGATGGTATACCAGCAATATTTTACAAGAGTACTTCCGCAACCATTAGCCTACCTCTATCAATTCTCTATAATAAATCACTAGCTGAAAGGAAGTATCCAACTCGTTGGAAGGAAAGTTATGTTACCCCAGCACATAAATCAGGCACCAAGACGAGAGTAACAAATTATCGACCAATAAGCATCCTTTGTACAATCTCAAAAGTCTTTGAACGCCTAATGTTCAATGATTTGTATGCACACACAAAATCGAATATCAAACCCTCACAACATGGTTTCGTTGCCGGAAAGTCCACTCTTACCAACCTCATAGAATACTCAAATTATGTGACCGAATCAATAGCTAAAGGTGGACAAGTGGACACAATTTATAGTGATTTTTCGAAAGCCTTCGATCAAGTGTCCCATAACCTTCCCCTACAGCGAATGAAAAGCTATGGCATCGATAATGAACTAATATCATGGTTTGCTTCTTACCTTATTCGAAGGTCACAAGTGGTAGTTATAGGCAGCACTAAATCGGACACCATAACTCCTACTTCTGGAATACCGCAAGGCTCAATTCTTGGGCCGCTATTGTTTCTGCTCTTCATCAACAACTTGCCTGAGATATTTAAATCATCTAAAGCTTCCTTATTTGCTGATGATCTGAAACTCTACAAAAAAATTTTCGACGCTACTGACTGTCAATTGTTACAAGAGGATATAGATCTGCTGTCACAATGGTGCCACAAATATAGACTTAATCTCAACGTTGACAAGTGCTTCAGCCTCACTACATCTTTAAAATTGATTAAGACTACTTTCGATTATCAAGTTAACGGTATCACTTTGAGTAAGTTAGCAGAAAAAGATGACCTAGGTGTTCGTTTCGACCAAAAATATAGTTTCAAGCAACATGTTGACAAAATAACAAGAAAGGCATATCAAATGATTGGATTTATCTTTCGATCTACGCAACCATTCAACAACCCGATTAGCATTATTCGATTGTATTGTGCATACGTTCGTAGCAGGCTGGAATATTGCACCTCTGTTTGGAATCCGATGTACAGTATCTACATCGACAGCATTGAAAAAGTACAGAAACGATTCACACGTATGCTCTATTATAAATTTCGTTGGAATAAGCCAGACTACAACACGAGATTACGGCAATTAAAACTCCAATCGCTTGAAACTCGTCGCATACTTGCCGATGAAAAGCTTCTTTATAATATAGTCCACCAGCGTATCGACTCATCATTGGCATCACAAATAGTTTTCGATGTACCGTCACGTTTTACGAGACACCAAAACACCTTTGAACTACCTACACCCCCATCAAATATTGTTAGCAATTCAACTTTATACAGGATCCAAAATAATCACAATTCTTACTTTAACAACATCAACCTTCAGACAGCCGACTACAAAGAATTTATCAATAAAATCAATAATCACTTCGAAATTTAGCCACTAGTCTAACCACCCAACTAAAAAATTAAAAAGTTAAAGTGCAATCGTCGTCGAATAACTAAAGAATTTAGAATTGAATTATAAAAATTAAATAGCAAACTAAAACGAATTTAAGATGAACAAATAACCGGTTTAAACAATAACTATACTTCAAATCATAATATCTAAAAATAATAATAATAAATATAATAATAATAAATAATATAATATAAATTAAATTAATTTGATCAATTAAGTTAAACAAAAAGTTAAATTTCAAATTAAATTAGATTAAGAAATATTTCCAAAAACAACTACTAATTGTACTAATTATAATGTTTGGTTAATATGTTATTAGGCACTGTGGCCTGTTTATTAATCAATAAATATGAACAAACAAACAAACCCTAAACATATATAGGTAACATCTCTAACAAGGTCGGCGGTTTTCTCAGGAACAGATTGAAATAGAAAGTGACTTTCACTCCAGGTATTAAAATCCAGAACATGCTTAACGGAATAAAAGATAATGGAAATAAAGAACCAGCCGGTGTGTATAATGTACCATGCAATACGTGCGACGAAGAATACATTGGCGAATCAAAAAGAGTTTCGAATCGTCTAGAGGATCACAAAGGCAATGTTCGACGACGAGAGTATAAGAAATCAACCATAGCAAGACATACGATCAGAAACAAAGGACATACGATTAACTGGCAGAATTCAAAATTGATAGTCAAAGAAAATAATCAATTTCTACGAAAGATTAAAGAAGGTCTGTCCATTCAACAACACCGAGACAAACTGATGAATATTGACAAAGGCTACATCTTAAGCAACGCTTGGAAACCCATTTTACCGAAAATCTCAGATATCACAGATACACCGACACTCATACAACAAAAAACATAGCAACACTACACATACATTGACAAAAGTAACAAACAGAAAAAATATTTCCCTGAAGAAGGTCACAGATTGTAACCGAAAGCTTGGAAAAAATTTTCAATAAAATTATTTCAAACAAAAACCACGAAATCCAATTAATTAAAATGAATATCAATTAAATCAGATTTAGAAGTTAGGGGACTTTCTCTGGGCGAACAAACCATATCCTTGCGGGCGATAGAAGGGCATGGAGGACGATAGTTCACCATTCTGAGGTTGTGGCATAAAGATCTCACACCGAAAGGTCAGATTTTTTACCAACGCCTCGAATTAAATGAAGTTAAGTTTAGATCTTTCGACCGGTCTGAAGAAACATTGTAGGGGAGTATAAACCGGTACTCTACTCCTTCTACTGAACCACTTGTACAGTAAAAACATCCTGTCAATGAAAAATGTATCCAAGACTAGGCCACAGTAAATGATAATCTAGCCCCCAAACCTTCATGGGTGTCATTCAGCATAGTGCACGTTTATACGGAATAAATTTATAATCAACTTTGGTTTATTGTACAGAATGGTCCACTCAATGCGGGTCGCTTTTAAAATGCAAAAGTTGACTAACGAAAGATATCTAACAATTATCCACGCCTTTAGTGCGTCAGTGGCTTATGTCAAACTATAGTAATTTTCATGATATAATGCTGAATCTGTCATTATTTTGTCAGCTTATGCATAGTGTCATGAAAATCACCATAATTTGACATAAGCCGTTGACGCACTAAAGGCGTGGATTGTAAAATTGATGTAAAAATTATGTTTAGCGCAACATCAAGACATCACCGTTACATCATAAACTTCAGGAATACATCAGCTAAACATCACTAACAAAACATTTTTTCTTCAATTTTACAACTTTGATATGACGAACATCTTTTGTCCATCAAATCTCAAGGTTAATCTTCACTTTTAGAGAAAATATTTTAAAACTCACTGACACGTGACAGTCGTATGACATATTTGCTTCCACTCTAGGTCCACGGCTATTAACATAAAAATAAGAATATCAAAACGATTCAGTGACATGGTATCCTTATTTACATATTTACACTTTCATCCAGTTTCCGGGGAAATTCTACGCTAACAGGATACAGTATTTCAGTTTAACCAAAATTGCTCCATGTTGCCATACAATATTGATATGGATGTGATAGGTCTGTATTGAACAAATAATATGGCATGCTCAATGGTATGTACACTTTAATAATTAATCGTCCAGTTTATTTGGGTCTATGTTTTGAAAGTTTATCCATTTTGTATGAACTACTGCCGCTTCACTACTGAATTGGTATTGCTGAACAGTCCATTTAAAATACTTCACTAAAGTTGTAGTGGAAGTTTAGCACCAATGTTTGTTAGATAAATTTTATTCCTTCGATATATTATGCTAAGCTAACGTTATATATTGGCGTTGTGTACATATTTTCCAAATTTATTCTCGTATTCTATCTGGTATTCGGATGGAAATAGCTTTTGGCCCTTACTCGCTACAAGTTTATGTTTATTATATTTGTAAAGCAATTTATTTTCCAACATTAGAATAGCTGCCAAGCAAAGTCATAAGTTTTCGTTAAACTCTAACACAGATAAAGGATTTATCATCATTTTATTACTATTTTATTGACTCAAAGATGTACACAAAATTAACTGATTCTATTTCTCTATTGCAGGTAAACGAGCGGAAAGCATTATATAGCGCAATCATTTTTAAAAGGTTTGTTCATTCGCATAAAAAATGAAACAATTGAATATTAGTAGATTACTGCATTGCTTGAGTTGTTCTGTTCAAGCTTTAGACCCTTATTTCGGTGGGTTTTTCGTTTTGGGGTCTAAGTAAGAGAAACCTGCGAAAAAAATTGTCCGTCTGTCTCGATGACTAGAGTAAAATGACGTCCGGTCGTTAGGGGGGGAGGGGGTATAGGGAAACCGAATGAATCCGGACGGTGGGGGAAGAGGTGGTTATGAGAAGCATGACGTCCGGTTGAGAATTTGTGGTTTTGTGAAATTTCCTTTCAAGAATTTATAACTGGGAGCATGGCCGAGGTTGTATGTCAAGAGAGAAACGCAGACTTAGCCAAAAAATTTTCCTGCAGTTTGTTAGAAGAAAAATGTATCTACATAAAAATGGACAAAGTATTCATTCTACAATAAAAAAATATTTTTTTTGTGAACTGGGGGGGGGGAGATATGAAATGGGCGTGGTTTTTTATTTATTGACTATATGCAATACCACAGTATTGTTACGTATGGCAACATTTTTTTCCCGGACATTCCTGGTAAATTAGTGTATTTAAGTCTCAGATTTTGTTGCACCAAAAATTCAATGTTAATCCAAAAAGTGTGTGCGTTGGCATTTGAAAGGGGATAGATCAGGCTTCACAATATAGTGAGTGCATGGATTTACTGAAAAGTCGTCTGAAAAGAGAAACTACAAATACCAAAATTTAAATAGGAAAACCTGCGCAGAAGTATAAAGTTTACAAAGTTCCTATTTAAATTTTGGTCAGTGTAAAACGTCCCGATGTTATATAAACCTCTTTTCACACATTTGGAATTGGACCACGACAAAACATTTTCAAACATTTTTCCTGATCTTGTCGATATTGGTATGTATGTAGAGAAAATATTGAAAGGCTGGGAGGGAGACTAGGTTCGAGGCCTGACCGTAACTTAATAAGTCCGCGATCAGTAATTCAATCAAATTCTGTCAAAAAGTGCAGTAAATGCGACTCATTTCCCACACATTTCCAGCTGTGATTACCATATGTGCAAATCGCTTATAACAGTCGATAGAAAATTGTTGAATGGCATTTTCATTTACATTTAACAGATTCTTGAAATTGAGCGTCTTCTCGAGATAATTCTCCTCAACGGGAAAATTTCACGTATACTTAAATCTCGCTTGGAGGTTGTTTGTAGCTAGAAAAATGAGAAGTAAATTTTTGAGTGCGGGTGTTTTGGAACCCATTTTTACAAGAGAATATTAGCGAATGTAACGAAATAAATAACACACAAAGTTCTATTTACATAACAATTCTTCGCTTTATCTGCGGAAGCATGGAAGATTCGATTACTTTCACGTTAAATTTAAACAACACCGAAGCAATTTTAAACTATTTGACATAAAAGTTAAGTCTAACCAGCGAAATTTAATTCACTTCGCAAAATGTTTTCAAGTACTTTCCATAGTAAAATAACTATTACCCACTTCCATTTTGTCAGCTAGTCAATGAAGACAAGCTAACAAGATTCGCACCAAATGCACCAAATAAAAGATCAAGAATATAATTAGACTTCAGTTTACGTTCTCTCATTCAACATTGAATGCTTCAAATATGCTGTGTAAAATGGATCCATGTCTTTTACAGCATAACGAAGCTTTTCTGACTCAAGATTTTCATTGATATCGTTCAAACTTTTCTTTAAAAAATTAAATTAAATGTGAAAAGTTGAAAATACATTGTACGACTCGGAGAATGGAATTGTTTTTTTTTGTTGTGGAGAGTTTCTGATCAAAGCTGACAGAGGAAGGTGCACAGTTTCACAACTGTTACTTTTATTCAATTTGTGCTATTGTCACTGTTTATGACAAATTAACCATTCGAAACTAAACTTCTCGTTATCAAGAAATGCTTGATGACATCAAACTTAAATTAAACTTATAGTAACAAATTAAATAGTAAGAAATGTGTTTTTTTTTGAGAAAATTATGTCAGCTACACTCTTTGACATTCGATTAATATTTTGTTTTAATTAAAAATCAGTTTATTGCCTCGCCTTTGTTTTTGTCAAACGTTTCTTTTATTTTCTTGCAACAAAATCATTCTTCACATTTTTCAATCCTTACGATTTATATTCGTTCCAATATTATTAAGGAAACTATGAGAATTGTCTTGCATTTAAAATAAAGAAAAATGTCTAAAATATTTCGTTTGACTGTTCCGTAAGCTCAATGGTAACTATTCAACTAAGTACAAGGTATGCCATTAAAAACATTATTTATATGCATTTTCTATCAAAGCTGTAAATCTTTTCTCGACGTAAAACAAATTTTTGTTTTTTAATGCTGCTCTCAAGTGGCTTACTATCTTTTCTCATCGTTTCTGAATTATGCATATGCAAATAAATCTTCTCGATGGCTTGCGATAACATTTCGATTTGGAATTGTGCAGGGGATTTGAATATTACAACAACTGATTGATGGTATTTCATTAGAACGAATCCGTTCCTGGAGTGACTACAACGTTTTTTGATTCACTTGACAGTGGTAGAAAAAGTGCAGTAAAACAATTGTGCTAAAAGAACTTGAAACATTACCGTATCGTCATCGTTAAAAAGAACTATTTGGAGCCATAGATACAAGAGGTAACTCTCTAAGAGTTCTTTGGTTGTATTTGTGGGACTTGTTTCTTTAGAAAATTACGTCAGAACCTAACAGGCTGCTTCAATCAAGGACTGACATCCCCAGATAACAATTGACCCCACGAAATGTACATAAAGTGCCATCGGAATATGTGCTGATCCCATTTAATGTGCTCCAGTTCCAGGACATTTAATGTATATTAAAAAGCGCCCTTAACGTTACATCTTTTCTTTGGAACGAGAAGTGCATTTAATGTACATTAAATGTGAACCCATTTAATGTACATTAAATGTACACTGAAGTGTAGTACATGTATATGCATCTAATGTACATTTAAAACACCTTGAATACACATTTAATGTACGTTTAATGTACAATTTAGTGTAAATTGCTGGCACATTTAATGTACATTTAATGTTATACAAGAAAAGAAAGGAAAATTTAATTTTGTTTTCCGACTTTTCCATTTCAGTTTTTCTTATTCTGATGATCTCTACGTCTTCCATCAATATTTTTTATGCCAAGCTCTCATTTTTTTTAGAAAAATTTCTTTAATTTGCGGGGCTTGAACCCAAGACGCTCGGAATTATGAGTCGACTGCTTTACCAATTGTGCCACCGGATACTTATGTGTTGGTGTGTTAAATTATAGAAAGTACATCACAAGCACATTTTTGGTACATTAAATGTGACAGGAATAGTGTACACCTCATCACGCACATAAAATGTGCGAAAAATGTACTTGTGATCTAGTGCAATAACTTTATTGATATCGAAAAAGGAACTACATCACAAGCACATTTTTTGTACATTAAATGTGATAGGAATAGTGTACACCTTATCAAGCACATAAAATGTGCGAAAAATGTTCTTGTGATCTAGTGCAATAATTTTGATCTTTAATGGCACATTTTTTGTACATTTTATGTACATATTCTCAACAACATTGGATTTTGCACAATTCATGTACATTCAGTGAGCCACCACATTAAAAAGTGTGATCTGTGTTATCTGGGATCCTTGCTAGATCGGGATAATGTGGTGTTTGCTTAGAACTTTGATGTTTCAGCTTATTCGGTCGTTCTTCCAGATGTGACTATCCTTGCGGTCAACAGCTCAGAAACCGTGATTTGCTACATACCAGCGAGTCAGTTAAGTCCATCACTCGGAGGCAAACATCCCAATAGGTTCTGCAGCAGCTCAAGCTCCATTTTCTGGAACTTACGATTCTGACATGAGACTCTGCGTCAAATAAAATCTTCCTTTCTTAACAAGATTGATAAATGGAAGGTCGGTGTTAATATAACTTCTACAAAAAAAATATTATCTGCCCAGTCTTCTGTATGTGTAATTTGATCGATTTGATTTACATAACATCGCAAACCTGAATAGGCTGATTTTTGAGTAAGCCCGAAAGCATTAGATGACAGTAACACCATATAAAATATTGCAAAATCATTATGATTTACATAAAATTATATTAGATGGTACAGTGAAGCATCTGGCTCTGGTAAATATCATTTTTTACGCTACATTATTTTTTAAAGTATATGCAATGGCTTCGTATCAGTTAAAGTACTTGAAATTTAAATAATTCGCTGACAATGAATAAAAACTTTTAATAAATTTCGCTGGTGTAGTGCGCTTATTGAAAGAAAACTGTTGCCACTGGCACTTGTGCATCTCAACTTTACCATAAAAGTGTAATTTAAACATTTTTTTGAATCAAAGAATTCGTCAGATTGACTACCACGTCCTCGTAAACTCTTGAAAACTAATTAACTTCCATATTTCTAAAACCAAGTGTGAACAAACAACCACAGAATAAAAAAAGGAAATTGTGAAACGTCCTAACGATAACGAAATTCACAAGTATACCAACCACAAGTTATAATAAGCTTTAAAGCATAATATAGCAACGACCGAGAAAATATTTGAAACAATTTGTTCTTTAATGCGTACTGATGAAGTCATATTATACACGGAGTAATGTTATCGTCACGACCGCACCAGTTCATACATATGAAGTTATATCAACATTCCTCGAGTTAATCTAGTGTACTCAGTGAGGACCTAATAAAATGAAATTTTATTTCTTACTTTGAGTCTATTTATATATCATTATTTTACACAATTTCCTACCACACAAAATGCATGAAATACATAATGTTTCTTGCAAAAAAAAAATAATTTTATGGGCCATAACACAGCATTACGAGTAAATTGGCTTACATCAAAATTCATGAGATTACTACATGGCATTTAATATTGCTAATCAGTGGTTACTCTTTGTATGTACATTAAGCTCAAAATAATTCTAGGAATGATGCTTAATGGATAATATGCGGAAAATTCTACCGAGCGATTTTGCGATAAAGTTCGGTAAATTCTTTCACTCAGAAGAAGAATCTCCGTCATATGAGAGATTATTAGGCAACATAATGTTCTGACTTTCATTCGAATTTTCAAATTCAACAAGAAAAGTGAATTAAACCTCTTCAATTATTTAAATGAAGCACAGAATTTAATTTTAGTCGTGTTACTCACTCCAGTTTGGGTAAAAAAACGAATTTGTGTTCATTTCAGGAAAATTTTTAGTTTATTCTAATTGAAACAATTTTCACTCAGTTAAGGGATAAAAATGATGGTACAAGAATCGGGGTGTACGGACAGCCATGCGGAAAAATACAAAAGCTGAAAATGCAACATAATGTTCGAAACAAAGTTTTTAAATATAAAGAAATGTTAATCTTAAAAATTAATTTATGCTAGAAAAGGTAAAGATAATAGCAGGTCCTGCAGTTACGATTAGATGTACAGAGACCCGTGCGCAGCATTCAATTTCTTCTCTCCCAGACTTTTACACCGAATAGCGAAAAATATTTCTAAGTAAAAACCTAGATGACTATTGGCACCCGGGCGTCAGTAGGGAATAATACACTATTGGCCCTAATATGAGTTGTTTGATCGATTGATTGAGAGGGAGTTACTTTTACAAAATATAACAGAGAGTGAAATAGCTAATACGACGAAGGGGAAAAACAATTGGTATGTGATACAACTCGCTCACGTTTGCCAACTTGTTTATCAATTAAGACACCGTAGTCAAACTCGGAAATAATTTCCGAGTTGAAATCAACTTTGCACCTTTGCTGTGAAACTCTCTGACCTTATATATGTCAAATAAATCACTACTACTACTTCAACATCTATGTGGATTCTCATCTCAACACATTGGCAGGCGTTCATACTTCAAGCCATATTCTAAGTCTAGTATCTCACTCGCCATCTGGTGTTGGGCTTCTATCTATGAATAAATGAAGGTCTTTTTATCAAACATTTCTAACTAATCTAACTGTCAGAGTGACATTTTAAACGTTAAAGCTTCAAGGTAAAAGTTAGGGTAAAGTTAAGGAAAATGCTCAAAATTTTGTGTCATTAATATAAAATAAGAGACATGATATTGCGGATGGTTCTCCACATAGACTATAAATCTGATGAAACAAATTGTCATATGGAGAAATTTTTCCTTGCATTTTATTTGGTAACTCTGAATCAGGGCCTTTCATATGAAACTCGACACTATAGGTGAGCGGGTTACCCGAATGTATCGAAAAACCCGACTCGAACCCGATGCAATTCTGTCGGGTTGACGGGTTACGGGTTTTTCAAAATCCAATCGGGTCGGGTTCGGGTCGGGTCGGGTTACGGGCAGGCCGGGTTACGGGCAGGCCGGGTTCGGGTCGGGTCGGGTTTTTGTAATTATTTGACAAAAAACCCGGTAATTTTTATTATGAAATAGTAAAACCTAAATAATGAGGAAGTTACTCGTACTAGTTTGGACCATGATAAATTAAAATAACATTTTTCACTTGTAATTTCTTAAGGAAATATAACTCATCGTTCAATAAGTCCCGGGACTAACCAATAAAACAAAAAAGTTTAGACCAAAATCTATTTGATCATTGAAATTCGGTCTATTTGGTGATGATTTGTCAATTTCAAGAAACCTCTAACTCTTTATCTCTCCTAAAAATGTGCAATTCAAAACAATCTATCAAAAATTGCTATTTTCCGCTCTTTTGTTCATACGTGGTCACTTCTATCCAAAGCCAATAGACTAAAATATCTCTTACAGAACCGGTTGTGTGAATTTGGTACATGGGAATAGATGTCCTTCCCATGTACCATGTACTTTTTTGCGAATCGCGGCACCCCTTATGCGATGGGGTATATCGTGTTTCAATTTACTTTTCAAATATGTTTCACATTTTTATTATCTTACCTTACCTTATCTATCTTCTTCATGAAAATTTTGAGGACATCTAGTGAAGTACGGTAGATTTTTCATAGTCTTTCTGAAAATACTACCAAAATTTGAGCCTCAAGAGGTTCAGGTGCATTTGTGTCCGTATAGTCCCTTCAAATCTCCCATTATCATGATCAGTGTGTTGTTTTCGAAAGTAGAGATATTGTACAAAATTTTTAGAACAATAGTTCAACCTGGAAAGTGTTTCCTCCAATCGAATCTCATTCTCAACCGATTCCCAAAATGTCAGTTTTCTCTTTTTTTCAAAATTTGCGAAATAGCTCCATCAAAACAGATATAACTCATGAACATATCATCCAAATGTCATCAAATTTATACACGAAACCTATAAGAGATGTCCCTGAAGGAAAATCATACGGATTGATAGATACTAGGCTCGGAACTATGTTAGTCCCGGGACTTATTGAACGATGTGATATGAGGGTTATATGGAATTTATATCTGGTTTCCAAAACTGCTTTTCGTCGTTTGCTTCTTCACATTTTCAATATCCTTTCTTATGTGTTAGGTAATTTTCGCGGATAAGTCACTCTGCGCAAACACCCTTATTATCAATCAAATGTATTTTGCTCGAAAGAATGATGACAATAAGAACAATAACGCCCCCTTTCATATATTTTATGTACTAAGAATAGTTTATATAAGCGGGAACTGTCCAATTCTCGCCATCAATTGATATAAACATCATAGCAAATATATGTTAGAAACAAATAAAGTTCTTTTATTATAATGGCGGGTCCGTTGATGGTCCTTCGAGCCGGATTTAATAAAACCGATTTGCACCTTCTAATTTGCGTTCAGGTAATAGTAATATTTTTCCATGTGACTTGATTGATGAAAGTTTTGATTAAGAATTAATTGTTCGATGTACAGTGATTGTATGAGCGAGACTTGTACCATTAAATTTTTATTTCAAAAAACTGATTTGTTCATATTTAAATATATTTATATTCCCAGCCGCTGTCCGGGAATATAAACATTTCCGGACAATTGCGTACCATTTCAGGACAGTTCCGTACGTACTGCAAACCGACTATCAGAAATGACAAATTTTCGAAACCAAAAACGACCAAGAAAACTCAACGTATCGGTCACGTACATGACAAAATATTTTTAGTGATTTTTTTTCATCTGGTTCAGTTTTTTTCTTGTTATCGGGATTTCGAAAACTGAATCGGGTCGGGTCGGGTTTGAGTTTTTTCGGGCTATCGGGTTTTTGAAAATAGAATAGGGTCGAGCTCGGGTCGGGTCCGGTTTCAAAAAAAGGCCGATCCGCTCACCTCTACTCGACATCTTATACGATGCTCTCAATCATTGAATGAAAAAATGAATGTGACGAACATAGTAGACTGTCCAGTTTCATATTATTTATATTTCATATTATTCATGTATATTAAATCAAAATTGAATCTGGGACGAAAGAAAAATATATTTCATCCAATTATTTGACGTTTAAAATGTCATTTTGACATTTGGAATAGACCAAATGTCATACACTACCTTATTATGCTTACTATTTAACTTTACACTAAAAAAAAGTTGTAACGATGAATAGGTTTGTCTGTTCTATACTAAAGGCACGTTAGTTTCACTAGTAGTGTGCATACTGTACATATATAGCCTGTAGCACATTGGTCGTTTTATATGTTGGAGAACTTTATTCATTTATGTAATAAAGCCAAAATTTTCTCGCTATAATTTGTGAATTATTTTCACTAACGCAATATGTTTTTCTCAACACTCACAAAGGGCATATAAAATATGTTTGTGTGATTCTTCTACTTCGAATTCACAAATTGATTTTATTTTCATTATATTATGCTTTCTACGAAAGAAAAAACGAATTTTCAACACTAACTGTTTGATTTTCTTATTAAGATTTTACACCTGCAATCACAAAGTTTTCGATTCTATGGCTTCTTCAAATAACAAACAAAGTAATTATTCAACACGTTGAGGTTTATGGGATTTCTTTTTGAACTTGTAATATTTACAAGAACTTTCTGAAGTTTGCGATCAATTTCTCGGAGTTAGTTGTTAATATTACGCTGAGGAGCAAGTTTTCTAGCGCAAACGTTAATTATCCAAGTTTTTATGTTAAGGTTCGATAAACCAAAAAATAAGGTCACATTGAAATAGTATTCACTTTATTTGGTTTTTTACGTGTTCATAATTTTAACTTAATTATAATTCCCTCGAACGAATTGAGCAATTTGATGATACAACAAACTTTATGTCATTAATTAAATTAAATATCAATGACCTACCATTTCTCATCGTGCATTAAATTATGTAATGTTGATATAATTGATAGCTGCATGTCGATGGAACCTCACTGTTTAAAGGTGCCTTTACTTGCTTAACGCCCTCTACGTGTTCCTAACGCCTTGTGGGTCATATTAACGCCCAACATATTTGTTTTTATTGGCATGCGAGCTAATAAAACCCAGAGAGCGCTAAAAACCACACTAGACGATAATACGAGGGACGATTTGTCTTGTCAACGAAAAGCAACACTAAATGGCGGTGGTGCTGACATCACTTACCAAGTCATTATTATTGTGTAAATTAGGACTTGGCATATTTACTTTAGCGGTAATGTGATCAGCTTCCGTGAATGAACTATAATTTTCCATATAAATCGTGAGCTCTGGAACGTATAAAATACGCACCCTACAGTTTTCATCGAATCAGGTTGTGATACGCCAACCATATACATATTACACCAGCCCGCATACTTTTCCATATTTAATCACACCTTTAGATATACACCATTGTAGTCCATGTAATTGTATCATATTTTATGTTAATTACTAAATAAATTTTATGTTTTTTTTTACGTGATTAATGTGTTCGACGCAGCGTTATTAATGCCACCATTATCTTATCAAAATGGAAATGGAAACGTGAGATGATGCTATGTTCTGCATGAACGATAGGTGTTCTTTTTTTATTTGCATACTTTTTATCTGTTCGCTTTTTCAAATTTTATTTCCCAGGTGAAAATTCTTCCAATTCAAAACGAATGCGCAGGATGTGACCTAGTGTTTGATAATAGCAGTTAACAATTGAGAAAAATTAAATTTTACTGTAGTTTTTCACCCCAAAGGAAAAATTATATTCTTTTTATCATGTGATGTTTGAGAGAGAAGTTTTCCGTTTCCATTATGTGCTGTACAGTCGAACAAAAAAATATATTTGTCCGAAAAAGAATTAAAAAATCGAAAATTCTTCGATTTTATTATGTTGCTTCAACGTAATTTAAATTTTTTACAATAAACGGGCTTCTGAACAGTGAATATTCCGACATCGTGATCATCAGCATCAAACTTTATAGACCATATTAGCACGTTTCGGTGTACGTTCTTTATGTCACAACCCCAGAATGGTGAACTATCGTCCTCCATGTCCTTCTATCGCCCGCCAAGAAAATGGTTTGTTCGCCCAGAGAAAGCCCCTAGCTTCTAAATCTGATTTGATTGAATCTATAAACTTTCTCCTTGGTCTATACGTTGGTGTAACACCCGGGACATGTGCATCCAAGAACCTTTTCGGCAGTAACAGGCTGCCCATCCTATGAACGTGCCCGAACCAGCGTAGACGACTGTCCCTTGCCGCTTCTTCCAGTCAATCCAACTCTTCGGCCTGAAAATTGACCTGTGGATAGCTAACTTTGTTTCGCTACTTAATTCCTTTTTGTTGAACACGTACGACCTCAACCGACTGGCGACCGCGTTTCATTTTTCTCCTTTCCTCAAATTCCCTACCTAGCTTGCCATCCTCTGAGAAAACGGTTTCTAAGTACTAGAATTCTGAAACCTGCTCCAGCTCTCCTCATTTAAATTGCAAGCAATCCCCTTCCGAGATTTGCCGACATGCTGCTTAACCTTAGTTGTCCCCACATTTATCTTCATCCCGTACTCCTCACATGCAGCATTTAGGCAGTCAATCCCACCATGTAAATCGCTGGTATTATCTGCTAACAGAATCAAGTTTTCCGCATAGGCCAGGATTTTCATTATTAACCACCTCGACATTTCCCTGCAAGTTTGCCCGCTTGATTTTGTCTTTGAAAATTATGAACAGAGCCTCACTAATTTCACAATCTATTCTTACCGCGGCCCTGCTCCCTGTGTAAATGCTCTTAATGGGACGCAGTAAACTCCCATTGATACTGTATTCGCTGAGAATCCCGAACAGCTTCTGCCTTGTCCCGATCGAATGACTTCTCCAAGTCGATGAAGCATAAGTATAAGTCCCTGTTCTTTTCATAAAGCTTTTCGAAAGTCTGCCTGAGGCAGAAAATCTGATCCTGACACCCTCTCAGAGGCCTGAAACCACCCTGATCTCATCCAGTACACCTTCCACTAAGTTCCTAAACCGGTCAACAATTACAATTACACTCGCGTACACCTTACCTACCACGCTCAATAGCGATATCTCCCTGTATTAGTGCAAACCTTACGGTTGCCCTTCTCCCAGTCAGCAGGTACTGTAGAAGACCTCATGGTCGAATTGAAAATCCTCCCCACCTGATCCGCTATAATTAATAAATTCAGTCCTAATTTCATCTACTCTTGCGGATTTTCCTGCCTTTAATCTGCCGACCTTTCGGGACACCTCATCCAGTGTAATTTCTTCCTCCACTCACGATTATTTCGACAGAACGAACCAAACCGTATACGGCTCAGAAACGTTTTCTTGCGAACCCGAACTTTTTTTCTTAATTTTTCAAAAGCCGAACCGTTTTTCTAAAGATTCGGAAACTCGGGATAAAGTATTTCTCATCCTTCGAATCAAACTTTCTCATTCAGCTATAAATTTTGCACGTCTAGTCACTAACTTCCAGCTACTTTTATAAAACTCTCTCTTCGTAAAAAACTAAATTCTTTTGAGTGTGTAACGAATCTTTTAACATCATTCAATAAATTAAACACTTTTCCACAAAATTCCAATTTAATTATGTAATTCTAAACATAAGTCAACCGTATTTATACTCGATTACACTTAAAACTATTTGCGCAACCCCTTAAAACTAAACACAGACCTCAATTTTCGTTGGGTGAATGAGACGTAGTTCTTGAAACACAGAATCATCCCAAAAGATATTTGTCGTCACAAATATCTTATTCACATAACTTGGAATGAATAATGCTACGGCTGTCCTTAACCTTGTGATATTCTGGTTGATCATAAAAACCACATGCAAAATTGTACCACCAAAACGATTTCAATGATTTGAAGAATAAAAATTCAAACACTCGTTCCGTGACATAAAAGCTGTTGTTGGGAATCTTAGTTGATTTCCTTGTTGACAAATTGAAAATGTATTGGCGTTCAAATCTCTTACCCCGTTCACTACGAGCACTTATGAAATCAAACGTTTCTTTCTTTTGTTCTTGGAAGAACTCTTACTTCTCAAAAATCTTCACTTGGAAAATGAAACTTTGTTGAACGATCTGTATCCTACGAGATCCAACAGCAAAAAGAAAGAATCGCATTGTGTCGAACTTAACAATATGACGTATGTGCGTGATCCAAGCCGACATTCGCGTCATCTGTGTTTCATTTCTTGTCACCATATTTGTCTCCAAAATAATTCACCGCGGTTAGTTCAAAATCTCGTGCTTATTCTCTAATGTTATGTAGTTAACAAATTTTCTTAACACCAAGCAAAACCCAGGTTACAAGTGCAATGGTCCAACAGAAGTCTAAATAAATAAATATACTTTCATAATTGTGTCATGTTTTTAAAAAAATTCTTTCAGCAAATTTTACAACAGCGACCGCTGTTACGCCTGATGCTAACGCCTAAGAGTCTTTTCGACTCATTTTACAAATAATGCCACACAGCCAAAAATGCCTCCCGTGAACAGACGTGTATTAAAAAACCATTCTGAAATTGTTGATTTCGTACATTAGCCTCTACACAGTAGCTGTGAAATATTAGTAAAGTTCTAAAATACTTCGCATAGAATTAAATGTCCCGTTATTTTCACATTACAAAAAATTCAACGTTTTTCCAATTTGGACAATGAGACTTGTTAAAATTATTACATCGCTTGCAAACACTGAATCAGATTTTGTTTCCAGACAGTGAGACAGATCGTCGCCGATGATTAAAACCACTCATATTTCATAGAATTAAACGGAATTTTTTGTTGTGTTTGCTTTGTATCGATGAGGTTTCGTGAACGAATTGGAAACGATGTCGCATGCAAAAATTTGGGTTTTTCAGCAAAGTTCTATTTCATCTAATTTATTCATTATTCCAATTTATTTGCATTATACATCGAAATAGATGCAATCCAGTTTCCACTTACTGTGTTTTTTCTTTGTGGAACTTAATGCAATATTTTGCAATTTATTGAACATTTAATAAACAATAACTTCTTTATGCACTTTCAAATGCGCCGAGTCAAGTTTGAATGCACTTAACAAAAGGTTAAAATGGTTATTTTTCAACAAAACACTTGCAAAACTGGTTTCTTTGAGCGATTTCATTTATTATTTAAAAGCAAAAAAAATTACTCGACTGAATGTAATAATGTCTTGTCTTGCTACATTTCATTATATGGGTAATTTCATCGTAAGTTTTGTTACGAGAAAAGCAACTAAATCCTTTTTCGCGCAGACGGACAAAAAACGTCAGATTTCCTCACAATATTGAGACCGTAAAGTAGGCTTGTTCGGTACAATTTTGAACAATAACTTTTTTTGCCACCTGTCGTTTTCGACCCAGGACCGAAAAGTCTTTTTTGCCCAGTTGAATTTACTGACTTCAATCAAATATCGTAACTGAATGAAAACATCACATCAATTGCAATAATAATGCCTGAAACTAGGTTCTCACATAATTATTTCCGAATTCACTTCACTTTTGATACAATTTCGGTCATCGTATCAATTATTTTTCACATCGAAAACAACTGTTATGAAAAATAGGATGAAGAATAAGGAACAAACTGTCGCAGTGTCCTATGATGAAAATGCAAATTCTGTATTAAAGCTTGTTGAGTGTTTTGTTCGGAATCTGACTTTTTGTCCGTCTGCGCGAAAGATAGTATACATCACTCGGAGCTAAAACGGTACTGATTTAGACCACGGTGTTGAAAAGGTCTTTCCTCGGGCTCCGCTGCGCTCCGCCCTCGGATTCGACCTTTTCACCACCTGGGTCTAAATACACCGTTTTAGCTCCTTGTGATGTAATGTACTATTTCATTCAAACGACGAGGTAACTACGAGTTGTTTGAAGTATCAGACGCTAAGTGGATGCAACCGAATCTTAATACAACTTTCGTATTTTTTCTTAACTTTTTTTGCACTCTCCGATTAATAATAAAGACTTAGTCAACGGAGGTTCCTTTGACACGAAACCGCTCGAAAAGTTTCCGATATTAAAAATGCTAAACGACTAGAAAAATTATTTTTGGGTAAATTCCGAGCTACATTCGCGCCTTCAGTGCGTCAACGACTTATGTCAAAGTAAAGTGATTTTCATGGCACGACGCACAGTCAGACTAATGACTTGCTTGACAACATACTGTGCCTATACATAGCAATGCGAAAATGACAGATGCGAAATGATTATAATACGGCAAGACTAATTTCATTCATAACTTTCGATGTAGGAATGAAATTCGGGTTTGCCTATTCGAAAAATTTCGCATTGATATGTAAATCTACAGCTAAGTATCGCGTCGTGAAAATCACTATATTTGCCATAGGCCGCTGAAGTCGTGGATCTATAATATTAGTTACTGGCACACATTCCTTTTTTTTTATTTTTCATGTTTCATTAACAGTTGACAATCAGATGCTATGTGGCTCCAGTTAGATGGAACAATTCTAAGGAGCCACTTGTATGGCGCTCATTAAGAATTGTTGATGGCGCGGGGTTGGTGGTGAGTTGTTGCGAATTGTTCCAGTTTCCACAAAAATTAACAATTGAGGTGAAATTACCCATATAACAAATCGTGTGTACCCCGTTGTTACCGTATTGCATTGCTGATCAGTAATAAAAACTGGATGCAAAATAGTGCATTTCTGTGTATCAGACAATATCATCAGAAGTTTTTCCGAGACCGATTTCATTTTTAAATAAATGCTGCTAAATGTGTTTATGCATCAATAATTAAATTGGTTAGGTGCAATAAATTATGTTCAAAAATAGGTCAATGGTGATTAATGATTCAACTATGAAAGTGTTACATTTTATATTCACTTTATGCATCTAACAAGAAATCTCACCCGGAGCGGTAGGTCAAATTAAATTTTCCTTTTTATATTTACGAAGAGTAAAGAACATTTCACAATCGATTTTTTTTTTAAATTGTTTGCTAAACAATTTCAACAAAACCGTTAAAGAATTCTGACATGAAATATACGGTTCTGAGATGCTGTTGAAGAAGCACTTAATAAATTCTTTTCATTTGATTTCATTAAATTTGTAGACACAAATGTTCATTTCGTTTTTTCTTTCATTTAATTATTTTTAATCAAGTTCGATGCACTTTTGTAATTGAATATTCATTTTTCTCGATATTAGAATATGCTCTTTACATCCCAGTTTTATTGATATTGCTGCTGCATTTTGCGATTGTGTTTTATTCTCAAAATAAATTCTAGACACAATTAACGTAACTAATGCAGAGTTAACATAATTTGATAAACTTCAACTTTTGACTTAGTTTTTTTGACTAAAATCGCCTCAAATTAAATAAGGACTTTCGTTTGACATTTGGATTTTGCGTAGTTCGAACAGTTTAATTCTCCGAATAATTCAAGCGTCAGACGACAGTGTTATTTCGGCTAGAGATGAGCGGGTTGCCCGAAACTTCGAAAAACCCGACCCGAACCCGAATTTTTTTTTCGGGTTCATGGGTTTCGGGTTTCGAAAATTTTAATCGGGTCGGGTTCGGTCCGGGCCGGGTTTTGAAACTGTTCGGGTTTTGGGTATCGAAAAATTTTATCGGGTCGGGTTTCGAAAAATGGTCGACCTGCTCATCTCTAATTTCGGCCGGGCAACCGGGTGGCAAAAAGTTATTTTAGGAAATGTTAGAGCCAATAGAGTACTTTTCGGAAAATAATTGTCAATTTGACAGCAGGCTGCGTATTTTTCAATGGTTCGACGGGACACATGGCAGCCTGGTGCTAAAAATTACAGCATATCACTTATGATGGCATTGACGAATGCTTTACAACGCACCAATTTTCTTCTCGACTCCAGGCTGTATTCTTGAGCTATGTTCGTAGAAATACAGAAGGCAGTGACAGCGTGGTCTCAAGTAGAAAATAAGTGCGATGTAAAACATTTGTGAATGCAATAAAATTGATAAACGAATTTCTAACACCAGACTAGTTCAATGCACATAGAGGGCATCCTGGTGTGAAATTGAAAACTATTGCACCGTAAAAGTACTGGTGGATTCAAATTTTCCATACATCATTTTATGAGACCAGCCTGCTTTCCCCGAATTGGCTACTGCAGTACCACTTTAAGGCGAGTCTATAGAATCAATTTTTTTTAAATATTGAATGAATGCAATAATAGTTAATAGCTGTGCTAGGGAAAATAACCGAAAAACCAACCAGAACTCTTCCCGGGATTTCGAATTTCGATTCTCAGTTCGTTGCATTCTTTGAAGCAATTTGAAAAACAGAACACTCTTTCATTGGACAGTATCAGTACCTTTTTACGATTAATGTTACGTTAAAAATAATTATAAAAAAATAACATTTTCACAAAATAATCTTTTTTTATCGTTTGAAAAATATTGCCGTGGAACGCAACGCAACCTTGCGAAGAAAGAGAGAAAAGATTTTGTATGGATTTATTCATACGAAATCTTTTCTCTCTTTCATCGTAAGGTTTTTATGCGTTGCACGTCAGAATAGGTCAACGTTTATTTCTCATTGGCTTAACTCTCCATTATTTACCTTATTTTACATATTTCTTAGCAAAACAAGTTGATTTCTTTAAAAAAATCTTTGTGTAGTCTAACTCAATACAGTTACACAATTGACAGAAAATGCTTCCGAGTGGACTGAACGACTTTGGGCATCGATTCTCATGATTTTTGTAACTTCGTAGTTTTCAGTGTGTTGTCCATTATTCGTAAATTCTACGCAGACATTAAGTCTCGAAAGTGATGAGAATCAACCAAAGCCCTCATGTTAATTCTACAGATAGTTTCAGATACTTTCTATGCTAGCCCAATTAACCAAATTCTTCCGCGGAAATTCGTTCGGACAAAGAACAATGAAAGCTTTCAAAAGCTTTCAAAATCTTCTTTTGTTCAATGTCCGAACGACTTTCGTCGCAAGAATTTGATAAATTGCGTAGTCAACACGCTGCACATGCATGTGCACTTGTGGTTACTTTTGTACAATCGAAGAATGACACATTTTCCTTTCATTTTCCACAGATGTGGGAGTGTTGGGAAGCAATACAAGCCTTCAAGTGATCATGAATTAAAACTAAAAAAAAACCTTTTTAATAATAATTTTGGAGGAATTCGTTGTTTTTTACATTACGAAATGAGTCTTCTGAATGAAAGTCAATAAAACGATTCAACTTCATACGTGCCTTTAACAATTATTTTTCTTTTCAACATTTCCTTTCATCAAGTATATATTTTACCTTTTAAAGCAAGCCAAGCAACAAAACAAACAATTCATCTATGACTTATTGAATTCCAAACATTCAAATATGCAGGATTATGATGAAAAGCATCTGTGGATATGATTACATACGTACATACACCCACACACATTGTACGCGGTACTATTTGTATTTTATTTGGATTTCCATTCAATTATCATTCTCGCTTAAAATATTGAAATGAGCGTTTATTGAAGGGAATATTTTAAATTCCAAGTAATGGTGCAACTTGGTAAATGTAAAAGATTTTGTTGAGTAAAATTTTGTTCGGTGTGGACTCGGAGCATATATTTATATAAACATCATACGAAGCGTAAAAACACAATCATAAGCACAACCGAAATTATTATTTTGCATTATGCAATAACAGCGAATAAATATTTGCATATTTCTTTTTCAAATGGAAATGTGAAACAATACAAAAGTTTTATTGTGCTGGAATGAAGAGGGAAAATGTTATTTCGTGTGCAGTTACCCTTTAGTGTATTGGGTTAACCTACATTTTAGTAGCTAGGGATATAGCTGTCTGTGACACTGTAACTCCAATGAAAATGTAGAAAAACATGCCAGGCACATAGAACCGTAAAAAATTTCTTTTCTCATTAATAATTCTTGGTGTCCATTGGAATAAAAGGAACTCATTGCTGAACTATGGCAGGTATGTACTCTGTATTGAATCAGTGAAATGATATCAGTTCGTTGTTGCTGCAGGTGTTTTTATAAAATTTCACACGAGCCTTAGGACGAATCAGCACTTCAGCTGAAAACTAAACTTGAATAAAATATACCCAATTGGGACGGCATCTTTTTTAAGTTAAAGCTTTTGCAACGGTATGCCGTTTTCTTCTTACAAAATGCCATTTTTTGGTTAAAAGTGTCTCGAAAAAGGTTGAGACACAACGTTTTTACGATAAATAGGAAAACATAAGCTCATAAAGCATTGGAAAGCCAATATTGAAAAACCAGTTAGAAGCAACGGGAAAAAACCCAAACCAACCCATACTTTCCATTAAAAAAAAATTTCCTCAATCTTCTCCTTAACTTACTGTCATTAACACTTAAAATTGGACAGTGACGTTACAATTTATTGTATTTTCTTTTGTTTTATAATGTCAGTGACCATTTTCAAATGATGTGACTTCTGCAAATATTGAACTCCTTAAGAGTGCACACTGCTTACAAAAGAGTCATCTGTCGGAATCTTTTCAACTAATGAAAATTTGTATTGAAAAAGCCGCAATTTTCTGTAATGTTTTTCTCTTAAAGCCTCAAATGAAAACCTATTCCCAAACAAAATTGCGGAAACACTTTTGGAAAAAACATTTACATTTGCTAGAAATGTGAATTCCAATATTTCCCTGCAAAAGTCAGTCTTTCAGCTTTTCCACTTAATAAACACTTCAAGTCGCATAATTTTTTCGACCATTTTCTCGATTTTTAATTTAGCCATGAAGTCCTAAGTAGTACCCGCTGACTGGAGCTTCGGTGTTATTGCTCCGATCTTTAAGAAGGGCAACCGTAAAGTTTGTAGCAACTACAGAGGGATTTCACTTTTGAGCGTGGTCGGAAAGGTTTATGCTAGTGTGCTAGTAGATCGGGTTAGGGTTATAGTGGAAGAGGTTCTGGACGAGGCTCAGAGTGGTTTCAGACCTCTGAGAGGGTGTCAGGATCAGATCTTTTGTCTTAGGCAGGCTATAGAAAAGCTCTTGAGAGGAATATTGATCTGTACTTATGCATCATCGACTTGGAAAAGGCATTTGATCGGGTACCGAGGCAAAAGCTGTTCGAGGTGCTTAGCGAATACGGGGTTAATGGAGGTTTATTGGGCGCCATTAAAAGCATCTACTCAGGGAGCAAGGCTGCGGTAAGGATAGATGGTGAAATTAGTGAGGCTTTCGAGGTTAATGAGGGCGTTCGTCAGGGTTGTTGTCTCTCTCCTCTTCTGTTCATAATTTTCATGGACAAAATCATCAAGCAGGCCAATTTGCCGGGGAATGTGGAAATTGGGGATGTAATTATGAAAATCCTGGCCTATGCGGATGATTTAACCCTATTAGCAGATAATGCCGATGATTTGCAGAGGGGGATTGACTGCCTGAATGTAGCATGTGAGGAGTACGGGATGAAGATAAGCGTCGGCAAAACAAAGGTTATGCATGTTGGCAAATTTAGGAAAGACGTAGTGTGCAGTTTAAATGGGGAGCAGTTGGAACAGGTTTCTGAGTTTAGATATTTAGGGGCCATGTTTTCAGAGGATGGAAAGTTAGTTAGGGAATTTGAGGAAAGGAGGAGAATGGGAAATGCGGTGGCCAGTCAGTTGAGGTCTCATGTGTTTAACAGGAAGGAATTAAGTAGCGGCACAAAGTTAGCTATTCACAGATCAATCTTCAGGCCGACAATTTTATATGGTAGTGAAAGTTGGGTGGACTGCGGATACCTTGTGCATGACTTGGAGGTTTCAGATATGAGGGTTCTTAGGAGCATAGCAAAAGTGAATCGGAGGGAACAGTGGGACAATCATATCAGGAACGACGACATCAGAGAAAATTTAGGGGTTAGGTCAGTGGAGGAGGCGGCAAGGGTTATCGTCTGAGATGGTAC
>CM055403.1:74714867-74728014 GCA_029228625.1 Pseudolycoriella hygida
GTTCGGGTTTCGGGTTTCGAAAATATTAATCGGGTCGGGTTCTGTCCGGGTCGGGTTTAGAAACAATTCGGGTTTCGGGTTTGGAAAAATTTTATCGGGTCGGGTTTCGAAAAATGGTCGACCTGCTCATCTCTAATTTCGGCCGGGCAACCGGGTGGCAAAAAGTTATTTTAGGAAATGTTAGAGCCAATAGAGTACTTTTCGGAAAATAATTGTCAATTTGACAGCAGGCTGCGTATTTTTCAATGGTTCGACGGGACACATGGCAGCCTGGTGCTAAAAATTACAGCATATCACTTATGATGGCATTGACGAATGCTTTACAACGCACCAATTTTCTTCTCGACTCCAGGCTGTATTCTTGAGCTATGTTCGTAGAAATACAGAAGGCAGTGACAGCGTGGTCTCAAGTAGAAAATAAGTGCGATGTAAAACATTTGTGAATGCAATAAAATTGATAAACGAATTTCTAACACCAGACTAGTTCAATGCACATAGAGGGCATCCTGGTGTGAAATTGAAAACTATTGCACCGTAAAAGTACTGGTGGATTCAAATTTTCCATACATCATTTTATGAGACCAGCCTGCTTTCCCCGAATTGGCTACTGCAGTACCACTTTAAGGCGAGTCTATAGAATCAATTTTTTTTAAATATTGAATGAATGCAATAATAGTTAATAGCTGTGCTAGGGAAAATAACCGAAAAACCAACCAGAACTCTTCCCGGGATTTCGAATTTCGATTCTCAGTTCGTTGCATTCTTTGAAGCAATTTGAAAAACAGAACACTCTTTCATTGGACAGTATCAGTACCTTTTTACGATTAATGTTACGTTAAAAATAATTATAAAAAAATAACATTTTCACAAAATAATCTTTTTTTATCGTTTGAAAAATATTGCCGTGGAACGCAACGCAACCTTGCGAAGAAAGAGAGAAAAGATTTTGTATGGATTTATTCATACGAAATCTTTTCTCTCTTTCATCGTAAGGTTTTTATGCGTTGCACGTCAGAATAGGTCAACGTTTATTTCTCATTGGCTTAACTCTCCATTATTTACCTTATTTTACATATTTCTTAGCAAAACAAGTTGATTTCTTTAAAAAAATCTTTGTGTAGTCTAACTCAATACAGTTACACAATTGACAGAAAATGCTTCCGAGTGGACTGAACGACTTTGGGCATCGATTCTCATGATTTTTGTAACTTCGTAGTTTTCAGTGTGTTGTCCATTATTCGTAAATTCTACGCAGACATTAAGTCTCGAAAGTGATGAGAATCAACCAAAGCCCTCATGTTAATTCTACAGATAGTTTCAGATACTTTCTATGCTAGCCCAATTAACCAAATTCTTCCGCGGAAATTCGTTCGGACAAAGAACAATGAAAGCTTTCAAAAGCTTTCAAAATCTTCTTTTGTTCAATGTCCGAACGACTTTCGTCGCAAGAATTTGATAAATTGCGTAGTCAACACGCTGCACATGCATGTGCACTTGTGGTTACTTTTGTACAATCGAAGAATGACACATTTTCCTTTCATTTTCCACAGATGTGGGAGTGTTGGGAAGCAATACAAGCCTTCAAGTGATCATGAATTAAAACTAAAAAAAAACCTTTTTAATAATAATTTTGGAGGAATTCGTTGTTTTTTACATTACGAAATGAGTCTTCTGAATGAAAGTCAATAAAACGATTCAACTTCATACGTGCCTTTAACAATTATTTTTCTTTTCAACATTTCCTTTCATCAAGTATATATTTTACCTTTTAAAGCAAGCCAAGCAACAAAACAAACAATTCATCTATGACTTATTGAATTCCAAACATTCAAATATGCAGGATTATGATGAAAAGCATCTGTGGATATGATTACATACGTACATACACCCACACACATTGTACGCGGTACTATTTGTATTTTATTTGGATTTCCATTCAATTATCATTCTCGCTTAAAATATTGAAATGAGCGTTTATTGAAGGGAATATTTTAAATTCCAAGTAATGGTGCAACTTGGTAAATGTAAAAGATTTTGTTGAGTAAAATTTTGTTCGGTGTGGACTCGGAGCATATATTTATATAAACATCATACGAAGCGTAAAAACACAATCATAAGCACAACCGAAATTATTATTTTGCATTATGCAATAACAGCGAATAAATATTTGCATATTTCTTTTTCAAATGGAAATGTGAAACAATACAAAAGTTTTATTGTGCTGGAATGAAGAGGGAAAATGTTATTTCGTGTGCAGTTACCCTTTAGTGTATTGGGTTAACCTACATTTTAGTAGCTAGGGATATAGCTGTCTGTGACACTGTAACTCCAATGAAAATGTAGAAAAACATGCCAGGCACATAGAACCGTAAAAAATTTCTTTTCTCATTAATAATTCTTGGTGTCCATTGGAATAAAAGGAACTCATTGCTGAACTATGGCAGGTATGTACTCTGTATTGAATCAGTGAAATGATATCAGTTCGTTGTTGCTGCAGGTGTTTTTATAAAATTTCACACGAGCCTTAGGACGAATCAGCACTTCAGCTGAAAACTAAACTTGAATAAAATATACCCAATTGGGACGGCATCTTTTTTAAGTTAAAGCTTTTGCAACGGTATGCCGTTTTCTTCTTACAAAATGCCATTTTTTGGTTAAAAGTGTCTCGAAAAAGGTTGAGACACAACGTTTTTACGATAAATAGGAAAACATAAGCTCATAAAGCATTGGAAAGCCAATATTGAAAAACCAGTTAGAAGCAACGGGAAAAAACCCAAACCAACCCATACTTTCCATTAAAAAAAAATTTCCTCAATCTTCTCCTTAACTTACTGTCATTAACACTTAAAATTGGACAGTGACGTTACAATTTATTGTATTTTCTTTTGTTTTATAATGTCAGTGACCATTTTCAAATGATGTGACTTCTGCAAATATTGAACTCCTTAAGAGTGCACACTGCTTACAAAAGAGTCATCTGTCGGAATCTTTTCAACTAATGAAAATTTGTATTGAAAAAGCCGCAATTTTCTGTAATGTTTTTCTCTTAAAGCCTCAAATGAAAACCTATTCCCAAACAAAATTGCGGAAACACTTTTGGAAAAAACATTTACATTTGCTAGAAATGTGAATTCCAATATTTCCCTGCAAAAGTCAGTCTTTCAGCTTTTCCACTTAATAAACACTTCAAGTCGCATAATTTTTTCGACCATTTTCTCGATTTTTAATTTAGCCATGAAGTCCTAAGTAGTACCCGCTGACTGGAGCTTCGGTGTTATTGCTCCGATCTTTAAGAAGGGCAACCGTAAAGTTTGTAGCAACTACAGAGGGATTTCACTTTTGAGCGTGGTCGGAAAGGTTTATGCTAGTGTGCTAGTAGATCGGGTTAGGGTTATAGTGGAAGAGGTTCTGGACGAGGCTCAGAGTGGTTTCAGACCTCTGAGAGGGTGTCAGGATCAGATCTTTTGTCTTAGGCAGGCTATAGAAAAGCTCTTGAGAGGAATATTGATCTGTACTTATGCATCATCGACTTGGAAAAGGCATTTGATCGGGTACCGAGGCAAAAGCTGTTCGAGGTGCTTAGCGAATACGGGGTTAATGGAGGTTTATTGGGCGCCATTAAAAGCATCTACTCAGGGAGCAAGGCTGCGGTAAGGATAGATGGTGAAATTAGTGAGGCTTTCGAGGTTAATGAGGGCGTTCGTCAGGGTTGTTGTCTCTCTCCTCTTCTGTTCATAATTTTCATGGACAAAATCATCAAGCAGGCCAATTTGCCGGGGAATGTGGAAATTGGGGATGTAATTATGAAAATCCTGGCCTATGCGGATGATTTAACCCTATTAGCAGATAATGCCGATGATTTGCAGAGGGGGATTGACTGCCTGAATGTAGCATGTGAGGAGTACGGGATGAAGATAAGCGTCGGCAAAACAAAGGTTATGCATGTTGGCAAATTTAGGAAAGACGTAGTGTGCAGTTTAAATGGGGAGCAGTTGGAACAGGTTTCTGAGTTTAGATATTTAGGGGCCATGTTTTCAGAGGATGGAAAGTTAGTTAGGGAATTTGAGGAAAGGAGGAGAATGGGAAATGCGGTGGCCAGTCAGTTGAGGTCTCATGTGTTTAACAGGAAGGAATTAAGTAGCGGCACAAAGTTAGCTATTCACAGATCAATCTTCAGGCCGACAATTTTATATGGTAGTGAAAGTTGGGTGGACTGCGGATACCTTGTGCATGACTTGGAGGTTTCAGATATGAGGGTTCTTAGGAGCATAGCAAAAGTGAATCGGAGGGAACAGTGGGACAATCATATCAGGAACGACGACATCAGAGAAAATTTAGGGGTTAGGTCAGTGGAGGAGGCGGCAAGGTTTAGTCGTCTGAGATGGTACGGGCACGTTCAAAGGATGGGTAATAGTAGGCTCCCAAAGAGGATATTGAATGCACAGGTCCCGGGTGTACGTCCTAGGGGTAGGCCAAGGAGAAGGTTCATAGACTCAATTAAATCAGATTTAGGAGTTAGGGGGCTTTCACTGGGCGAGCAAACTATCTCCTTGGCAGAGGATAGAAGGGTATGGAGGGGGGTGGTCAATGACCACCGGGTTGCGGCTTAAAGACCCCACACCGGAAGGTATAAACGGTCTATAAAGTTTGATGATGATGATGATGATGATGATGAGTGTGTTTGCTCACTTAATCTTTAACTGAATAATCAATTTAAATGACAGAAATCATTTTCTAAAAGTCAGAAATTGATACAAAAAATTTTTAGTTGATGATTGCAAATAAAAATGGCCGCCCTCTTTGTTGGCTTTTGACGCTTACAAATATTTGCAAATGTATCAACTCAAAAAGTTTTTGTAGAAAATGTGGATTTTTGTTTTTGAAATTCGATCCAAAGATTTCAAGATATACAACTGCCTGAAAGATTCGAGATCGAGAAAAAGTGGCGGCTGTTTACCAAATAAATGAACGTATTCACTATAAGAGATAATGTTGCAAAATATTTTTTTACTTTCTTTTTTGGTGTCGGCAACACTAAAACTTCGATTGTTAAGAAAACGCAGACAATTTTGTTCGTTTTTAAGACAACAGCGAATTATGTATTGCAATTATTTGCTGATGTACGATGCCATGTTTATTTTGTTCTTACATCATGAAGACATTTTCTTTGCAATTATATTTTGCTAGTTTTATTTGTACAATGTGCACTAACTATGTTCGTTATGATATCTTCCTTAGTGTTTACATGTTGATACGCTCCCAGTTGTACACATAGTGCAGCGTAACTCCACTCTAGATGTGAAAATAATTTTATATAAAACAAAACCCGTATTATCTTCTTGGGCTAGGAACGTATAAGTATTATACTTAGTATTTATATGCAGTCATCAATTGTAGAAATCTACAACACCATACAGCTACATTCATGTCCAATTAGCTTAAAGAAAATTATTCTAAACAATTCTATGCATTGAGACTGCTACTATACAAGAGTGGTGACTGTTTAACTTCATATTAATGTTGTAGTTTCAACAAAGCCCTTAATTGTTTAGATATACTTGACATTTTATTTTAAAGTCGTATTGTTATTTGGGTTAAATACCGAGTTAAGTACGTAATTTGAATAACGATATTTGCATAAGACTTAACAAGAAGAAGAAGATTCGTGCATGTGGTAATTAATTTTACATTTCGTATTAGTTACATAAGATGCGGTTACTAAAGTATGCAAGATATACAATTGAGATTTTCTTACAAAGAGCGAACGTAAATGGGCTTATCGTCTTTGTAAGAGTTGACCGAGCAAACAATGATTTTATCAACGATTGGTATCATTGGTATCAACAAAGAGCCTTTATAACTTCGGACTCGATTCTAGCAGTCTTTTTTTGCGTCTAGTAATAGCGATCATACTTTAGACCGACACTATCAATGGGCGCCTGTTATTAGTCAATTTTGAACGCTATTAACAGGCGCTTTTCAATCGTCTTGACGAGCGCTTGGCAATCGTTTTAGCAATCGCTTGGCAATCGTCTTGACAAGCACTTGGCAATCGCCTTGACAATCGCTTGGCAATCGTCTTGACAAACACTTGGCAATCGTTTTGACAGGTGTTTGCCAATCGTTTTGACAAGCGCTTGGCAATCGTATTGACAAGCGCTTGGTAATCGTCTTGACAAGCGCTTGGCATTCGTCTTGCCAATCGCTTGGCAATCCACTTGACAAGCACTTGGCAATCGTCTTGACAATCGCTTGGCAATCGTCTTTACAAGCACTTGGCAATCGCTTGCCATTCGTCTTGACAAATGTTTGTCAATCGTCTTGACAAGCACTTGGCAATCGTCTTGACAAGCACTTGGCAATCGTCTTGACAAGCACTTGGCAATCGTCTTGACAAGCACTTGACAATCGTTTTGACAAGCGCTTGGCATTCGTCTTGACAAGCGCTTGGCATTCGTCTTGACAAGCGCTTGGAAATCGTCTTAACAAGCGCTTGGCATTCGTCTTGACAAGCACTTGTCAATCGTCTTGACAAGCGCTTGGCAATCGTTTTGACAAGCGCTTGGTAATCGTTTTGACAAGAGCTTGGCAATCGTTTTGACAAGAGCTTGGCAATCGTTTTGACATGCACCTAGCAATCGTTTTGACAAGCGCCTGGCAACAGTTTTGGCAAGCGCCTGGCAATCGTTTTGACAAGCGCCTAGCAATCGTATTGACAGGCGGCTATTAACTTGAAGATGGGAATCTTCTGCCGAATAGTATCTTATGTCAACGTACTATACTACAATATGAATATTCTTTTCAACACCATTCGTTTTTACCCTTTCATCCGTGTAAATGACTTCAAAAAAATTCCTCTCTGACTCCGTAGACATTAGTTCATGTATAATTTTATCAATGCAAATATCGTTATTCAAATTTATCGTTTCGGCCATTCTAACTTGTTGTCTTTATAAACCATACTATTTTTCTGGGAAATTTTATCATATTTTAAGTATACAGCAACTTGTGGTCAAACGATCTATGTAAAAGTTAATATGGCAGACTTTGGACAACTCCATGTAACTTTTGAATCAGAATCTCAAACAGACGAGACGCCTGTATTTACACACACATTACCCATAATAATAATGTCTTATGCATTCATGCATAATGATAATTTATGTTAACTGAATTTGAATAATTTATAAAACCACAGAAAAGCCAATTTGAACTCTATGTGTTTGAGGGTTGTATTTTAGAATACATACGAAAATATAATTTAAATTATTTTCCTATGGCTGATAAAACACGAATTAAAACTAGATTATTATGAATTGTTGCCGGAGTTGTAATATTACTGTAGATATCACATTGATATACAAAGGTGTGGGTGGCAGAACCGTTTGTAATTACAGAAAAAGCTTAATTTGAATGGTCACGCTAGCAAAATTATACTAGGAAATTTATTTCAAATAGTTTGCCATTAAATTGTATGTACTAGGTGCTTGCGTTATTTTGTGAGGATGTTTGAGCTGATTTTCAATGGAAGCATCGATAATTCAATTAATTGCAATAAATCAGCAGTTTCAATGTTACCGCATGAACTTTTCGTAGAATTTAACATCATAAGTTCAAGCGGTATTTAAGAAGCAGCACCTACATTAACCTGATGAGCTTTGGCATGCAAAGGGTGCATATATTTACATCATTTTTGCATCATTTAAACTATGTGGAAGTGAAGCTAACGCTTATAAAGAAGTGATGCGTAAATGATGTAAAAGTGATAGAAAATACAGTTAGGATTTCGCCACCATTCAACTATCATTTCTACATCGCGTCATTTTTAGCACATTTAGCACTCGAATTTGTTTTCTATCTACCTTATGCCTAGGTGAGCTTGAATGTCGCAATACATGCATGGGACTCTGCTTTAAGCTCCGCTAAATGCTGAAGGTGTTACACACCGTAGATGGCATTCAAATAGTGAGCACGCTTTTTTGGGGGGAGGGGCGATTGAGAAAAGCGTGCGCTCCGTACATTTCGAGTTTTTTTTTCATGTATTTTTGCGTGCAATGTTGAAGGACCGACTAAGATGTATCTTTTTTAGCGTGCGCACTATTTGAATGGCCCCTAAGGATGATTGCTTCCAGGGGAAAGGATCCCAATTTGGACATAATCTACTGTAAGTCAGATCAGCGATGTTTCGGAGGATCGAGACTGAAGATTACATCATTGACAACATTATATACGATAATAAAATTTTAGCGTCACTAACGTTACCAATATATTGGAAAGAATACCATGACAACGAAAGATTCATCGGTTTTTACGTGAAAAATCTCCGGATTACTTTTGTTTACACAAATAAGAGATAAGAATAATTGAAATTGGAAATATTTCTGAATTCTTAAACCATAATCTTTCATGTCTTTATCAATTTAGATGGTAGCACGTGATTTTTAAAATGAAAATATCCGAACGCAATCCCGAACTAGTCTTTCCCAAAGAAAATGGATTTTCATTAGTTTCCATACGGTTTTAGTTGGTATGGGTTAGCATTTTATCAGTTGTATTTATCTTCGCATTATAGTGATGGGTCCAACAGCACATACATGAAACGAAATTCCTTCTCAACCCAAAAGGATTTTGATTGATAGCACTTTGAAATTACTTTGCAGAAAAAATAGCCTAAAAATACGTCTGTTGTTACAAAAACACATGTGAAACACGCAGTCATATCACATCAAAATCATAAAAAACGTATTATAGAAAATCTTTCTATATTACATCGCGTATCGTACATTTTCGTGGTGAATGACAAAAAAATCTATCAAGTCAACCGTTGTTGGTAAGGTTTTCTATATTTTGTTAACATTATTATTCCTTTATATAAAGTAGTATCAAAGTGCAATCAATCAAATTCCTATGGGCTTTGACACACTCACAGCTCACTTGAATGTGAAATTAAAATTTCATTTATTTCGTTTTCTTACACTGTAGCGTGTGAAAGGTATGTACAGTAGTATCATGAATCAGCTAACCATCTACATTTAAAGTCACGAAAAAAATTTCAATAAATTAATTAATTGTATTCGAAATGTGGCCATGTAAATTAGTCTAGTTCTGTTGGTGATAGGAAACATTCTTTCATTTCTTTTGCTGTGAATTTAAGAAACCATAGAAAAACTCCACATGTGAAGTGAAGCTTGAAAATTTGTAATCAACTTTTATTTGTCCAATAGACGCGCATTAGGAGTAAAAGTGATTGGCAATTTGTGTTATAGATAGTCCACAAATTAAACAGATTTTCTTTAACATCCAATCGACGCTCAATCTCATGACAAAAAGATGTATTCCCATTGTAAATGAATAGATCTTTTTGACATGGTAGCGACGTAAGTACAAAGTACAAGTAAATCAAAGTCCCTGCGACATAAGAGTACCTGTGTGTACTGTTCAGTTTAGACCCATTTTTGTGTCCATTTACATTGTCTCATAAAGAGATGATTTATCATATCATCAGATAGATATTTGATTGTGTAAATGTCAACTGTCCACGTACTGCTAGTGTACGCCATAATGGAAATAATGTAGCCTTGTTTCATGTACAATGTACACCAGTGTTGTATGCCTCTTAACACATCTTGGGCATTCAATTACAGTACGACCAGCACTCATATTTTTAACGTCAACTTCAGCTTAAAATGAATTTGGTATGTACTTACCCAACCGGATGACAGTTCATTGTTTAAGTTAATGACTTTTTGAATAGACACCAACTTCATGGAAATTTCAAAACTGCAGATATCTTGATTGCTAATTCTATTCAATGTGAAATTAGGTTGCGAATTTGATAGTTCGTACGTATTTCATTTTTTATGAAACTACAGTTCGTTTAGCGTAGATTCCAAAATCGAATTTGATGTTTAATCGATGCGGGTGTGACCACAGAGGCCTTTTCTCAATGAATTTGCTTTGGTCGCAACTGCAACTACGAATCAAATGCTTGGTTACATTCGATTCCTTCCCAGAACATTGGTATCTTAATGGACAACAACTCCATCAGGATCTGTATCGGTTTGCGTTTGGGCTGCAATATTTGTTCGAGACATACTTGTTTATGAGGATCTATTGTGTCATCTAAAGGTCTACATGGACTTAGCTGTCAAAAAAGTGCTGGAAGATATCAAAGACATACTGAATTAAATGATATTATCAGTCGAACGCTTGCTTCCTTACATGTCTTTACAAAATTAGAACCAACAGGTCTTTCGGGGAACGATGGAAAGAAACCAGATGGTGTAACTTTGACACCATGGTTTAAAGGGAAACCGCTAATTTGGGACGCAACTTGCGTTGACACGTTTGCTAATTCATGTTTGTCAAAAACATCAATAAATCCTCGGAACCTTGCGGATTCAGCAGGATTTGAGGAGCACAAAGATTACTCCAATCTTCTTTCTACAAATAATTACACTCTTCTCGCTTTCGCAGTTGAAACAATGGGACAATGGAGCATAGAGTCAATTAAATTTGTTGAAAAAGTCGGCAAAAGATTGTAAGATTTAAGTGGCTATCCGCGATCAAAATTCTACCTCAAACAAAGGATTTCGATGGCAAAACAACGGTACAATGTCGCTTGCATAATGGGCACAATTCCACCAGCGCAACCATTGCAAGAGATATTTTACCTTTAATATTTGTAACGTTTTGAGAGTTTAAGAGCGGGACTAGGACGCCTTCTCTGTGGAAAAGTATGTCACAATAAAAAAAAAATCCAAAAAACTTCACATTCAGTATTACTTAAAAAAATCAAAACAAAAGACTGTCACATCCCTGGAATGTGTGTGTAACTTTCAATTTTCATCATCATCATCATTAAACTTTATAGACCATTAAGTTCCTTTCGGAGTGAGGTCTTTATGACACAACCCTAGGAAGGTGTACCACTTCTCTTCATGCACTCCTATCGCCCGCCAAGGACATGGTTTGTTGCCCCACAGAAGGTCCGCTAACTTCTAAATCTGATTTAATTGAACCTATAAACCTTCTCCTTGGTCTATCCCTTGGCCTAACCCCCGAGACCTGTAAATCTAAGATCCTTTTTGGTAGCCTGTTATTAGCCAGCGCGGACGACTAGCCCTCGCCTTTTCTTTCGCTGACGAAACTCCCAAGTTTTCCCTAATGTCATTATCCCACTGTTCCCTCCGATTGGCCTTCCTAAGAACCCTCATATCAGAAATCTCCAGGTCATCCACGATATATCCACAGTCCTCCCAACTCTCACTACATACACAATTTTCGGTCTGAAAATTGACCTGTGGATAGCTAACTTTTTTTCTCTACTCAACTCGTTTTTGTTGAACACGTGCGACCTGAATTAGTCGCCTACCGCGTTTCTCATTTTCCTTCTTTCCCCAACTTCCCTGACAAACTTGCCATCCTCCGAAAAAATGGTTCCTAAGTACTCGAACTCAGAAAACTGCTTTAGCTTCTCCCCATTCAAACTGCAAGCAATCTCCTTCCGAGATATGTCGACATGCATAACCTTAGTTGTCCCCACACTTACCTTCATCCCATACTCCTCACATGCGGCATTCAGGCAGTCTACCCCATCCTGTAAATCCCTGGGATTATCTGCCAGCAGAATCAAGCGTAAAAAAAATGAATAGAAACAAATTTGTATCCAAGTTCATGGAAAAGATCCATAAAGGACTGTATACATAATTCAGTGCTGTCATACATGCCAGAAATATTGGAAATGTCACACATTAGACATGCGAAAATAGGCATGCGTCGTGAGTCTATGAATCTTTTTTTTAAAAGTAAACAAAATTACGGAAAACAAAAGAATTCTGTAATATTTCGTAACTGCTTTCAATGTCAATGTTTCGTGGTGCAATTTTCTCTTGCCTTGCAGGAATCGAAAAGATTGAGTACTGATACAGCTGAGAGAATATAAACCACTACACTCTCCTGTATTTTGTGGGTTTCGTGTGGAGTATTTTTTTGTATGATTTTTTACATTGAAAATATGGGTTCCACACGAAACGAACGAAAACGTCAAAGTGTAGTTTTACATTTTCTCTTAGCTGTACCTCGTAAACGTTAAGCAAACGGTAGACGCCTTTTGACTTCTCAAATTTCCTACAAGTCCCTTTCAGTATTGAATTCAATTATAAATAGAAAAAAGCACAGCCTTCAAGCCATTATGTAAGTGAAACCATATAAGCGACGTCGTCCATAGACATCATAACATAAATCTGAGAAATACAACAAAAACATTATTCTTCCGTGTGAGCAAATAATGAAACAAAACATAGGAGGGACCCGTACGTATCAGAGTAGATGCGGCAAACAGAGTTGATGTTACGAAAAGACTGGAACGTATTTAAGTAAATATTGCGTTCACTTAGACTGTATTGGAAATTGCCCGTTGGGCAATTTTGAGAAACCCGTCCGAAGTAACGATGTAATAGAGAAAATAGAAAAAAATGTTCTCCTCAATTTTGTCTACAACATGACAAAAAACTATTTTTTGGGCTAAGGCCGACCTTAGTACTGACCTAGGGCCTTAAGTGGAAGCTTCGGAGACATACTTCCATAGACAAAAATGTTTCCCTCAAAATCGGAAGAGATTTACTCGAGTTATGTACAAAAAGCACGTAAGGCCCTAACAAAGACTCTTTTTTAGTGCCCTAGCTAAGTCCAAAGACTCAAATCGAAAAATGTTTCTTCCACAAATTGTCGGTCATGCACAGATCTTTCAAACAAAAAAAAATTTTTGAAAATACAAAGAGATTTACTCGAGTTATGTACAAAAAGCACGTAGGGCCCTAACAAAGACTCTTTTTTAGTGCCGTAGCTAAGTCCAAAGACTCAAATCGAAAAATGTTTCTTCCACAAATTGTCGGTCATGTACAGATCTTTCAAACAAAAAAAAATTTTTGAAAATCGGTAAAGATTTACTCGAGTTATGTACAAAAAACACATAGAGCCCTAGCAGAGACTCGTTTTTAGTGCCCTAGCTATGGCCAAGGACTCAAATTCAAAAAGGTTTCTTCCATAAATTGTCGGCCATGCCCAGGTCTTTCAAACAAAAAAAAATTTATGAAAATCAGAAAAGATTTACTCGAGTTATGTACAAAAGGCTAAAAACCACTTA
>CM055403.1:74728514-74750279 GCA_029228625.1 Pseudolycoriella hygida
TTGATATCTTTGAGAAGGAGAATGCTTAGCGAGATTTTCTTTTCTATTCTTTTCCATCGTTTTTTTGTTTATATAGAAAATTCGATAAAAAAGGGCGACTTATTTTTATACATAACTTAACCTCGTTGTTAACCCCTCAATGAAAATCATTTGAATGGCATAAAAGTGTACTTTAACTTTGTGACTTGCTGTATTTTATGTTAGAAAATAATATTGAACAATTTTATTCATTGGTGTTCGCTGTCAAAGTTAATGATGATCGCTGACATGAGAATTTTTAATGAAACTGGTTCTGCGTCATTTAGAAAATAAATGAAAAAAAAATGAAAATCATCCGCGTGGTTAAGTGCGTCTTCTGCATTTATTTGTTTTGAATTATTTTGAGGATGTTATTAATTGTCGTACGCACAAACAAAAACGGGGCGTACGGTTGAAGGGATGGCATGACAAAAGTGCTAAATTACTAGAATTGACTCAGCTGGAAGTGTAATTAAGATTCAGATGTGACAACGATTTTCTGAGTTGTGAAAAGCTCTTCATTTATTAATTTTTATGGAAAATTACTACTTTTCGAATCAAAATTCTTTGTTTTAATATTCAAAGTTGTTACGTAGTACTCAATAGCGTAATGGTTAACATGCCTGTTTGCTAGGTTCTACCCACATTTTGACTATGTGCTTTGAAATCCTTGAACCAACAAAGGGTCATACCAGCGTTACCCACATTACATTCGACTTCCCTTCTCAGTTGTCTTAAAAATAACGGTCGGCGTTTTTTTCACAATAACCTATTCGTGGTTGACGACTTTACAATTGAACAACGACGAATTTGAATGGATTAGTGAAAATCAAATTGATAATTTATTTCCAAAGCACGCAAATGAAATGAAGAAGCATTGTCAACATTTTTGAACCAAAGCGAGAACGGTAAATGTGTTGTAGTCACGCAACGTTTTTAACTAATCGTTTCAATGCAGTTCATAAGAACAGGATAATTGACGAAGTGTCTACCAGTGAAAATAAGTTGAAATATTACACAATTAATTACGTTGTGTCTGAATGAGGCATTACACACGCGTAAGAGTAAGATAATATTTCAAGAGTAGGTACAATGTGCGTTAAACATATTAAGAAACAGAAGACCCCACACCAAAGCTTCTGTAAAGTTTTATGATTGGACCCGTACGAAGTACAAAGGTCCTATACGTTTACTACAAATGCAGGGCTCCCACACATCCAATATTTAAAAAATTATCCGTCTCCACTTTTTTTTCTAAACGGCCGCACCGATCACCCTGAACTTTTTTCCCCTGCAAGGTACATATGTCCCATGGTTCAAGTACAAAGATGAGCAAAATCGATAGGGCAGTTCCGGAAATATGGTCGAAAAGGTGTCCAAAAACATGGTTTTTCGATGGTCATTGAAACTTTTTCACAAATATCTCTAGAATTATGACATTTAGAAAGTTACTTTCAGGGACAAAGTTGTAAGGAATTAATTAGCGAACATGTCTTTCAGGGTTTTGTGGAAAAATGCCTTCTTCCCGATATATAGTCTATTCTAGAATCAATCGGGAGAGATGACTCACATCTAAAGAACTATGGCAGGGAACTTCGGTAGGGCCTTCGACATTACCTTGGGCAATTTTTGGACCCATACGAAGTACAAAGGTCCTATACGTTTACTACAAATTCAGGGCTCAAACCCATCCAATATTTAAAAAATTGTCCGTCTCCACTTTTTTTCTAAACGTCTCCACCGATCACCCTAAACTTTTTTCCTTTGAAAGGCACATGATTCAAGTTCAAAGATGAGCAAAATCGGTCAAGGGGATCCGGAGATATGGTCGAAAAAGTGACCAAAAACATGGTTTTTCGAGGGTCGGTGAAACTTTTTCGCAAATATTTCAGCAAGTATAGTGCGGAAATTCTTCGTTTTGGTGTCAAATTAAAGAATTTGGTCTCACAAAACTGGGAAATTTTTTTTGTGAAAATCGGCCCAGTGGCTTCGGCACTGGAATTGGCGAAATTAAGTTTCTCGGCCGTATACGATTAGGAGATGGTTTTTCGTCAATATTTGCTTAACTATGCAATGCAGAGCTTTACTTTCAAAAGCAAAGTTGTAAAGAATCAAATTTTAGTGAACACATGTCTCAGGGCTTTTGGAAAATATGGCCCAATCCTTGGGATATAGCACTTCTAGAATTGTGAGGGATGACCCATATCTCTAGAACTATGAGAGCTGGAAAGTTGCTTCCAAAGGCGAAGCTTTAGAGAATCAAATTTTAGTGAACAAGTATCTCAGGGTTTTGGAAAAATATGGCCCAATCCTTGGGATATGGCACTTGTAGAATTGTGAGGGATGACCCATATTTCTAGAACTATGAGAGTTGGAAAGTTGCTTCCAAAGGCGAAATTGTAGAGAATCAAATTTTAGCGAAAACGTGTCTCAAGGTTTTGGGTAAGAATGGCCCAATCCTTGTGATAGGGCACTTGTAGAATTGTGAGGGATGACCCATATTTCTAGAACTATGAGAGCTACAAAGTTGCTTCCGAAGGCGAAGTTTTAGAGAATCAAATTTTAGTGAACCCATGTCTCAGGGCTTTGGGAAAATATGGCCCAATCCTTGGGATATGGCACTTCTAGAATTGTGAGGGATGACCCATATCTCTAGAACTATGAGAGCTAGAAAGTTGCTTCCAAAGGCGAGGTTGTAGAGACTAAAATTTTAGAGAGGAGACAAAGCATTTTTCATTGATCTTGTAGGTACGCATAGGTAATTCGGGAGGGTTCTTGACATTATTCTGAGTAATTTCTGTGGGTCGTCGGAATGTTGATAGTTGTAAAAAATTAAAACATTGAATTTTTTTGCTCATTTTGAAAACTTTACAATATATATACTGATACGGGTACGTACGGGTCTCTGCTTATGTTTTTGATTATGATGGAATAAAACGTTTGTCCTCTCTCCCATTTTCTCCCGAATGTGAGAAAATTTATCATGTCAATCAAATAGATCATTAAGCTCTACTAAAACCTATTAGAAACTTTGCTATATTTCAGTTTCAAAGAATGTTACGCGAGTACTTATCGTTAGTTTCTGCTATGGATGAGGTATATCTGGGTACATCATCACCTTTGTTTGAAATGTTATTTTCGCAATTGAACTATTTCGTCATTATATTTTTTAGATAACATTTTATCGATTCCAAGAACTACAGTCAGCAAAATTAACAGAACTGCGAAATGTCAGCAAAATTAACAGAACTGCGAAATTATTCTTTTACTCTGTTTTGTGAGTTTTCACGTTTCGTGGGTATTTACCATGCATGCTTATGGTTGAAGAGAGAAAAAGAGAAACAAACGAAACACAAAATGTGCAATTCTGTTAATTTTGCTGACTGTAACAATGACGAATAATTTGATTCGGTCGAACAGTAAGACCTTTGCCTCAATCAACTATTTGTTGTATGACTTTTCGTGTTCAAAAACTTTCAGTATACGTGGCTGAAATTAGAGGCGCTACGTTGATAAATGGAAGACAGCATTAACTGCTATTAAAAATCAATCAACCGTATACAGTAAGACATGAACAATCTTTTGAAATTTATCTAAATTTATGGTTAACATTACAAACTCGACAGACAAACTTTTATATTAACATGCAAAATAAATATTCACTACGCAGTGCATACGACTTGATTCATATTTACATAAAAATCAATGACTTGCAAAACTTTGAGAAAGGAAATGGTTCAGATATCATTTAGAATTTTTTTTTACATCGAGACTCGCTTTACTTATACGGCAAGGCCTTTGTGTCTTTGACACAACGAATATTGAAGAGAAATTTTTATTCTGTTTGAATTGTATATTTGCCTTAACGTTGACCATGTTGAGTTTATGACATCAACAAAGTGCCTCGTTAGCTTAAAAATTTACAATACAAAAAATATTGATTAGTGAAATTCAAATCTTGGATAGTTAACAACTAAGGCCAGTTTCTTAATGCTTTTATTGACAGAGTGAGTTTTTGATGAATCAGACATTTCAAGCAGTTGTGTTTGCATTTCGAAATCGTTCTGACCACAAATGCATGTTCTGTAATGCCAATGAAAATCATTTTACTATCATTTATTGAAAGACAAGGATAAAATACGACTTAAAGTCTTAATACTTTCTCATAACCACTGTTCATTTGAAACCAATTTCATTTCCTTCATTATACCTACTCTGTATAAACAATGAATCATATCCCCAAAATGAAATGGCACACAGAGTTAATATTGAAATAAAGTTTTAATGAATTTTCAAGAAACTTTTTGTTTCTTATGGAATAATTCAAAAAGATTGCTTTCCGTGCGATATTAACTCTAAACTTATAAATTTAAATTCAACCGAAAAATAATTTCAGAAACTCCTCTTTTGATGTCAACTTGTAAAGCATTTTGTTGTATTCTTATTGAATTCATACTGTTATTGTCTTTGCTCTTGAGCCCTTTTTTTAATTGCAGCTTTGCAGTTTAATTGAAACATCAAGTAATTTTAGTTCGAGAATATTTCTCCATAGCCCAGAGTAGTGGTTTTAGACCTGTACGAAGTACGCGTCTTATGAATTTACGATAAAATTTGCAACCAGTTGGTGGATACCTCGTTTTGGGTTCTAGAAAAGTGAAATTCTCAGCCCGCCGCCTGTCAACACGAAAAATCGCGTAAATTACGACCGATTTTCGAATTTCTTGAGGGCATGGCATAAAGAAAGTCTCACGGTTTCTCGGCGGCTGCCAAAACATTTCTTGGAGCACTGAGAATAATTGACCGGCGCACACCTCTAGGTGCAATGAGACGTTAAAGTACCTAGCCGGTGTGGATTGGAATCGTTAGAATGCACTTAAACATTAATATTGTACGGTATAACAGTGACAATTTCTTTAACTTTGGGCTTTGTGAATATTTTAAGTTTACCCTAAAATTCAGGATTAAGGTAACACAAAAAAAATTTTGTAGAGAAAATTGAGTGAAACTTTTTTGTTCTTTACTACAAGCGACGTAGGGATTGTGTTTATAATATACGTCGCCTACGTATTTTATCCACCGTGCAGATATTACGAACTCCGTGCACGTATTATGTGAGCTCATAATACGTTCGTTACGTATGACATACTAAACAATACTTAAATAGGGTTGATATGTTCACCGCGTATATAATGCGTCACTTGGAGTAGGGGGTTAGAGGGCCTTTTTCACATTGCTGCCTTTTAATAAGACCTTAGTAATGTAGAAAAATCGAGAGAAAAATTGTTTTATATCCAACGGCATTACTTGCGACGAACGTAGGGAATCGTGCGGGTCAGCGCAGCACATGATATATTTTTGCGTCGACAACATTTTCATTTAGATTAGAAACAGTAGAGAACAAAACAGGCTTTTCATGATTACACTGAGAAACTGTTTTTAGCAGTAATGTGGCTATTTTATTAAATTTTGAGGGCGTTTCGTATGTATGCTATAGAGTTCAAACTCAAGAGTTCCAATGGAAACGGTTGTTCAAAGCGGAAACCAGAATGTTGTCTATAAAAATATACGAAATATACAAAAATAATTGTTTGTTGATAGTGTCCTGTCCAGTCCTCTAAAGTTGGGGAAAATATGCTCGTCTCGCAAAGCAAACTTACCCTCAAGAAAAATCATTTGCATACAAAGTGGACTAGAGTATTTTTCCTCTTTTCCTGCGAAGGAGAATTTGAGTCAATAATAAAAAATGTTGTTAGTATAAAATCATCCCATTTCGAAACCAGGCCTTCAACAGAAGGAGGTGTCTGAATGTCCCAAAAAAGGGCAGATGGAGTATTCACAATGCAGTCGTTACTGCTACTGAATGACTTTACCGAATGTCAAAGAACATGTAAATAAGAAATCTTATCTAACAATTTTAAATAAATTCTTCAACATTGAGTGAAATTCCACAGTGAAAAAAGAAAATATTTTACGCAAATTCCATGATAAAATTCTTGAAATTTAAAATGTATACACAAACGCAACATTTATACGAATTCCACAGTGAATGTAGCTATTTTCCAAATTTGTAATCAAGTATTTTATGCAATTTAATGCAATTAAGCGCAAGCTCAATAGCCAATTAAAATACTATATGAACTCATAATTGGAAAATTTTCAACCTTTTTATTAATTGTAGCAGCAAACAATTACGAAATTGTGACAAAATTATGAAGCTCAGCAGTGTGTAAAGAACTCGCTTCGGATGAAACAAATATTCTTCGGGAGTGGCGGCTAGCGATTAGTAAATGTTTAGTGCAGCGTGCGCCGTCGTCATAGCACACGAAACTTCCTGAAGAAGTGAATAAGTTAACAATGTCACCCACAAATCTTTGGCTTTGACATAAGCCGATGTCGCACCAAAAGTGCGAATTTTTCGGAGGGAGGCATGCCGACTTCCATTAGTTTGCACAACAAATATCAGTAAGATGACTAATCAGTCAGAATATTTATATAGTTGATAGTCGACCGTTGGCTATGTGATTGAATCTCTTTATGTTTTTATACTTTTTTTGAAATTTGAGTACATACTTTTAATGTTACACATTCTAATACGATTGATTGTTGAAAGAAACTCAGGACAACGAACTTCCGACGTTGTTTTCCTTTATTTTCGGTAGGTCATATAATTTCATACAAAGATAGAAATTGACTTCTTGCACCAGTATGAGTTCGTCAAATTGTGACAGAATGCTAATAACCCTAGAGCTGAAGAAACACAATCGTCACGTGTTGACTCATTGTCATTTTTTTGCTTGCGGCGCTTGTTCCTGTATTGTAGTCGTGGCATGGATTTTTTTTTGGGAAAATCGGGAAAGTTTTTCCAATTTTCTCAAAGTCACAAATTTATTTAGACGATTTTTTCTTCTATTTACACAAAAATGAATCGAAAACAATACCTCGAGATGTCTATACACTAATATGAGCATGGCAGAGCCATCTTTTCTTTGGCCGTCATGACTTCCACGACGGAAAAACTGTTTCCAAAACCCCAAGAGACACACTAATTCCAACTGCACTCAAACTCTGATATTTTACCGACGAAACCAATGTCTCATCTCCCATACCTTCCCACATAATAGAGTGCAACTTAAGAAGTTATTGAAATTTTTTTTTAATGTAATATCTTCAATTCGCGAAAAACGCTCTCAATCCCGGTGAGGGATCAAATTTAAATATTAATAAACAAAAATGGGATTTTTTGAACAGATGTTTTGTCATAGCTGCCAACAAAATAACTAAAAAAACAAAACCGTCACAACAAAAAATTTCGAACCGTTGCGCAGAAACATTTTCATCGAAACAAACTTATCGAAACGAGATTTTTTTTCCATTGATCAGTAAGTACCTATGATGAGCAAGTTAAGTGATGTTGTGATTTTATTTTCGGTTTCATTTTATGAAGAAACGAGATACTGTGCGATAAGTGGATGCCACATAAGCGGAGCGAGTTTGTTTACTTTTGATATTTGAATAAGAGAAATTTTGACGGTTGACATAGGGATTTTAATTTTTTTTATCACGTTGACATAACTGATGATCCCAATTTTTGGAATATTTTTTTTGAGCGCAATAATTTTCAAAACGAAAATGAAAACTTTGGACTTCAAAATAAATGTTAAAAAAAACAATTTTCAATAAGTTCTTAAGCCGATTTTATTTTTTGAAGTGTACTTTCGATAAAAAATACAATTTCAAAAGGACCGCACTCTATAATAAAATCTCAAATTGACACACTATTTTCAACTGTCCAACTTTTTGAACTTGTAGTGGTCACAAATCGATCAGTTTTTGTCGAATTAGTTATCAAGTTATTTGCATTTTTCTTCAAATTGTTTGACTAATCTTAAACGCCGAACCACCCAAGAGGTTTCACAAATCGGAATTTATTTTGTTCAGTAAGTCGATACCTTCCGTTTGACACTTCACTTAACTGATTCTCACCCCTACCGAGTGCAACTCAAAAATAAAAAATATTTGACTATTCTGTCTGGCTTTGAAACGTGAGCAATTTTTGACCATTTTCACGCCTTACCTCCTTCGCTTTAAATTTAATCGAAAAATTTTATCTCGAAAAACTCTCAGACTTTTCTTCTACGTCTTGAGACACTGTTCAAACATTTTAAATATTGACCCCACAATTCCCTTATCTACCAATAAAATTTCGCCCGTATCCAAATATTTCGACGTTCCCAATCATCCCTAACATCATATCAGAAAGTGTTTTTCTTTGACCCTCACTTTGGATCACAAAACAGACGGTAGCCCCCATCAGGAAAAGGCAAAGTTAGCGTGTCTGAATCTATTCTTACAAAAGAATAAGTAAAATGAACAAATTTTTTGAATGGTTTATTTAGACCCGTACGAAGACCACGACGAATCTGTACACTGTTCGATTGTTGTAGAGAAAAAAGAGCCAAGAAAGTATGGGTCCAAGGTATCTCCTTAGGGCCTTAGGGGCCGTTCATAAATTACGTAACACTAAAATTGGCATTTGCTTACCCCCCCTCCTGTAACATTTATTTGTTCAAGTTTGACAAAATTTTGTTCGAACCGTAACGCTTGCCTCATACCCCCCCCCCCCTCTTGCGTTAGGTGATTTATGAACGACCCCTTAGGTTATTCCTAATGTCGACCCCAGCCCAAAAAAACGACCCAAGGCACAATTTATTTAGGTTGAGTTCAAGGCTCTGTGTAACATCTGTTCTCTTTGCCACACATCCATTCTGATACGTACGGGTCCCTTGCATATGTTTTTCCACTAAGAATGTAATTTTACTTTCAGTTTAGTGACTCATAATAGCCTGTTTGTGCGTCTTTATTTTGCACTAAACTATCGCATTGAGCGTCTAGACTTTTTACAATAATCCAATCAAGTCATTTATTAGCTTTCATAGCAATTCATTGATTACTTTTTACGATGTCTGCTTTATTTTCGATTAATTTGCGCATTCACAGTGTTTTTTTTTTCTTTGAGTGAATACAAATTAAATGAAACATTCGCAATTAATTCAAAATAAATCAAAGTTGAATTTCGAGTCATTTAATTCTAAACTTTATTTTGTTCAATTCGATTAACATTTAATTAATTTTCGTCTAATTTTGTCCATTCGAAAATTTAACTAAATTTCTACTAAAAGCATCAAAGATAATGCAATTTTCGGAGTTAAATGGATGTTCGTAGAAGTCCCTGAATCAATGAATGAGGTTGATTCAACAAGGGTACATGGTACATATTTATTGCACATTTATTCTCTTCCGATGTCAATGTTATCTATTTGTGGATTCAAAGCTTGCGACATGTGTGTGGAAAATATTTTTACTAGAGTGAAGTTCGTAGTGGTATTGAACAGAGAGTCGAAATTGACACTTCTTCACTGCAACAGATTTTCACTTCGGGATTGGTATTGTGTGGTGGTGATTGGTGTTTCAATATACCTCTGTGCCTAATTGCCCTATATTTTTCCACATATCTTCCACTTACAGTCTGTGGAATATTCTATTTCCACATTTTATGTTTCGTATATAAATTTTGTATGAAATTAGAAAATGTGGACTTAGTATTTCACAGTCTGATGGCTTTCGGCCGTTTGAAAAGCACCCTACGAACTTACATTGACTGTATTATCTCTGTGTTATCTTGAATGGACAAAATTACAAAGCACATAAATAAGAGTGCATTTAAATTAGCAGCATTTGTTTAACGAAAATATACACGAGGAGCTCATTTATACTCATCTGTAGTCGCCGATTTGTAATAAAAATAATCTTTAATGCTTTCAACGTAAAATTAAATAAAACAAAATCTGAATCCATTACCATTTATTTATTTCGTGCTCGGATCGATTAAGGAATAAATATGCTGATGTCGTTTAAATTATAATTTGCGTTCAGTTTATTATTATGTAGCTAGGTGTTCGTATACATTTGCCCACATCTCATCGCATGCACGGTGTAAAGTATATGTAGTACAGACAAAAACATAAACATATACCACGACTTATATGCAAATAAAACGTATATAAATTCAACTTGGTATCGTTTTAATTGCCAACTTAAATAATATACAAAATTATGTCTGTTATATTCCGCCATTCACAGCAATTTTAATTAAAGAAAATGCCGCTGTAAGCAATGCTATTATTCGAATTATTTGAATATTTTTTAATTGGTTTTGGAATGGTAGATTTACTTCCTTCAATGGGAATCGTTCAAACACTGAAATGTTATAATTGCATCAAGCAAATGCTACTTCAGCACAACGACTTTGTTTCCTCTTACACTCTTGGATTCCAAGACGAAAAAAAAAGACACAACGCTGGCAAATACGTATAATCAGGAAGGAGGCCATATGCATAGTGCGCCAATGGTGTCTTTGTAATGCCGCTACTATTAGCTCAGGATTCTGTATTTTGTACAGCAGTTACATGCTAAGTGATTGCAAATATACGTCACTAGAAGGTTGAGATGATTTTCCATCTCGAAATCGACTTTCCTCATCTCAATTTGTTTTCATTTAATTAAGCTGAATTCACCAGCTAATGTCAGAGAGCAAAACACTTACTTATATTCGGAAGGAAACCTGAAAATGCCATTTAACCAACCACGCATTGAAGCATAATATTGATTTTTATCTAAATAAAATCAGTTCGTTAAATGGCCAATACGATTCCATATAGGTGAATTGCAACCGGGTGACAGTTCATTGTTTAAAAAAAATAAAAATTACAAATTTTTGACGATTAAAGAAAAGCTAAGCTTAATTGAACGAAATGAATTTCCTCCATCGATATTGGAAATTACGCACATCGCATTTCTTTGCTGAATTGCTAGAGATATCCTTTCATATTGACTGAAGCCAAACTTCTATGCAAAATACGATTAAGTTCGGTGTGTCGTCCAGAGGCGTGATAGTCGTTTTGATCTTTACAAGTAATTTTTGACAAAATACTCTGGCTAAGTTTCTAGACCTGGAAGGAGCTTTCAACAACGTTACTTTCAGGGCCATTAATGCTGCTTTGAGGAAGTTTGGTTTGGAAAGCACACTGATAAGGTGGATAACGGCGATGTTGAGCAACAGAATTTTGTTTATAGACTTGTTCGGTGCTCACAGGAGTGGAATAGTTGACAGAGATTGTCCGCAAGGAGGAGTTCTTCCGCCGATACTCTGGAATATGGCTGTGGACGATTTGCTCACGAAGCTAAACGAGTCAGGATACTTAGCAGTTGGCTACGCTGACGATATAGCTATCCTGATCTCGGGAGCATTCGAGGGCGTATTAAGTTCGTTGATGAGTAGAACTTTTTGCATAGTAGAAGGGTGGTGCAATGAATCAGGGCTATCCGTTAATCCGGAAAAGACCGGACTCATTCTCTTCTCAAAGAAGCGAAAGTAGGGCGCACTACGTATGCCAATGCTCTTTGGGACTTTCCTAAAATTGACTAACAAGGTCAAGTATCTTGTAGTCATTCTTGTCAGTAAACTAGACTGGAAAGATCACATTGAGGAAAGGACCAAAAAAGCATTGAGAGTGTTTTGGCAGTGTCGCACCACGTTTGGTAAAAAGTGAGGCCTATACTGATCTACGGCTGTATGGTTTGGGCACCGCAAATGAGGCTGGGTGTAGTGTGTAAAAAGATTGATAGTATTCAGCGTTTAGCGTGTCTAAGCATAACAGGAGTAATGACCTCAACGCCCACGGCAGCTTTGGAAATTCTCTTGTCACTGCCGCCGCTAGACCTGTTTGTGAAACAAGAAGCTGAGATGGCAGTGTACAGGCTGTACAGGAGAGGAAGCTGGATTGCAGAAGGTCGAAATTTCGGCCACGCAAAGATTTTAGAGGACCTGAAGAATGAATTCAGGGAAATAGGCATGCCCGAAGACAGCATGCAAGCAAAGTTCTGTTTTGAAAGAAATTTTGAAACAAACGTGCTGAAAAGGTCTGATTGGGAAGGAGAAAAGCCTCCGATAGAGGCAGACGTGACTGTCTACACAGATGGATCGAACACGAAAGAAGGAACAGGGGCTGGAGTATATTCGGAGGAGTTGGATTACAACATATCCGTAGCTCTGGGCGTATTCGCTACTGGCTTTCAATCTGAGATCTTCGCCATATGTGAAGGCTCGCGTGAAATGATACGCGAAGGCGTAAGAGGGAAGACGATCCTGATCTATACAGATAGCGAATCAGCCATCGGATCGCTGTCATCAGTCAAGCTCTCGTCGAAGGTATTCCTTGAGTGCTCAGAGATGGTGGAAGCCTTGTCAAGAGACAACAGAGTCATATTGGCTTTGGTTCCAGGACATTCTGGAGTGCCAGGGAATGAAAGAGCGGACGAGTTAGCCAGGAGAGGGAGTGAGTCGAAATTCATCGGGCCTGAACCGGCTGTAGCAATACACGCGGGTTTGATAAGGCTTATGGTGAAAAAGAGGACGGAAGGATGCTATCAGAAGAGGTGGGATGCATTGACGACATGTAGGCAATCAACAGAATTTGCGGTGGGCTGTAATGCTAAAAACACCAAATTTCTTTTGAGTCTTGCTAGAGTCAAGTTGCGCGAGCTGGTGGGTATTCTCACGGGTCACAATAAGTTAAACTATCACCTCAACAAGATGGGGACAGTTGGTAGCTCGAGCTGTAGAGGCTGCGGGTGGGAACCGGAGACGGCTAGGCATTTTGTGTGCGCATGTCCAGCTCTGGTGAATCTGAGGACGAAGCACTTAGGAGATTTTTACTTAACTCCCGAAGAGCAATCGAAAATATAATTGGCTAAATTGCTCTCGTTTATTATAGGAAGCGAGTGGCTGACCGAGCCCGAAAGGGGAACGTGAAACAGTAAAAGGAGTCGTAGCGAGGAAAGGCCTCAGTGTTTTGTAAATAAGGAATTTTATGACAGAATTGTAGCAATTTTTGCCCAGATGTATTTGTTATAATTATTAGGTAAAATTCAATTATTGTACAGGATTTCTAATAAAACCAACCAACCAACCAATTGCTTGTAAAGATCAAAACAAAAACCTGTCACTCCCCTGATGTCATCATTCATTTTTCGAATCGACGCCGACTACATGCTAAACAAATGCCTTTTTGTTTTCATTTTTACAAAATAAAAAAAATGAATGCAAATGTCAAAGCAGCAGCTAACATTATAGTGTATAGCATTCTATTTAACGTGAAGTTAGCTGCGAATTTGACAGTTATATTGATTTCTTTTGTTAAATATAAAAGTGGAAAAAAATTGGATTCGTTTCACGTGAAGTTTGCGTCGATTCAGGGATGTGACTGTCTTTGCAAGTAATACTCAAAGAGAAGTTAGCTGCATTTGCGATCGAAGCTAACTTTATAGCAAAAAAGTCATCTGATTTCATTCATATCTTTACCAAAACTAGGTGACTCCATTGAAAATTTCAAAAATCAGCTGGTTTTTTTGAAATGAAGTTAGCTTCGGTCGCAATTGCAGCTGACTTCACGTTAAGAATTACTTGCAATGATCAAAACAAAAGACGGTCACGCTTCTGCGACGATTGGAAAAGCCAATGCTGTCGTTTGATGAAAGGTCAGATAAAAAGTCCCAACAAATTTTGAGTTGATGTAAATGTCCAATAAAAACTAATCAAATGCACTGCGAACACATATTTTTTTTTCGCTAGTAAGGAAAGACCTTTAGGCCACCACAGATAAATCTCATATTATATTATCAATTAATAATCGACTTAACTTGCTTGATTAATGTTGTGTTGACGCAAAATGTCACGTTCTAGTCCCGAACTGCACAAAAACTCTTTCAACTCTTTAAAGAAACGAGAAGCTAATAAATCATGTTAAAAAATTATGAATTATTATTTCGACGAAATAAAAATTTATTAAAAATGCTATAAAAATCTTTACAGTCTATGGATGTAATGGCTGTTTAATGTAATTAAAAATTTAAATGCAACATAATTCTTTTCTTGCAGTTTATTAGTAATGGAATTTAAAATTTACGTTAATTAGGTATGTACATTGAACATTGCGAAGCACCAAACAGTTTTCAATTTTCATTTTTCGTTCAAATTAATATGTCAATTTACATTGAGCTTTCATTTCAATTATTTGTTTGTTTTCAATTAAGACAAATGATTTCGAGAATTTGCTTTGATTACACGAAAATAAGAACAATTCAAGTATTTAACGCGGCTGTACGTCAACGTCTTTATAGATCGAGTTTCGCAAGTGAGGTTTTTATTCTATATGTTTAGTTAACGAAATGTTTCGTTTTCCATAAATTCCTTATGTTTATTTAGATATTTATTGGTTGAAGTTATAAGTTTCTGCATATATTAGTTTCGTAGCTTTCTGCACATGATTTTAGCTGGAAGATAAACACTTTCCGAGAAATATTGCCAAAGCAAATTCAGACTCACATTGCATCAAAGCCCGCCGGCGCGGTATATTTCAAATTTCGAAATAGCATTTCGATATGTAACTAAAAGAGTGGGATCATGTACTTGAACACTATTTTTGTACCATCTCGAAATTGTTGGTAGTAGTGGCAGTAGTAGATTCACCTAAGCCAAAGAAACGAGAAAGAATGGCAGTCGTTGGTGATGATCCGTTCACAAATGTCATCATGGAGAGGAGTCCTCAAACGGTGGAAAAGGTACGGTAGGATAGAGCCTTTGAGGGGGCTATGATACTCTAAGGTGTCGTATACAGAAAACGTGGTGTCTCAAATATGGCGTTTTATTCAGTAGAGGAGGTTACTTCTTCACGAAGAGATTATTCCGACTTTTTATTTAATGTATTGTTAGGCGAATCGATTACTTGCCAGTTTCCAGTGAATTATATTGTGTACTGTGATTAACGATGTTTCATATTTGCGGCGAATTGTAACCTTGTTCCTAAGGAATCGTATTTCCCGAGGAAGTGAGTGTTTAAAAATGTATGGACCAAATAGACCAAGCATTTACATACAATAAATCGGCAGCCAATAAGGATTTCATGAAGTGAGGATTTCCACACACGGGCACATAACGGTTTCCAAAACCTTACCACAACGTTCCAGCAAATAATAAGTTCCTTCATACCGAAATCTTACTTGTATTTCGGGTGCGCCGTAGCAGTGCGCCCCTGACCAGAGTCTTACACGCTAAAAATTTACAAGAAATTTTTTCGTAGACTAAGGAGCATAAAAACTGTATTTTTTTTACTTCCCCCCTTGCGACGCGATAAATAAAATATTTTTCCCTATTCTATTGAAAATTGTAAGGCGAAGCGTCTTTTCACTCAGTAAAGTCGGTTCAGTGGATCCGGATACTCTTTTAAAAAGAAATGTGACGCAAGTCCCTGTTCTTTCTTTCAAGACAATTGATATCAATTGGGGTGACGCTTCTAATTTCGATACTAAAAAAATTATTTTGAATTAAAAAAATTTGTATTGCAAAAATATCTTTTCGCCGTTTGGCCTTTGTTTCCATTTTTTTTTTTGTGTATCGAAGCTGAATGTGTGCTGAATGCTTGTGTGACGAAATTTTTTTAATTCGAAATAATTTTTTGAGTATTGAAGTTAAGAGCCCCGCCCCGATTGATATCAGTTGTTTAGAAAGAAGCCTAGGATTAACGTCATATTTCCCTTTTAAAGGGGTTTTTGTTGTGGTTTTTTATGTAGGGTGACGTTTTTTGAAATGGAACAACTTTAAATTGGAATGCATTGTTTCCATTGTTATTGTTCCAAATCAAAAAACAGTCTGATTTTGATTTCGAACGAATTAATCAATGAGCGTTCCAAACTGAAAATTAGGCGTTCCAATTTAACATTCGCCGTTATTTGTAAGAAAACATTTGTCATTATGGTTGAAATTCGACTGCGTTCCAATTTATTCCAATTCAAAAATCGTTACCCTACTTGAAGTTCATTAGAATGTGTTTGTGGATCGGCCGTTTTATCATTTATCGCTCCCAAATCAGTCAATTTTTTCAAAATTTCCTACTCTCTTTATCAATCTTCCTACCTTCACCACACTGACAGATTTCTTTTACAACCACCTTATTAATGACAAAATGTAATTAAGTTAATTAACAATTAAAACTCTACTGGGCAGCATAAAATGTTCTCTGTCATATTAATAAAATAATTTGTATTTAATTACAAGTCATGTGGGTGCGATACAGAGAGTTAACAGTTAACCATCACACATATTTACGAACCTATTTTGAATATTAACGTCTACCAACATACCAACGCAAGAGTTATATTCCGGACTCATTGGGTCTCTTATATAATAATCCAAACAATCCGAAATATATCGCTCAAAAAATTATTCCATATTTTATGATATCACTGGTGGTCATCTTCACCAAACCAGTACATTATTTTGTCATTATGATTATCGTGATGTGACGCACCCTTACTGAAAGTGATATTTTCCGCATATAATTAATGATTATTACGGAGAAAAAGTCTGGTGAATTTGTGATACGAAACGAAGCTTAATGGGACTGTATGATAAAACAAACACACGCGTTAACAAGTGTCGTTGTTTCCGGAAGCCAGACCATTACAGCTTCTTCAATCGCATTTAAATGCTGTAGCATCATTTATTTCTTATGATTATTTGAGAACATTAAGATGAATCGTTATTTATGGAATATGAAAGGCACTTTTCGTAATGTTTTTATAGAAGTTTTTCTTTTGTATTTTTTTTTCCGTGTAATTAATAACATTATTATAATAGCGAAGCAATAAAAACTCAATATGCTGTAAATTGATTTTCTTTTTGTTTTCTTTCTTTTCAGGTAATTCATCACTGTTTGATTCGGTGCACATAAGACGTTTATTGTGAACTGGTGGGTGATGTGTTTTTCTCATATTTCGTAAGTTGTTTGTATAATGTTTTTGCAACAAACAAAATACAACATATAAGTAGCGAAATAAGAAGCATTTATGTGTTCAGAGGAAGGTTGAAAGGTATCTTTAAAAGTAACCGCAAAATGTTAAAGCTATGTTACAAATATGGGCCAAATCCCCAAACAAATCAATGTTCAATTGCCGAAAGCGGGAAGAAACTCGGATTGATTTTTATAAAACAATCAAATTAGAGAAGTATTTCTTTCGAAATTCAGAGTTTCGTGCTCTTTCTTTGCATACAGTGTATTAGACGGGTGTAACATTTAACCAGAAAATTATTAGAACAATCTGCTGAGTTGGAGGCGAGTGCAGCAATTTTCGAAGTGTATACATTTTCATAAGGCTCGGAATCAGGTCAGGTTGTAACGAAACCTATACCTGAAATCGACGCAAAAAAGAAATCAGACTGTTTTTTTTCATCTGGTCAAATCAGGTCAAGGTCACTTTAGGTCGGGTCATTTGTGATTCTGTCGTTAGGTCGACCGATTCAGAGCCTTACATTTTCTAGCTGTATCCGGCTAAAATGGCGGCATGAAAGGAATTCTGGTTGAAAGAGGCCTTTGTTTGTTGCAAATTTACTCAATTAAAATGTTCCACAAGACGATGAAATAAGAATTTCATGCTGTAGACTGGTCCTTTATCTAGTGCATGAACTCTTTAAGTTATCGTCGTGTAGAACATTTTCATAGAAAATTGGATGATGCAGCAAGTTGTAGTTTTCCTGAATTTTCATTAAAAATCATGTAAATTGTTGATTCATAAAAATGGTCAAGATAACGCTCCATCTTAACTGAACAGAATTATCCGTATCACAAGAGATTCGAATTGTCCTGCGAAGCATTAATTGTTCAACGACTTTTGCGTGAAATATATCTGGATTCATAGAGGTTTCGGGTATGCCTGCTGCCAGAAAGAAGTTTTTGGTGCCCATCAAAAATAGCAAGTAATAGGCCTGAAGATTTCATTTAATTCATTAAGTGTTGTAATAAAGCCATATGAGAGAAAAAAAATAGAAAAAAATTGCATTTCAAGCTGGGCTGGTGCCAAAAAAGTGGGGAACAAGTACATGACTATGCACTCCGGTTCCAACTTGACACCTTACTACCTACTTCAAAGGTTTAAGCAACCATAAAGAACGCAGCCTGGTGCAAAAAATATGTTAATGTCATCGGCAGTAACGAATGTTACGTTATTACGCCTATGAAGGAGGAATGCACACGAAACGTTTCTTCCCGGTGCCCGATGGGAGGTGGACAAGAGAACTGCTTGACTTGGACAGGGGACGCATCAAGAGGATGGTGGGTGCGATTACCGGGTACTGCGGACTGAACAGACACCTGGCAAAAATGGGAATCTCTAACAATCCCAACTTTACCTGCGGCCTGAGTGAGGACACGAACGTTCATGTTATATTCGAGTGCGTGAAGTTCTCCTCACTAGAGATGAGCGGGTCGACCATTTTTCGAAACCAGACCCGATAAAATTTTTCGAAACCCGAAACCTGATTTGTGTCAAAACCCGACCCGGACAGAACCCGACCCGATTAAAATTTTCGAAACCCGAACTGTTTCAAAACCCGACTCGGACCGAACCAAACACTCAAGTTTTTCGAAACTCACAACCCAAATTACTTCGAAACAAAAATTATTTCAAGGCCCGACGTCTGCATTCTTCACGGAACTTAGTCTAAAACCAAATTCGTGTAATGTAAGATGATAAAATTTAGACGAGTTTTGTAAAATATAAAAAGTCAATAAAGGATCGGGACCCGAATAAAATGATACAACAAGCCGACCTGGACCGAACCCGACCCGATAAAATTTTTCGAAACCCGAAACACGAACTGTTTCCAAACCCGGCCCGGACCGAACCCGACCAGATTAAAGTTTTCGAAACCAGAAACCCATGAACCCGAAAAAAAACAATTCAGGTTCGGGTTCGGGTTGGGTTTTTCGAAGTTTAGGGCAACCCGCTCATCTCTACTCCTCACTGAGGCTCAGGACTCTAGGAAGTCATGTGGTCCAACCTGCAACAGTATACAAGATTGGGTGGTCGGGACTGGGAGGTTTCTAAGATTTACAAGATGAGCGGGTTTCGAAACAAAGAATCATCAGATCTGTGTTTCAAGAACCAGGAATGGGCCGATCCAAACCTAGAACACCTGGCTGCATTCTAAAAGACTACTCATACTTATCAAGCATGCAACCTTGTGCCGAGTCGGAAGCGAACACATTAATGTATCCACATACAGCATTGTCGAGGGAACTTTTCTGGCACCAGACTGTCTTCTGGAATCGACCTTAGGGTCACCCCCTTAGAGAAAAAATGTATTTTTGTCAACTGTGGTCGGCTGTGAAATGCTTACAGTATGTACCCGACGTATAAATTTTATCATGAAGCTCGCCATACTTTAACAAAAGCCGATAATATCGCACTACCCGCGTGGATTCGAACAGCTGAAAAAATTTCAATTTACAGCAAGCTGAAACTCTATAGTTAAGTTTATGGACTTAGCCGTGACGGTTTGAGGAAGAGAAAGATAAAAATATCACAAATTCAACGTTTCGAGTTTAGTAAAAAGTTCACTCACTTCGCCCTTATAACCAATTTTTCGCGTGTTTCTTTTATTAAATTCCGTAAACTTCACTCCTATATAGAAACTTGATTGAAGTTTACTGTGAATTGATCAATTAATTTCGCATATTGTGTTAATTTCTATTGGTGACATCTAAGTTATTCAATTTATTCATGCGGGGCTCTCATTACCTGAAAATTCATTGAGCAAACACCAACTCTAGGTATTTGTTGCCACAGTATATGTGTGGAATATATCTGAATCAACACAAATCAATCAAAAGTTGATTATTCAAATATTAAAATCTTTTAAAAATGTATGATCAATCAAATGAGCATACGATGGCATAAATGTAAACAAATTAAACATACCATGCTAAGCCTGGCTACGCAAGAGGTTATAAATAGGTAAAGTCAATAATTATTATAGAAGGTATGTTTACCAGGCGCCGGCATTGATAAGCTCAAATTAATTACATAAACAACAAATATACTCAGTGCTTATTGTGGCTTTGTTAGATAAGGATTTGAAACTAAGTGTTTTGTTATACATCACAGTTAAGCTTGGAGTACACTTGTGCTTGTATACTAAATTATGATGTTGCTTACCATACTTGTGCCAAACAAAGTAGTACCACTTGTGAAGAAGTGAAGCCACACCAATTTCAACAGCGTCTAATAGTTGTGATTATAGACGAGATATTTGCATATTATATTCAAAGGCGACATGAATAAGTTTCAGGAACATAATATCAAAAGTTTTACCACTTTCAGGGTGCTAAATTGCATAAATTTCGAATTTGATTAAACTGGTGCAGTTGTATTGGTCTCGGTTTGTGTGGGTTATTCGTATTATTTAATAAGATCAAATTTCATCGAATTGTGAATCCACGATTTGCAATGCGATAGGAAGGCTTAAGTGTTCATAGACTTTAGATTTATTATTAACACACGTTTCAATGGTTTCAATACTTGAAACCAGCCACTTGATTCGGCAGCTGTACATCTAAGTTTTCCTGTGTTATGGAGTAATTGCTGTAAATGAGTCCGACAAAGAACGTATCAAAGGTATCGAAAATGGAAAATAATTGCCGATTGATTCACTAGTGGATTTTAGTTTCACAACCATTGAAAAAGCGTTCCTTTCACTTTCATCTAATAAAACAACGAACTCATTTATACTTTAAGTCGGACGTACGAATCGTCTACATTAATATTATATAAAGAATTCATCTTTAATAATGCCAACAAGAAATCTCCCGATGCATCGAGGTATAACTTCAAAATGAAATTCTTATAAGACTTCAAAACTTTCAAAATGTAGTGTAACTTAACGTTAAATTTTAAATTGAGGTTTTCGTTTCAAACGTGAACAAAATTCGATTTGATCGATCTGTTCAAAGTATAATGTACTTTTGCGGTGTTTTGTGCTATTAGTTAATTTTGATGAATCCTTCCCTTTATTATAGAAGCGAAACTTAGGTACAGATGGCAAACTTTGGGAATGTAGTAATTACTTTACAGTCTTATTTGCTTGTGTAATCTAAGTTTCTAAGTTTCATAGGTCGCTATAAGTAAAAAAAATGCAAACTTCATGCACACAACCATCGTACTGACGCGGAAAGGAGGAAGAATTATCAACTTTCATCGACCATGCACAACTTACCACTTCATACCGCAACGCCAAAACAACTTCACAGATCCTTGAACTTTTATCTATTATCTTCCAAGGGAAATCACTGAATCAGTTGATAATTTTCCAAAATTGTTTTAGCATGTCTGGAATCTCCCCCAATCTTGCATCGAAAAATATAAAAGACTCTCTTGTTTCCTTCACTGAAAGTCAAAGGATCTATGGAAATAAATACATCTGATGAAAATGTAAAAAATATTCCTTGTAAGCAGGATAACTTGAGTGATTCTTAACCAATTTTTCACAGTTAAATGTAAGGAATTTCATTTCCAAGGTTAAGTTCGAAGATGGGCTATGTGGGACGTTATTCTCAAAAACGAAATGTAGAATATATTGAAAAAAAAAATTGTGGTTGTTTCGAATGAAGTTTATAGTTAGTTTGATAGTCATGCTGATACTTAACCATCAACTTGATAGTTGACTATCAACTTGATAGTTGACTATCAACTTGATAGTTGACTATCAACTTGATAGTTGACTATCAACTTGATAGTTGACTATCAACTTGATAGTTGACTATCAACTTGATAGTTGACTATCAACTTGATCGTTGA
>CM055403.1:74755132-74771406 GCA_029228625.1 Pseudolycoriella hygida
TTTTTTAAGATCCCGAAAAATTCTCCTGACCAAACTCTATAACTTTCCCGAAGAAACCAACTCTCTAGCTACTGTCATTTCGGAGCTAAAATTCGAAAACTCCGAGCACTACGTGAAAAACTGCCAAATTGACCACTTGTGGAACATGTCACGGCTTTTCCAGAATTTTCCCGGAAAAGCGGCATATGAAATTTTTCATTTGGGGCCGAGACTGTCGTTCCCTGAAAATTTCATCAAAATTGGCTGTCTGGTTCTCGAGATCGAAAATTATTTATAGATAGATAGATAGAAACCGACAGATCAGAAAAAGTTTTCATATTGATGAGAACAATAGAAAGATCCATTGGCCATGGAAAAATGTCATTTTCAAACCTCGATATCTCAGTCAATTTCCAACCGATTTTGATGAGTCTGGGCTCGTTGGAAAGCGACGTAATGTTTTTTTAAATAATTTGGAGGGCAGGGGGCGAGGGGAGGAGAGGGACAAGCTAAAAAATTCGCGTATATAGTCCCAAAGGTTTTTGTATGACGTTTTTTGAGTTTGTAGACCTCTTTTTTGGGGTGTGGGGACTGCGTCACGCCTCCGCTACTGCGTGCATGATATTTTGTAAATAAGGAAAATCACTCAAACACCCGGATTACCTTTCATTATAATGAAATTTTCCTTGCTGTTCATGAATCTTTATTTAGCATAAGTGTTCATTTCTTATGATTTACATTTCTCTTTGACTCGACGCTTTTAATGGAGAAGATCTTAGTGGAGATTATGCGTATGCTAAAACACGCAAAATTATACGACGAAATACATTCAGACGACGAAAAATGGGGCCCAACGTCGCGTCGCACTAAACGCATGTATTTGCAGCTTTCACAATTCGAAAATTCGTAATTGAAATTAGAGTAAATGAAAGCTTTCAGCGTATGATTTTTTAACCCTCAAGATCTTATTCAGAATTAATTTCAAATTCGCTGATTAATTTTGAATGTTTAATTTTATGAAAATTGAGTCAGTCGAAAAAAACATTTTCGTTTCATACTTCAGCAATTTGTTATAAAGTAACGAAACAAAACCAATGGTTGTTATGAAGTATTTATAATTTAAAATATAATATCGTTAATTTAAATGTCAATTTCACACCTTTACAGGGGTAATAATCTATTTATGTCACACGTAGGTTTAGTTAAATACTGTTAATGGCTACGGATTGGTGTGTTGCACAAATACAAATATTTATGGGCGTAGATTATTGACTCTTTTAGTGTCATGCTATTCCACCAAATAATAGATAAATAATTACTAGGCTGCCACATATAATTTTATGTTAGTTTCATTCATTTGTTTTTCGATTACACAGATAAAAAGTTATCATAAAGTCGATTGTTTGCTGGGCTAATAATAATATAAGTTTCAAACTCAGAAGGGGATATTTTTAAAAAAGTCAGAGACGAACTTCAGTAAATTTCTATCGCATGTCCTCAAAGCAAATACGCAACAGCCTTTCCACACAGAGCTCTTTTTGTTCATGCAATTTTCGGAAAACTTGCATGAAGCTCTTAGAAACTTCATTGTTGAGTTCAGATAGAGTTTCCTTCGTAGGCAGTCTTATTTAAAGCTTTTTTCCAACTTTTGAAATTATTAATTTCCCCATAAAATTTATGACCCCCCAGTAGCACACCGTATCCAACAGATAAAAATTCTTATTAACGGCAAAAGAAAACTATTCCAGAATATTGATTACTTACTGCATTGCTGCTGTAACTAATTTTTGTAAAAATATACGTTCATCGTGAGACACCATACAAGTTATGATCGATTTGTTCTCCTAAAATTGAGAAAATTTTGCTTTTTTTATTTTAAATTTAAAATAAATAAAAGAGTCTCATTCGACTAATAAGTCATTGCAGTAAATTCAATTCCTTCTTCTGAAACTGATCCACTTGGTAAACTGGAATTGTACGTCCGGATACAATTAAATTAAAGGTCTGATTGTTGGATAATTAATTTATTGCCTGAATTTGTTTCTAATTTGTCAATCAATTTATCTAATGACATGACAAATGCAAAAACAATGTACTCGCTTAGATCACATGTCGTGTTTTACCCTCCCTTCCATTTATATCATGCGACACATGGTTCACGAACTTAAACGTTGCCGACAATGTGTAGGTGACCCAGTTTTTTTTATAAACTTCGTTATTGCGCTTACGACTAGACTATAAATACGAGGAAAAGAAGAAAAAAAGTCCCTTTGTTGGGACCTTTAAGTCAAATTTGTGGTAAATAAAAAACGAATGTCATAAACAATTCCATTTTTCGCTGAAAGATGTTTCACTGTATTTGCGTCCAAGAGCAAAGAAGGCATTAAGGAAAGAACGAAATTGATTGCACTATTTAAAAATAACCAGACAGCCTACAGGCAAAGGAGCTTTTGATTTTCTTGGAAAAAAAATCTACTTCACCACAAAAGAAAATATTTTCCTTCTGCTACATGAAGCAGAAAAATGTCTGAAATAAAAATTTCTATTCACATTTCTATTAAAGTATTTGCGTTAAAGAGCACATGTATGAGATGTGCTTTTTGCGAGCACTTTTCTTTTTTTTTTTTTTTTCTTACCCTCCATTCTCATTTCTTATATATTTTTTGACGATATGAAATTATTTGCTCTGTAGGAATACGCTTTATGTGTGTGTTGTGAATCAGTTTCAATCTTTCAGAATGCACACACAAAATATAATAAAATCTTTTTCACTATTCAAAAGAAAATGCAGCTTTTGAAATGTATAGCCAAGTAGAACATCGAAAATGTAACTTCTCGAAGTTGTGTAAATCGACTCTTTTACAAGACTTTTGAAGTTTTTCTCGTGTAAGATCTAATTTAGCTTATCACTGCACATCAGACACTATACCAGTTTGTGATGTTTGACTTTGTCATTTGTCTGAACGACTAACAGAACTCTAATGAGGAAGGGTTATCAAAAATATGAGCTACGCAGATCCCTAAGAAAGAAATATTGAAAGCCCTGTCCCCAGCAACTTTTCCTCCTTCCTAACTCCTCACCGAATCTCTCTGCCAATCCCCACCCACTCCTTCACTATCTGATCTCTCTTCAAACCATCGCCTTATTCCTCTTCCAACCCCTAACTTCAATATTCCACCAAGATCCTTACGAGCATCTCTCTTAACCCCCTATCTCATCCCCACCTCCACCTAATATTTCTCTAAACGTCCACCTAAATCCACCGAAATATTCGAATAACAACCAAAGCGCACGTTCGAGTAGCGCTAAAGCTTTACTTATTATTTTGACATACAGATCTGAGCTGGGATGGAAGAAGGAATTTTGCAATCGAACATTACAGGTAGCACTTTACCAAATCGGAAATGTTAGGTAAATCCGCTTGACCATATGGCTTATAAAACGAGAGGGGCCTGCGTAGGATCTGGAGCAGATAATTTATGCATCCTTACGAAGTTTTTATCACAACAAGAATCTATTCAAAGGTAGTGTGTGTCGCAGTCCGTAAGTCTGCTTCCAAATTAATGATATCGATTGAGGTGACGCTATCGCTGATAATACGCAGAAGTTTATTTGAATGGAAACTTGAGTTCAAACTTTTAATTTCCTGAAAAAATTACAGCTCTTTTTTTTCAAACAAAATTACGTTGTGTTAAAAAAATTCCGTCACAATTGCGTCCTCAAGCGATATAATTAATTTTGGAAGCAGACTTACGGACTGCCTCACACTCTACCTTTAAAGAGGTTTTTGTTGTTATATCAGTCGTTTTGGAAGTTTTCAGTTGTTGAAAAAATTTCTATTTTTTGAAAAAAAATTTCTCCAAAAAAATTTTTCCGAAAAAAATTTTTCTCCAAAATAATTTTTCTCCGAAAAAAATTGTCGTTCAACACCTTCGGCTACCATCGGAACACTTCGTATTACCTTCGGCTACAGCTGGCAGCCATTTTCTAACGATACCAAAAAATTCTCCTAATGAAACTCTATAACTTTCTAGAGGAAACCGTCTCTCTAAGTAGTGTCATTCCGGAAGCTAAAATTCGAAAACCAAAAAGAAACCTAATTTATTGCTTGGGAAAATTCAAGATGGCGCCAGTTCGACTGCTGGCAGCCATTTCTTAAGATCCCAAAAAATTCTCCTGACCAAACTCTATAACTTTCTCGAAGAAACCAACTCTGTAGCTATTGTCACTTCGGAGCTAAAATTCGAAAACTCCGAGCATTACCTAAAAACCCTCAAAATTGACCACTTTTCCACATGCCACGGCTTTTCCAGAATTTTCCCGGAAAAGCGGCATATGAAATTTCTCATTTGGGGTCGAGACTGACGTTCCCTGAGAATTTTAAGGAAATCGCTCGGGCGGTTCTCGAGAAAAAAAAGTAGATAGATACATAGATAGATCGTTGACACACAACACAGGAATGAAATTGTGATTACTTTCAAAGATAATTTTATAATTTTTATACAGAAATTGGTCATCTTTGATTGGCGATATCTCGGCTCGTTTTCGACCGATTTTAATGAGTGTGGGCTCGTTGGAAATCTGCTGCGACGTAGTTGGAGGGGGTGGGGGGCGAGGGGAAAAACTCAAAAGTTCGCCTATACATCGTGTCTTTTCCTAAAGGTTTTTGTATGGAGTTTTTTGGGTTTGTGGACGTTTTTTTTTGGGTGTGGGGACTGCGTCACGCCCTCCGCTACCACTCCGGGCATGATGCTGAGATCTGAGAACCATTCTGACAGAAAGATGAACGGGAAAAGAATCACTACAAACAGCTGCTCGAACAACGGAAAAATGTTTCTTCTAAAAAAATTGTTTACTGTATTTTTATGAAAACCAGTTCATAATAAATTGGAAATTTTTTGTTATCCTTTACATTAAATCCGACAATCTCTTTAAAGTATAAAATAATGATTTCGTTGAAAGGGTTATAAATATACATTTCATACATTAAAGTTCGACATGTCATTAAAACGAGCTTTAAATATTTCTTCTTTTTTGTACAAACAAAAACAAAAAAAATATTTAACTTTCTTCTAACAATGAAACTTTTCTGCAACAAAACTTTGATGATGGAATCGTAATGCAACTGAAATTATATTCGAATTGTGGGGAATTGCGGATGTTTTCTTGTTTTTTCTTCTTCTGCTTTTATTATAATGTTTTGTTGTGTGCTCGTAAAGTACAATACAGTGCTTCATTTTAGCGGATTATTTTTGAGAAGATATACCGAAGAGGGATTTATTCCATTTCGGTAAAATGAATATTCGTTTCATTTATTTATCTTGCTTCATAAAAGAACTATTGCCATCGTTCAACTGCATAATATTCTTTGATAATAATTAAACTTTCTCGAATAAAAACCTTACGTAAACATTAAAAAAACGTTTTATGTGGCGCAGGATCTAAACTTTTGTATTTTTTGAACTCGTACGAAGTACAAGGGTCTTGTATGTTTACAATTTTATTGTAACATGGGGTAGATCGAGGCGAGGGTTGGGGGATGCATTTATTATCTTCTTAAGATGACGAATCAGCAACAAAAAAGAGAATAAACTTTTAGAGTATTTCGGGTTCAGGTTCTTTCGGATTTTTCCGAAAAATGTCCAGATCATTGCGATTGAGCAACTTCTGGAGTCGTGAGAGTTGACTCATATCACTGCGAATTTGCACCTGTTTTACATCTGTTTCCATCTATTTCCATTTTCGATCCATCTGTTTGAATATTATGAATTGAAATACACTAGGATGTGTCCTTCATTGGACATCTTGCAGTAAAAATAGGATAAATTTTGGTTTAAGTCCACTCGCACACGTGTATTTCAACTCATAACAGACGGATCAAAGATGAAAATAGGTGGATCAAAGATGGAAGTAGATGAATCGAAGATGGAAATAGATGGATTAAAGATGGAAATAGATGAAGTGAAGATGGAATTAAGTTTATCAAAGATTGAAAAATATGGAAAAACGATCCGTTGAGGGGAATAAATGGATCGAAGATAGGAATAGATGTAAAACAGATCGAAATCCGCGGTGAAAAATTTAGCAGAGTGAAATACGCTGAAGTTAGTGAGAACTACATATTAGAGAAATTAATTTCAGGATTTTTTGGAGAGACTACGTTGGTTCTCTTTGTGATACGGTGCAAGGGAGAACATTTCGACCAACGAAATTAATGATCTTAGATGTCATAACACGTACCTCGGTAGTGCCTTGGACATTATTTTGGATGATTTCTGTGGATCTTTTAAATTCTTATAGTTCTAAAAGAACATAAAACATTGAATTGTTTGCTCATTTTTATTTAGATACGTTTGAGTCTTTTTGCAACATTTATTGTGCTTGCCACATCTATTCTGATACGTACGGGTCTTAGGTTACGTTTTTTAAAAAGATACACTTTTCATAACATAAAATTGTTAATCCCAATGTGTTGGTCTTTATCTCCTTGAAGTAAAAACTTGTTTGTGATGATCCGTACTTGTGGTGGATAATAATTCGTAACTCTTTATGAAAACGTGATTTTAATAGGAAAAACGTTAAAATTCTCAAGAGACAGAAATAAATTATTGTTCGAAAAGCTTATCCACACGTATAGATTGTGGTACATTTTTCAGTTGCTACATTTTTGTTAGTCAAGCGTCAGTAATTTTAAATAATATTCTGCATCAATGAATCGTTACTATACTGGGCGGGGTGAGGTTCAAGTTTGAGTTTCTTCCAAGAATTTTTTATTTCAATTCTCCCTTCGTTATTAGTGTTCTTTCATTATAACTACTCGATTCATTCATTTAAGACAGCCCCGATATTTGAGGATGTGTTAAATTGTTCATTCCCTCGGAGTTGTTTTTTCCTTGATTCATCGAGGCTGAAAATTTGTATCAAATGAGTTGAAGCAAAACGCTTTTGCGCTTGTTTCGTGTTTTGACAAATGGAATATTGAAGGAAGACTTGGGCCCTTAAAACCTCTTTACGGCAAAAGTAAAATCTATACAGCATAGGAAAATGACTGTCGGTACACACCTCTAATTTCAACTTAACACCAGTCTGTTTTGTTGAGTTTTAGGGCTCAGAATGCTGGGGAACCTGTGATATATATCTGTTGCTCCAATCAAAATATGGTTGAGGCGAATTGAGTCTGTTGGGAGCAAAACCCGGTCTATTTCAACTGTCAAAGTGACGTTTTAAACGTCAAACAAAATTTTTTTTTCAAAATATCCAAGACCTAATTTACTTTTCCTCAGTTCTATAACCCTAATAGAATTCAGAAAAAATAAATAGGTTTTGGAGAGCGTACAGCAATTAATTCTTCGTTTAGTTAATCGTTAGTGAGAGTTGTCAACGTTCACTGAGAGTGTCAAATTTTTACCCATATTTATGTAAATTAGTAAAAAACAGTTTATTTTAGGAAATATTTTTGAAAAAAACACGAAACCAAAAGAATTTTTTTTATAATTTTGTGTCAAAATTTCAAGAACGAAAGCAGATTGCTGAACGATATGGTGAAAGTTGTCATTAATCTTATAACGATTCACCAGTGAAACTTATCGGACAATTGCTGTACGCGCCCTTGAATATTTGAAATTTTTTTTTGCTTGACGTTTGAAACGTCACTTTGACAGTTGGAGTAGACTGGATTTTACTCCCAACATACTCAATTTTCGTGTGATAAAAAAACTCATCACAACGCTTTTCTCGGAGATATCAGAACTCATCTCAAAATGTTGTGTTATGCTAACTTAGCTCACACCAAGAAGACTATGTTCTAATATTTGTCTAAGCACAGTTCAATACTAATGGCGACGCTGTATTTTTTGCGGCTTACAGTTCTCATTTGTCAGACCCAAAGTTATTATATGAACAAGAAGAGTGATCTGCTATTAAGCCGTAAGGTGGAATTGAATTGAAAATCAACAAGAGCCTTTTCCAAAAGTTGGTTGACTTTACACTCAATTTTTCCTAATTGAAGAAGTTAAATCCACACTTGACTGTTCAAATCATCTTTAAAGACAATTCAAGAATAAGCAATAAATTAACCGAATCGTATTTCCAATAACATCTTTGAGCTTTTAATTCTCCTTTTTATGATTCAATTTTTCATACCGTAAATTTTTTTTTCTTTTGTTAAGAAAATGTAAATACAGGGAATGTAAATTCCCTTTTTTTCATTTCCTTTCAATGCAAGTACATACTAAGATTTATTGTAAGCTATACTGTTACAAGTACAAGTTATTCACTTACAGTCTCTTACGCGCCTTGTAAAACCACAAACCAACAACAATTCATACTTTATAACATAAAAAAAAAGAAAAGTAAAATGAGGAACTAAGAAAAAATGTCATGCTTTTCCGAAAATGAGGAAAAATTCAATTTCCTGAGAAATATGACCTGCTCAAGAACTGGCATTTTCAACAATAATAAAAACATACGTCTAATATAAACATCGAGTGTAAAATACATACCCTAAAGTCGTAATTTAATTCCGAAAATATAATCTTGTGTTAAATCCGATATGCTTTTTAATAAAAATTGGATTATAAATGATATTTTATCTCTTTTCATTGCATTATAAATGGAGGCATACGGTGTCAGCAGAGGTATAATGTCATTCGCTGTAAGTTTGTGTAGTCCAAGCTGAATACTGTTTTGTGTGCGATAGGTTATTTCCTACGGTCATGTTAATATTAAATTACCCGGTCGCAGTGAATCAGCAATCTCAATATCGTGCACTGTGAGGTATCAATATACTATGCACTTTAATCAAAATATTTAATAGTCAACGTATACGAGATTGTAATGGGATAGCTTGTCCCATATCCGCAATTATTTATGAGCACAAGCATAATTTTTTATTTTGTAATGAGATCACGCACAGCAGATAAGAACGATTCGTTTCTTATATGCAGAGCATTAGATGCGATTATTTTAATTTGAATTTTAGCATAAATTCATCGTCGCCGTAATAAATTGGAAATGTTGTGTTAATTATGATGGAAAACTAAAACGTGCCTAGCCAAATTTTCAACATTTTGATAAGCTTTTCGGGTGTTGATGAATAATGCAACTTAATTTAAATGTCGTAAGCTGTTTTGTAAACCCCTGTGTAGCGGTGTTTCAGTATTTCATGCGATGGATTTGTAAATCTTTACAGGATTTGTGCTTATCGCTGAAAATTGATTTGACTCAATGGCTCAAATAGATTTTTGGATATTTTTAGTTACAAACGCATAAAATCTCTGTTCTTTAGAGATGACAAAATATGGTTATGACGTAGCGCGCGTATGCAAATAGAAGCAACGAGGCTGATTAATGTCCTAAATTTTTTAAAAATGTACGGTGAGTTTGTGAGCGACACTTTTTTCTAAACAACGCACACCTTTCGTTGTAAGGTAGATTAAAGTTCTTTATATTGTTACCATAATTCTAGAGCGTCCTGGTAGCTCCGCCACCCGCTGAAAATATGATTTAATTGTCGAGTAACCATACAAAGTATAAAGAAGCATGAAAAGTTGCAAACAGTTATTAATTCTTCACAACTCTTTGTTTCCCTTTAACTTAACTTATCTTTGACTTTTCTCCAATTTTCTTGCAAGTATTTGTAGCTCTCCTTTATCTCGAGTACATGTGTTACTACCTTGTTGATCTACCAGTGCAACAAATAGTGCAACTAATTCAAAGAAGTGGAAGTCAGCATGTTATTTGATTTTTCTAGTTTTGGTCATAGTGATGGCATGATTTTGTTGTAAAAGTTGCGCTCAAGAAGGAGACTTGCTCGCGATAGGAGCATGGAGCTTGCGTGGTACAAGTTCTCACTAAGAACACGGGCGTTCAGACAAAATAACCCCTGGACAAAATAACCCCGGACGAAATAACCCCTGGACAAAATAACCACGGACAAAATAACCCTGATAAAATAACCCCGGACAAAATAACTCCTCCGTATAATTATCGTAAGATCGACGTATGGTAGCTCGCCGCAGGCGCGGGGGTTCAAGGGGCAGAGCCCCTCTTGAACCGTATATAAAAACGGACATGTCGAATTTTAAACAATTGAATTTCATTGTTCAAAATTTGACTTGTCCCTTCTTATATTCGGTTCGCTGTAATATTTTTTTTAAATGATTTTGTAAAAACGATGCCTTGGAGGTCTTTTACAATCAACATTGTCATTTATTCTTTGCCGTTTCGTGAATACAATATTTTGTAGGTGGTAAATGACGGCGACAAAGAAAATTATTATTAGAATTATGAAAAGACAAATAATTGTCTATTTTAGGTGCTTAATAAAAGTACATACCTAACAATACGAAGTGGGTTTCTGTACCAATAGACGCGTATACAAAAATTATATATAACACCAAAAATTTCATCAGCGAAAATGGATGCTGAGACACACGTTATTTATTTAGATGAGGGACCATTAAAACATCCGGTGTAGGTCTTTGTTACCAAAATACCGGTTAAATTATTGCTTAAACATTTTTAATATATGAGTTATACACGTAATTATACCCCAATTCTTATTCGGCAATGGACCTTTTGTTGTGTTAGGGTTAAATCATATATATACAAAGGGATTGCGTTCGTTTGGGCTCATTATTCTTAGAGTTGTACCGTTCCGTCATCCCGCCGTTGAAATTGTATATAAAAGAATGAAATGTTCAAATTAACTAATTAAATGTTTGGAATTGATGTGGAGCGTGATGTATTATAGTCTCGATTACGGAAGCTTGTTTATTTTCGTTTAATTTTATCTTTTTATTTTCGGCTTAAAGCATTTGTTTTTCACTGTATCACAAGTTTTACTTCATTAAAACTGCTGAAGAATTTTAATAAGGTTTTTTGGATTGGGTTTGAGAACTTTATTAGTAAGCAAACCTAGTTTGGAAAATACCTTGTTTTCCATCCATCATAAACTTCCATGAAACTGACATTTTTGAACATACAAAAAATATTTGGAAATTTTGACAATTATCATTTCTGGCCTACTTGTTGCTCCATTTTTGACTCCTCAAAACAATTTTCAATGGATTTGGTTTACATTTTTTGGGGAGCTTTTCTTTTTGTATTCTATTAGTATTTTAGAATATAGAATGGTCCAGGGCGCTGGAAAGTCTCGAGGTGGGTTTGCGTCGGTTTATGCCAAAGCAAACGAAATTTCATTATGTAATGCAAGAGGGGCAAGCACATACGGGCGTTAAAGTGCTAAATTTATGAAACATTAAAGTACGAGAAATGTTTCTCGCTAGAGAGGTACAAAAATGTATATGCTGCAATGAGAGAACGTTAAATTTTTCGTTCAGTAATATAGTAAGAAAATAGCGAGTTTCAATTTTCGTTCGATTTTTGGTTGATCTGATCTGACCTGAACCTGAATCCGTTTTTTAAGGATCGTATTAAACCTTCTAATAAAAAAATAATTTTTGTCCAATAAAAATAATAAATGTATTTTACTATTGGACATTTATTATTTTTATTGGACAGAAATAATTTCTTTATTGGAAGATAAATAACAATCCGTTTTTTTATTTTGATCTGATCTGATCTGATTTTTTTTGACCTGATCTATTTCGTATAGTATATTTACATCATTTTCGATTATTACAATTCATATGTTATTTTTACATTGTTTCGCTTCATTCACACATATACAATCTCATACAGCAATTCTCTAAGTACATTGGTGAGTTGAGGTTTTCATTAAGGCGTTGTTAAGACCTCATGTATTAGTATGCGGAGAGGAAGGTGAATACCAACAGTTCGGCGACCAAGTGATGACATTAATCAGTAACTGGGCTGTCATCGTTCACAAGCTCGTCGTACTGTTGTTGGCGCCATCTTTGGCGTTCCAGCACAATCTTTGAGTCTGTCAATCTGTTTTGAGTGACGTCAACGTCAATACCCAATTTATGAAGCTTGAGTGAACTTAGGGACGTTGTTTTTCATAGAGAAAAATTCCGGGCCCAGCACCAGAGTTCGAACCCGGGTCATTTTTGATGGCAGTCCAGTGCGTTCACCACTGAACCACCCGTCCCCAAAATAATCAGTTAAGATTTTCGAATTATCTGATCTGATCTGTTTGAACGTTATCTGAACTGATCTGATTTGATCCGAATTACAAGATTAAAAATGTGAAACAGTTTTCACTGTTTAAATTAAAAAAATGGAACACAAAAAATCTTTTTTTGCAACCGGGGATTGAAATACGACATATTTCTATATCGATTACTAGATGGAAACGTTCAAAATTTCAAGACAAGTTAGGAAATGAAATTTGTATGAGTTATTTCCACACTGATTTAGAATTATTCAAAAGCAATGCAATGTGAAGTTAACAGCGATTTCTTGAATTAAAATCGTAATTTTCGTTATTTGTCTATTTCAAACCCCGGTTTTGCAGAAAGCACTGTGTGCAACACGTATTGGAATATTTCTTTTCAGCACACGTCCTCAATTTCAATATAAATATAGGACTAATGCTGAAAAAATCAACATTCCAATACTAGTTGGACAACGTTACTATTATGCCACTCATGGTATGAACGACTTTGACAAGAATTCAAATAATTCCCAAAATATGATGAAAAGAGCAGTACCAATGAAGTACATGAATCAACAATACGGTAATTTCAGTAGCGAAAGTACGTACTGAGCAACTCGACACTGGAGCCCAGATATAGATTTTTTTGTTATCGATGGAAGGCATAAGTAAAATTGCTAAAAACTCGGCAAAAAATTTTAATCTCTTAATTCAGATCAAACCAGATCAGATAAAGTTCAAATAGATCAGATCAGATAATTCGAAAATCTAATTGCTTCAGATCAGATCAGATCACATTAAAATAAAAGAATTGGATAATCATTTTTTGTATTCAGGTCGATCTGTTTCCGAGCCTTACTCTGGTTGCAAACTTTGGCGTCTGCTGAAGGCGGGGGGAAAACGCCCAGTGAATTATCTTCCGGGAAGATATTATCGTCCGCTGAAAAAAAATATCTTTCAATGTGTTTTTAATATCGTCCGCCGGAAGATAATATCTTCCAATATGGTGATAATGTCATTCACCTGACGATAATATCATGCATCGAACAATAATATCATCCATCGGACGATAACATCATCCATCGGACGATAATATCATCCATCGGACGATAATCCACCGGACAATAATATCATCCACCGGACAATAATATCATCCACCGGACAATAATATCATCCACCGGAAAATAATATCATCCACCAGAAAATAATATCATCCACCGGACGATAATATCGTCCATTAATTAGTTTTCATTACTAGCTACTAGTTTTGTTACCCACCTAGGTCTTAGTGACATTTTGTAAGAGGGAAAATTCCTCAGTTTTCGTTACATTTTGTAAATTCCCGAGTTTTGTTATACCGCTGAATGATATTATTGTTTTGTGGATGATTTTATCGTCCGGTGAATGATATTATCGACCGGTGGATGATATTATCATTCTTTGGATGTTATTATCTACTGGTGGATGATATTATCATCCAGTGGATGATATTATCGTCCAGTGGATGATATTATCGTCCGGTTGATGATATTGTCGTCCGTTCGGTGAATGATATTATCGTCCGCTGGTATGATATTATCGTCCGCCGGAAGATAATATCCAGTGATAATATCGTCCAACGGAATATATTATCATCCACCGGACGACAATACACTGGACGTTTTTTCCCTCTACCCTGCTGAAATGCCAAATTTTCGCCTCTCGCATAATAAATTATAATCTTTTTGGTTTTCATAATAGAATGTTGCTTAAGTTCAGTTCAACTGTATGGGATGAGAAATAATTCTGGAATTCGACTTAAAATCTTCTAATATTGCACATCAGTTACGGGATAAAGTTGAACAATTTAAAATATTTTCAAGTTAATTAAAATCACTGAGATCTTATGTACGTATACATTCGATAATAAATAAATTCTTCAGCATAGTAACAACCGACATGAACGAATTTAAATTATTGGGAACACAACTTGATTGGTAATCGTTTTATCATACCGCATCATTAATCCTTAAATAATTTCAATTAATTTCTGAAATTATAAGGGAAAGTTGTGCTTCTAACTGAAGAGAACAGAAGCTTACACAATTGTTTTACCGAACGGCTCTTCGAACAACCATTTAATTTACGTAAAGCCACAAAGCGCTTTTACTCATTGAAATACTTATCAATAATGAGAAATATTTGGATTAAATTTAATTAAAAACCTGAATTATAACACTCGTCTCCAGGGATTCGGTGTATTAATAGCAATCGGTAATGCGTCCTATTAAACGGTAAATTACATGAATGCATGAATCGGATAGGCATAAGCTTTTGAAAGGTATAAATTGGCATATTTGATTAAAAAAAATGTATCATACACATTTGGCAGGAGAGTATACAACTGTTGAGGTGAACATTGTATACATTCACCATTTCAGCGAGTCTGTTTGATTAAATTTTAAATTTTATAACGCTTTTTTTATTTAAATATTTTGATGGATGAGTTAAATATAACAATTGCAAAAATTTAAATTAAATTTGCTGAGAATCATTCAAAAAATATTATTTGGGATTTTAAATGAAAAAATAATTGATTTACACAAACTTAATATTTATTGAACGACAAGCATATTGGATTGACAAATTAAAAAACACAAAAAATAAACAATCTGTAAAATTGGCAACCCTTTGAGTGTTCAGACTGTCATAATAATAGTTTAAATTTTCCGTTTGTATCTTTCTGCTTCATTTTATAATTATTAATTGGATGAAGAGCCAGAATCCGGATTTTAATGATTTGATTTATGAAAAATCAGATTTTGTTAAAACGTGATGTTCAAAAAAAAAAATGAGCACCAGAAGATTCGGAGGAATTGATGCTCATTTCTCAAATTTGTACGTACTTTGAAGGGGGGTCTTTGGAATTGTACGGTTTCGTACGGACGGGGGTGGGAGTTAAACATCGCTAAAAAGTCCATACGTAATTTTGGAACAGTCCCTTGCTTAGCGAATTGATATGGAAGGGACCCGCACGCATCAGAATAGATGTGGCAAACAGAACAGATGTTGCAAAAAGAATAGAACGTATCTAAGTAAATATTGCCTTAACTCTTCAGTGCATGAAATTACGTCGACATTAAATTGGAGTGGAAATTGACGAAACCCGTCCGAAGCAACGTCCCAAAACGCCTCTCCAAATCTCTAAAAAAATCCCAAAATTAAAAAAAAAATTGAAAAAATTTTGATCCATACTTCGATGAACAAAAAAGTTCGTCTCTTTGTTCTCTACAAAACAGCACAAAAAACTCATTGCTAACCATTAAATATCGTTTAGGGTCGGGTAGCGTGAGTCGGGCCCACACTAAGTACCCTATACCCCGAACCACTCAACAGATTTTCACTAATTTAAGTTTCGTGATTTGCTGATGTTCATATCTTTTATTAAGTAGCGGTAGCTACTTTATGGGAATGTTCTGGCTGTCTGTCTGTGCACGTTTTTTGACAGCTGTCAAAGTGACAGCTGTCAAAGTGACAGCTGTCATAGTGACAGCTTTCAGAGTGACACTCTGACATTTGTTTTGTCAAGAAAATTACTCTACCGCTTCTTTCTTATGCCATTTAAATGGTTTATTTTAAACCTTCAGGAGCGATTTTCGTTTTTATTTCGTAGAAATATAAGTCAAAAAGTTCCACCAACCTTCAAATAACCACGTTTTTGACCATTTTTTCGACCGCAACTTGGAAATTTCTTATCCGATTCAGCCCAAATTCAATTCCGTAATCATTTTTTGAATTATATTTCAGGGAAAAAATGTTTTTGAAAATCAGATAAGATTTACCTGATCTACTGATCATAAGTATCCGATCACTTCGTGTTGTCAGTATATTTTCACCAACTCTGAAAGGTCGTCAAAAATCGAAATCTTATAGGATCTTCAAAATTCGAACGGAATTGGAAACATTGAACCTTCTACTTTAAAGGAAAAATATAAAAAACTGTACGCCAGAAGTGTAAAATTTGAGAAATTTCGAATTTTCCAATAGTCGCGGCATAGTTGTTGACGAACTTTCAAAGTTGGTGAAAATACACTGAAAACATGAAGTGATCGGATACTTATGATCGGTAGTGTATGTAGAAAAACACGTTTGGCCCAGTAGAAACTCAGTTTTGGGGCCGTGGCTGAGTCTAATGACTCAAAATCAAACAATATTCTTCCTTCGAACATGCCTAGA
>CM055403.1:74779706-74813779 GCA_029228625.1 Pseudolycoriella hygida
TTTTCAATCGATTTTGATGAGTGTGGGCTCGTTGAAAAGCTGCTGCGACGTATTTTTTTTTTGGAGGGGGAAGGGGCAAGGCGAAAAAAATCAAAAGTTCGAATATACATCGTGTCTTGTCCCAAAGGTTTTTGTATGGAGTTTTTTGGGTTTGTGCACGTTTTTTTTTTGGGTGTGGGGTGTGGGTGTGTGTCATCAATTATAATTTCTAAAACGTAGTTTGTCAAAAATACTTACCTTAAACTAATCAGCCACCCCAAAAACCTCCCAATTCCGCCGCTAACCTTCCTTTGAAATCTTACCTATTCCCACCTTTAACCTTCTCTCAACACCACACCTAATTAACTAAATGTGGTTGTACAAAGTAGCGCACGTCAGGCCGAACCACTCAACCGATTTCAACCAAATATTTATTGCTCGCTTTCTGTTCATGTCTTCCAAGGGGCTATTCAAATAGTACGCACGCTAGAAGACGGGTTTTAGACCCCTTGCACGCAAAAAAACATGGAGAAAAATTCGAAATGTATAGAGCGCACGCTGTTCTCAAACCCTCCCTCTAAAAAAGCGTACGCACTATTTGAATGGTCCTCAATATAAACATTCGCTTTTTTACCAATTTTTCGACTGTATCTTCCAGAATAAACGCATAAGCTTCGTACGGGTCTAAAAATGAAAGCACAAATGTTAGACAAGTCCTTCTATATCGCGCCATGACAAAGACTTTTATTTTATTGTTGAATAAATTATCATCCATGAATTTCGTATGCTTCGGCAATAAAATAATTATGGACAAATGTGTTTCTATGGGCCAACAAATTGTTATTAAGATACTTTAAACACAATTTGGCAACGACTTTCCTTACAAAATTTTCGTTGGCAGCATTCCCAAATAGTCGCACGCGACTAAATTCTTTACGCTGGCATGCCTATTATTTGTTTGCAATATGTGTGTGAAGTGAAAACAGATTTTTTTATTTCATCCAAGTCGAAGTTTTTTTATGCCTTTGTGTTGTAGCTGAACGGAAAGCGCATTTCAATAAATCCATTCGGAAGGTAATAATAATATTAAACGGCTCATGTGTGTACAAACATGACAATTTATTGAATCAAAAACAATAATAAATTGTTAAAAAGAAAATTCCCATGAAAAGGAAAATATTTTCGGGGAAAATCTTGGCTATTCGCTTAGTAACACGATGTGATTTTGTAGTTACGGAATAAAAGTTGTGTGTATTTCATGATATATGAGCTGACACATAACTTCTGTTATTGTAAATCCTTACTAAGAAACTGTCATGACGGCTATTTTCGGTTTATATGAGCACAGTACTGATGTATGAATTTCTATGTGAATAAATTCATTCATGGGATGGCATAAATCATATTGAAGTGAGAGCGCTCTAGGAACCTGACGTCCGTAGAACATGTAATGGGAATTAATGATATTTTTTTGATTTATATTGTAGACTGACTGAAATCTGAAGTTTGTTTTATTTAGATATTTGGCAGACAATGAAGCGGCTAATAACAATTATACTCCCCATTATCTTAACATTGGTATATTTTCCTGTGTTCCTTCAATAACAGAAGGTGATTTCATAACTATACCTTATGAACACTACGAGGATCTTGACGATCTTTTACAGCGATTGATGTAAACATTTTGAAGTAGAATCGACTTTACTTAAAGATAGGGTTCGTTCTTTATTGGGTGAATGTATTAGATATTTTAGATTTATCAGCTAGGGACGATCTACAAACGTGATTCCTCACCCAGCTCTTCAGCACTTTCTTGCAAAGCGATTGATGTATTGCGATCTGAGGATCTGACCCACACGCTGGCGCTGAGGAGCCAGCCTTTTCCTTACCATGAACCCCACAGGTACCCACCAAGTACCCTTGAGAGTTTTCTCTCGTTCAGGATGTATTACACAGCATTTCTTTTGTTACGCATTTCTCCTTTTGTGGGTAGAAAAATTTTTCTTCCAGGACGAAACAGCATAGGCTTTGTACGGAAGACGGTACAATTAAATCCACTGGTTTCTTATAGACAAACAAAGAATGCTTACTGAGTCTTATGTCTCATCATCAAGGATTAACTCACACCATCGTTCTATTCATTCCAATTTTTCCATCGTATGAGAAAATCTCTTTTTCGTATATAAAACTGTATAACTTTGGACTGATTTTACTCATCAACGATTTTTCAATTAACCTTTCAGGAAAAATCTTTTTCAGATTCTTTATTTTTACGCAAATGTTGAGATTTTTGTGCTTTGGCTATTTTCCTAGGTCCAATATTTGAAGGTATCTTCGGGCTTCGAATTTCGTTAATATTGACATGGGTTAGAAAGGTAGCGATAGAGAATTGTTGAAGAATTGAATAAAACATCTATGATGTCATGTGAGGTCAGAGCAGTCAAAGAAGTTGCTGTGTCTGGTTGCAGTGAGGTGCAGTAAGAAGCAGCTACGTGCAGTGAGGTGAAGTGACGTGCAACTAGGTAGAGTGAGGTGTAGTGAACAGACGGACGGACGGACAGGAAGAGTGAAAACATAGATTAGCTATTCTGCTAAAAGCAAATTTTCGAAAACAAAGCCCTTTGAGGATTTTTCAGACATTGTTATAAGAATTCTCCAAAAATTGTCAAGTTTCAAGAATTTTTTTTTTCACTTTTATTTGACTTACCAGAATCTCTGTGAATTAGAGATTTTATTACAAAATTTTGGAGTATTTTTTTAAAGTGACAAAGCTGCTATTAATTTTAACATTGTATGCTATTCTCGTTTTACAAAGTGTTCACAATCGCGATGGCGCAAAAAAGTCAGTGCAGAGCTTAATCCCGGCAATGGCAACAACAAAATTAATATTAGAAGTACTTGTCAGTGTCACATCGGCTTTACTTTAGTTGAAATACAATATTTTATCCCATAATCCGATATCGTCCTCGCGAAATCCTACAACCAAAATGTTATTTCACTTTGTTGCAATGTGTCTTTCTTGTTGATCTCAAGAGCTTTTTGGTATAATGGTCACATAAAAGGAAAAAATGGGTTTTATGAAAGCTCAATATTATCATAAAAAGTGTTTGGGACGTCTAGTCCACTTTGTAAACGTAAAAAGGGACTAAACATTTGTTTAATAACAGATGGAAAATAAACCATATCCTTCAAAATATGGTAAAACAACTTAAAATAATATTATCGATTCTTTTTACATTACTTGTGTGGAACACCACGATCATATGCTTTCTTGAAGCAAATTCAAATATTCACAATATGTGACAAAGAGATTGAGATATCGGAAACACTTTCTTTCAAAATTTATTGTTACATATTGCAAATGCTATAAAGTTCGAAAACAAGGTTATGGTGTTACAGTCCAATTTGATGTGAGTTTCATTTTATTTAAGCTTGGGGTTTATGTCAAAAATTTGTTCGAATTTTTTTCGCTACTCTGTGGTGTACCACCCAACACCTAACGTAGCACTATGTATGCTATTTGTATAAAGGTGTGTTTCCCGCGTACTTACGTGGAGCTAGACCGGTGCGCCGGGGAGTACCATCGTTATAGCACCGATTAATGTGCTGTACTTGTTTATTTTATTGCACGCTACACAAAAACAAAATAAAAAACCTGTGCTGTCATTACATACATATATCTTAGCTGGAGCTGAAACGAGCCGATTTGTACAGAATGTACTTCGGCTAAGTCAATGCACGGTTCTTCGTGGAACTGACTTTCTATATAATATTCAATTTCGAACGTATACATTTTTATTGAAGATGGATATGTCCTCAAGGAGATATTTATTTCATGCATTTTCAAAGTTGTGTATATTTCTAAAAAGCTTTTGTCAATTCACTTTGTGTTTTATTTTTATCTGAAATTTTATTTCGGCACCGTATTATTTTTAAGTGTACAGACAGAAGTATAGCAGATGAAGCGTAAATAAGCAGTAGACATGTCTCTGACCACCATTTAATTCTTGAATTCAACTTCTGCGGTAAGTTTTATATCCGAATTAAACTTGAATGTCATAGTTTACACCTTAGAAAGGCCTCTCTTTCTTAACTAACAAATACAAGCGAATGAGAACATAGATTTTTCATTTTGCTTACGTTTGAGTACGTTAACATTTTCCCAACCATTTAGATTTGTCAGGTTCTTCTACGCCGTGAAACACATATCTGACATATCACACATACTACTGACACCTCTACGTCACGTCACATTTCCGATAAAACTTTAAGGACATGTCCATCAAGATCTGAATTTTCCAGTTTGTAATGAAAAGTACGAGAAACACTCTAGGAGCTGCGGGAAACGATAGAAATTCTATACAATTTTTAAAATTATTAATAAAAGCACCTATACTCGGCTCATTTCGATAATTGCAACATTATTCTTCCAAGTTATAGAATTGGATTATTTGAGTCCATTCGACAGTGACAGCTCTTTTATATATTTGCCTTTTTCTTTAAACTTACAAAAATTTGCTGCTTCTCTCCGCGCCCACAAATAGCGCACAAAGCATCCTAAAATCTTGACAAAGTTAATACCTTTCAAACGAGATCTTGCTTGCTACATTTGGATGTCTGGATCGGAATATATTATGATGTGAAGTCGGGTGTAGGATGTTAGGTAGGTTTTTAAAGCATGCTTTCAAAGTACTTTCAAAGTATACTTTTTGATGATTTTTACATCCTCCGAAAAGTATCCTAGCTTTAACCGATTTTAGCGTGTGGGGAAAGAGGGAGATGAACTCTGGGATGTGGGATACTTTGCGAAGAGTTTTGAAGCGATACAGCGCTAAGAAAAGACTTAGCGCTACAAAAAACGAAAATAAAATGCCTAAAATACCCTCCAAAACTGTCTAAAAAGTGTTCGAACTGTACGAAATTGGATTCATTAGAAAGGTTTCATTTAAGCCTATGGAATCCTACGAAATTCGAGGAAACTGAAAGGTCTTGGGTGAAAATTTGGTCAAAACAGCGCTAAAAAGTAAATTTTCTATGCTTTTATATGCCTAGCTTTAGCCGATTTAGGCGTGTTATAGTTCGTTGGAAACAGGAAGAGGAGCTTTAAGATCTGGAATGCTCTGCAAAATGAACAAAGTTTGAAGAAAAAGGCAAATATATAAAAGAGCTGTCATTGTCGAATGGACTCAAATAATCCAATTCTATAACTTGGAAGAATAATGTTGCAATTATCAAAATGAGCCGAGTATAGGTGCTTTTATTAATAATTTTAAAAATTGTATAGAATTTCAATCGTTTCCCGCAGCTCCCGCATTTCAAATCTCTTTTCGTTAAAGTGAATGCAACACTAAATGTTTGCTTCATAACTCAATTTTTGTTACCTTTCGTTAGCTGGGCGTTGTAAATCATTTATTTTTGCTTCCACATTCGAATGAGGTAATTGTTGCCGCCTTCTGAACTATCGACAGCATCACCAAATTTCGTTTCGTGGAATCTTCAGAAACTGCTTTTGAACAAAATGTTAAAGTATAGTAGAGTGAGAGAAAAGTATTGCTTTTGACATGTAGATTTCTACTTTTGTCTTTGTTTTTCGACAAGGGCGAAATTTATGGAAAATATTGTTCTGACTTAACATTTCACATTTTCTCGAAAAATAAAAGCACAGCCCGAACGAAACACAAATCCATTTATTGGTTTTGTAGCATGCATTATCATTTAATACACAAAAGAAACCTTTTAAAAGCATCTACGACTAGTGGAGTAGGTAATATAAATATTTCTATAAAGTGTCATTCGCAGAGCATTTGATATATTATTCATGACAATTTCTTTCATATTACACAATTGATAGCGAAACGTTTGTTTCAGTATCCGTTTGTACGTTATTACTCGAAATGAACTCCATTACCTTCCCCATCTTTTTACCATTCAGTTATTATTCTACTCTACGCACATTCTCGTTTACTCATTTGGAGTTGGTCACAATACAACTTGAGTTAAACACAACCATATAAATACCACTTTATGCTGGTTTATTCATAGATTGTTCAATTAATCATTCATTAGATTAGATTAGACAGACACATATAAATTCGTAGATCCATTAACAATAATACCACTTCCATTTTCTCTGTTCAACTTTTCCTTGTACGTCAAATTAATGCCTAGCTAAACCATTATTAAACATTTAATTCAAACTGTCTCATGAAAGTTAAATAAAAACAATTTAGTGCTTAGAGAGAAGTGTATAAGTTTTTCTTGGCTTGCCTTTTAATTTAAGCTTCTGTTAGGCTTATTCGAAACCTTAAAGTATCACAAGTGCATGAAAGTCTCATTTTACACTTTCAACATATTTTTGACATGCTTTGCAACTACTATACACTTGTTTGCAGCAATAATTACATGATGGTAAAAAAACATAATTGAAAAAATGATACTTTTAATGCAATCATAATATGTTTGCCGTAAAAGTATTATGTTTTCCTTAATTTACAGCAAGAAGTATTAAATATTTCATTCAGTCTAGGCGCTGCTGTCTAAATGTGTCTATCTTTTCTGAAAGACTAACAGACTGTGATCAGAATACTAAAGTACGAGTCTGTTTGGAATATTTTACTTCTGTTCTTGTTCAAGCAGACGTATACACGAGACTCTGATTAAAGTACACTATAAACAATACCATACTACTTTCAAAGTTTTTATGGTACACGTTTATTGTTCGTCTGAAATTTATAAATTGTACACGAGACAGTTACCAGGAGGCTTATTTTATAGTAAGCTATACACGAATGTTTTACTACTTTTCTCTACCAAAACTAGAAGGCAATGATAAAAAAATAAGTCTTAGAAGGTAATGAAACTATGCAGATGCTATTCAATTGAATTTGTATACAGTTTCAACAGTGCAAGTAGACGTACAGATTGAATTTAAAGTTTGTCACTTTTCCTAACTAAACTTCGTGACGGGCATTATCTTTTTTCATATCTTCAATAAGTCATTTTGCTCGGGGAACACATACTTGACAGCAGTGCGCGTTTCACTCGCAGAAATTATGCTTTCTTCCTCGACTAAAAGTTTTGTCAAAGAATAAAAATTCTTCTTTTTTCCTTTATCTTGGACGTTAAAACTTCTACAATGCCAATTCTACCGAGAGTTTTTACGACCGCTCTCATATAAACTATGGTTGGGAAATGGCTTGTTGTTTTTTCCTCGAATGTGTTTTTTCACTGTAGAAATTTTATTTGGATCAGCAAAATAATTAGTGATTTGTTTAATTTTTCGTTGATTATAAGCATAGAAAAGTTTTGTTGGAAAATTCAACAAAGAAAAATAGATAATTGCAAGTCGTTATTCTGTACAAACTTCTGTCATAATTCCTCACAGTAAGTCTTAATTCCACAACCTAATTTGTTATAGAATTCTAAGTAAATTAAAAAACAAATGCAAAGGACCCGTACGTATCAGAATAGATGTGGTCAACAGAATGATTGTTGCAAAAAGAATCGAACGTATCTACTGCCTGAACTCTTAAGTATATGCAATTATGTCCTCACTAAATTGGGTTGGGAATTGCCGAAAGGGCAATATTGAAAAACCCGTACGAAGCAGCGGCGCTGAAAACCTCTGCGACCCCTAAAATAAGCCCAGAATTTAGAAAAGACATGGGGCGCTTAGAAGAAGCCTCTGACCCATAACTCCATCGACAAAAAGTCTCCTCTTTCTTCTCTACAACATTGCACCACCAAATATCGTGTAGGGTCGCGTAACGTGAGTTTGACCCACACTAAGGACACTAGAGCCTGAACCACTCAACAGATTTCCACAAATTTAATTTTCGTGATTTTCTGATGTCCACGACTTTCATTAGAAACCTTGAAGAGCGATTTCCGTTCTAATTTTAATAAGAAAAGTTCTTGAAAATTGGATAAGATTTACCTGATTTATGTTGAAATTGGTCTTAGTAGAGACTCAGTTTTGGGGCTCTGGCTGAGTCTAGAAGCTCAAAATCAAAAAAGTTTCTTCCATAAATTTGCAGGCATGCCCAGAACTTTCAAACAAAAAAAATGTATCAAAATCGGAAAAGATTTACTTAAGTTGAGCGAAAGACCAAAAACCACTTAAATGGCCCTAGCTCGACGGCCCTTGGGTCGGCAGTGCCCGGATTCAATCCCATAAAAGATTTTTTGATTACCTTTCAGGGAAAAAAGTTTTTGAAAATCGGTAGAGTTTTACTCGAGTTATCGTGTTGACGGACGGATGGGCCGACATTTTTTAGACCCGTACGAAGAACCAAGTTCTTCGAAAAGGGGTCTTATGCGTTCACCACGACGTTTGTAACCACCCCAATTTCGACCGGGGAGTAGGTGGGGAGCATCGATCATGGTCCTTAGATGACGAATCAGCAATAAAAAAAATATCCGTCCGTCACCGCGATAACTTGAGTAAAACTAAACCGATTTTCAAAAACTTTTTTTTCCCAGAAAGGCAGTCGAAAAATATTTTATGAGATTGAATCTGGGCACTGTCGGCCCAACGGCCGCCGAGCTAGGGCCGTTTAAGTGGTTTTTGGTCTTTTGTACATAACTCGAGTAAATCTTTTCCTATTTTCACAATTTTTTTTGTTTGAAAGAAGTAGGCATGGCCGACAATTTATGTAAGAAACTTTTTCAAATTTGAGTCCCTGGACTTAGCTAGGGCACTAAAACCGAGTCTATGCTAGGGCCATACGTGTTTTTTGTACATAACTCGGGTAAATCTTTTCCGATTTTCATAAATTTTTTTCAAAGATCTGGGCATTGCTGACAATTTGTGGAAGAAACTTTTTTGGTTTTGAGCCCTTGGACTTAGCTAGGGCACTCAAACCGAGTCTATGCTAGGGCCATTCTTGTTTTTGCTACATAACTCGAGTAAATCTTTTCCGATTGTCATAAACTTTTTTTTGTTTGAATGATCTGGGCATTGATCTGCTAGGGCCCTACATTTTTTTGTACATAACTCGAGTATAAATCTCTTCCGATTTTCAAAAAAAAAATGTTTAATCGAAAGGTCTAGGAATGTCTCACATTTTATGGAAGGAAGTTTTTTGATAAGATGCCCTTGGACTCCGCCAGGACCCTGAAACTAGGCCCAACGTGTTTTTGTTTACATAAATCGGGCAAATCCTAACCGATTTTGTTGATTCTTTTCCTATTTGATAGGTAACCGTGTACCGAATTATCTTCATAAACAAATTTGGGCATGCGCTTGGGGCTCAAGTGGGCCTCTCGTCGGTCCCAATGTCAGCCCTAACAAAAAAAACATTTTTTTGTCATATTGCAGAGCAGATTGAGGGAAAAAATTTTGTCTATGGAAGTATGTGTCGGAGGCATTTCCGTATGGCCCTAGGTCGGTCCTAAAGTCGGCCCTTTACAAAAAAAATGTTTTTTGCTATGTTGTAGAGAAAATTGAGGCGAACATTTTTGTCTAGTTGGAGATCAATTTTCTGCTTTCGGGAGGGTTCTTTTACACCGTTTCTTCGGACGGGTTTTTCGATATTGCCCTATCGGCAATTTAAAATACAACTTAATGTGGACGTAATTTCATACACTTAAGAGGTAAGGCAATATTGACTTAAATACGTTCGAGTCTTTTCGTGACATCAACTCTGTTTGCCACATCTATTCCGATTCGTACGGGTCCCTTCATATGTTTTTATCGTTGATTCGTCATCTAAGGACCATGATCGATGCTCCCCACCTGCTCCCGGGTCGAAATTGGGGTGGTTACAAACGTCGTGGTAAACGCAAAAGACCGCTTTTCGAAGAACTTCTTTCTTCGTACGGGTCTAAAAAGTAAATAAAAACGATTTGCTTGTTCCACAGTTGTTACAAAGATGGCAATAACATTTAGGGAGCGTTCATAAATGACGTCTGCGTTTGGGGGAGGGGGTCAAACAAAATAGACACTTCATACAAAAAATCTTCATTTGTACGGAAAAAAAAACTCGGAAAAATGCAGACGATTTAAGCTGAAAACTTAATTTAAAACGTGCGGAACCTCCTATAGGCACTTGTTGCATAAAGAACTTTTTTTGTGGTTCTCAACCGATCTTAATGTGGCATGTGGGTTGCTTGGGAACCACCCCATATAAATAAGCTGTAGTCACTTTGCGTAGCGGGGAGATCTAAAGAAAAAATGTTGTTTTCAGAAAAATAATAAAGAAAAACAAAACAATTTGTTGAAAATTGACGCTTATAGTGCGGCGTCGTCTATACAAAATTTCTTGACAAAATCAGTTATATTTCAAACGATCAGAAATGATGCGCTTGGATTTATTTCCAATATAAATGAGCCATTTGACCATTATGCACTTTTCATATCTATTTGATTTGAAAATCCGACATTCCAGGGCACCTGGACCATACCTTTACTTAAACAATCAAAGAGTTTGTAAAACAAATTATAAAATTTTGTAAAATTTCGAAGACTTCTTGTTGGATTTTATTTTCACTCAACGCAATTAGTTTACTTCTGCATTAATTTAAAAAATTTCTAGGACTTCTTCTGTGGCATTTTTCCTTTACACTCAACGTAATTAGATGAGTTTTTCCCTTTTTCATTTTTTTCTGAGAATTCATTGTCTGAACCACATTATCGCATTAATTTGTTACTCGAAGAACTTGAAAGGGTAAATCGAAAACGTTATGTCGTCACAAAATATTTATAAAAAAATATATGCTCAAAGATAATTAAGGCGTCATTTAGACGAGTACCCTTTTTACATAAAGCAGAAACTTAAGCCTTTCAACGTAAAGTAAAAAAATGTATTTCGTGTCAAAGTTTTGTTTTTTAATAAAGTTATCGAAGCATAATTTTTTAACGAAAAATTAGAACATTAAAAGGGAAAATAAATGTATCTGTCTGACCGTCTAGATCCTTTCATAAAATTAATTTCAAAGACCAGACGATTGAGTACCTTAACTAAGGAAAAAAATGAGAAAGAAAGTCTTCAACAAAACAACAACGGAAAAGAAATTTATTGAATTTTTCGGGCATTGTACTCGTAGTTCTTAGAGACAAATGTCGAAATGGAAATACTTACATCCACACTATCTACGGAAAATAACAATTGCCTTACTGAACAATGGGAATGTTGTTTGTTGACAGACCCGTAGTCAGGAAAAAAAGTGACAATATCCTCACGTAACGTTCGGCAATATATACACGCAGTGTTGAATTATAACAGTATATTACTGCCTTTGTAGTAGACAAAATTAAACCTTGTTCAGCTTCTAATTCGAGTTGAAGACTAAACTATCGTGTATAATAGAGATGAGCGGGTCGCCTGAAACTTCGAAAAACCCGACCCGAACCCGAATTGTTTTTTTCGGGTTCATGGGTTTCGGGTTTCGAAAATTTTAATCGGGTCGGGTTCGGTCCGGGCCGGGTTTGGAAACAGTTCGGGTTTCGGGTTTCGAAAAATTTTATCGGGTCGCGTTTCGAAAAATGGTCGAACCGCTCATCTCTAGTGTATAATATTTTTTTCTGAGAACACGGACCTGTCTGTGGACAAAGAAAAGAATTGGCTAACCGGAACTGGCATCATCAACCCGAACGTGAACAAGAAATGGACAATTTCTTAACTAGATTTCCTGTTGTCAAAATATTTGACCAATGAAAAAAAAACTTAGAAGTTATTTGCAAAATAAATATATAAATGCCACTAAAATTGCTTTGTAAACTTAGAGCATCTGACAAAAATCAATAGAAAGAAAAGTTTTATTTTTCGTTATTGGTTTTTTCTTATATGTTAAGAACGTATAGCTCTGGAAACAATCCAACGTTTTCTTTTACTTTTTTCCTTATTTCCCGTAAAGTACTTATAAGCTTTATAAAGCTTTTGTATTTTGAATGTTTGCCACAAACTGTTTCTTTTTCTGTTTTACTTACGGGTTATAAATTAAATATAGTGAATGTGAAAGTGAAATGATTTTGTTGAAATTGCTATTATAGGAAAACTATTAAGTTAAATGTTGTTAACCGACACGATTTAAAACAAACTTGAAAAACATAATCCACGCAGACCTGTACGAATGCCTATATTCCTATAACCTAGAATTCTGTGCCTATTTCATGGAGACATAAGCGTAAAAAATTCGCCAACCCTGAAAAACACGGCTATGGCCACTTTATCGACTGTATCTTCAGAAATTCTTGACCGATTTTCCTCATCTTCGAACTCCACCCTCGACTCAACCGTGCTTTTTACATTTCAGACGAAAGAAAAATTGAAAATCAAGCTAGATTTACTAGAGTTGACATTTTTTATGTATAGTACCTTTCAGTGTGAGATCCAGGGTCGAACTGATGACCCGAAGGGCTAAATTTTAATAAGGCCCGCGAAAAGAGTTTTATGAGGCCCACATTTGAAAGTCATGTAGGGAAAGAAAATTGAAAAACCTTCCGATATATTCTGCTTCTGCGACTCCTAAAAATTACTGTTTTTTCGACTTTGGAAAGTTCTAGCGTCACACAGTAGGCTAATCCGTTATATTCATGTTCAAAAATCTATATCTTGTGAAATATTCACAATTTAAATGTCAGTCCGACGAAAAAAGCCAGCCATTCACGAAGAATATTGTGTTACCCATTCGTCAAAACGCTAAACAATGTATACTGCTGGTATAGTCGACATTACCAAAAAAAATTACTCCACACCGGCGAGAAATGTAAATCAACGCTAGACAATATTTTTGAGAGTATTGATTTTGTTCAGTTGCGTTACATAACGAATGGGGGAGGGGCGGCGTATTGACCTTCCTTTACGGTTGCGTTTCAAGAGGGAGAAGGGGTCTGAAAAATGTCGATCTTAGCGTTACGTTTTTATGAACGGCCCCACAAAAAAACTATTTGGTTTAATAGTTAGCCCCCAACAGGGAAAGGTAAAGTCGGTGTGTCTGCTGATATTACACATTGCTAGTACAGGAGATCACTAGAGACCAAGATTGGAAGAATCGGAAACCCGATGTATGTGAGATCGTTCGAATATTTCATGAAATTACTCTTTAAGTTTTTTGTTTGTATTCTACGAAATGTGGTAAGAATTAAAAAAGGGCCATCTCCCCGAACGAAATTTTGACTGGTCGAAAAAAGCAAAAGGCCTATCGGGGAATGCCCTGATCGCCCACTAGATCAGTCCGGCCTGGTGAAATCTGTATGTAGGATAGATAATTAATTATTTTTTACAACTATAGGACTTAAAACTCGCCCCACAGTCACCATAGAGTCGTTTTTTTCATAAGGGTGGGGAAATCTTCATAAACACCCGGTCCTCCCGTACCAATGTAGTGTTGGATTCCATTCTTCAATGACCTACCAACTAAAACCCCCTTCCTTAGTCTTCATGCTCTCTTCTCCCCGGAACCGCCTCAAAGCATTACTTCAGGGAGCGGCTGTGCTTCCGCACCTACTCTCTCAGATCAACTGGCAGTCTTCTTTGATCGTCTCTCCATGCACTTTGCAGCTTCCCCATTATTTTCGTTATAGAGTCGTTATAGGCTTCATAAAGTGGACTTCTATTTAATATAAAGTTGATATCATCAACCTTGTACCTGCGAAGTTGCAGCAATATAATCAAATTCATAAATAAATAAACAAAATTGGTCGACTTAATTTAATCAAAGATTTCTTGGAAAAACTCCACAATTTTGTGAAACAAGTATCGTTTAAATATTAAGAGTATTATTTTACTACACTCTAATACGTGCTTCTATTATGCACTTAATATTTTACAAAATTACTAGTCCCTTTGATTTATCTGAAGATAACTATATTCACGCTTGGAAAACATGTGATGAATAAAAGAAAACCTGCAGTGCACACGAAAACACAAATAAAAATCGCGTTGTTTCCTCACTTCACTTATTATTATGTAAATTTGATATTTTCTGTTGATTTTTTAACCATTAGCATTGAACAATAATATCATGTTAGTTTTTCCGTTTTCATCTTACAACTTGCACGTAACTCATAATTGCGCAGTAAGGAAGTTCCCGGCGATGAAAATAATATTCGCATATTAATGACGGAACCTAACACGAATCTGAGCAAATAAATGTTAAAACTGCAGCTAACTTGAATAGAACATTAGACAGGCATAAGTGTTATTCGCAACGATGTAGCTTTTATTCTATGCAATTCGTCTGTCTTGACAAGAATACTATTAGTGACGAGTGAAGTTAACATCTCTGCCCTAATTTGCATAAGAAACTTAGTGTGAAAGAGACAAAAAATTTTGTATGGATTTTTTTTTCTCTCTTTCGCACTGAGTTTCTTGTGCAAATTACGGCAAATCTATTTTTCGACATTTTAACCATGAAGTGTTACAAAGGTGGATAGAACCTTCAATCCACACTTCGCATATTCTGACATTAATCGTACTAAACGTGTGGATGATTCTATGAAACTAAATTACTTGCTCTTTGTAGCCAATTTCTGAGGCCTACTTTAACATAAGAAAAAATATGACTCGCTCAAAGGGCGGAAATTCCCTTGATGTGCTCACGTGTTCATATTCCTCTCCTAGGGACATATAAAATGCAGTTCCTGTTCGCGAATGTATGTTTTGTACGAAACAATTACTTGCGATGATTTGTTTTCGTATTTACATTCAGAATACTACATTTGATTCTACGTATGGCTAAATGTACTTAAAAGCAATAAATAACTATAAAAATTTCATATTACTAACGAAAAATAGCAAATAGAAAATACATAACTAAAGTCATAACTTTCCTTCAACCCTTTGCAGTGTATTATTAGTTTTGTGCATGAAATTTCCCGTTTTTCATTTATTTGTTGGTTTTGTTTACAAACTTTTAAATAGGAAATAAAAATGTCATTCTGAATTACCCACTTTCATTAGATAGTTTGCAATTGCGTCAACAGTGGCAATAAAAACATATTGAGCCGAAACAGCATAAATTCACTGTCCGTAAATTTAAAATGTTTCATGTTTTTTTTTGTTAACATTTTTTGAATTCGCATGACCATGTTGAAATTTTTCATTCATTTTTTGTGTTTGAATTCATATCTAATTTTGATGAATAATGTAGCATCCAAAATTCAAATCTGCGAGCATAGATTCTTCTATGTGATTTCTTCAGCTGTAACTGTAACTGTAAGCTTCACTGACGGTTCTAAGACTGCAGAGGGCACGGCAGCCGGAGTATTCTTTATGGAACCATCGGTTGACAGATGGTATCACCTAGGGAGATAGGCCCTAACAGTCAAAACATTGGGACAATGATCCGAGTACAGCGATTCTTAAGGATATCCAAAGGCAAGCCTGTGGATAACTCTAAGAGCGGCCCTCTGCTTCCTCTCGAGATTTTCAATCAGGTTCTTATTAGCACCCCCCCACCCCAGACACCGACGCAGTATGATAAGCGAGAGTGTATCAACGAAAAGTACAAAGACTCCAGAATTTTGACAGGTAATACATAGCGCAATTTCCACAATACACATTTGACCAGAAATCTTAGAGCACAGGTTGGTAAGGTGAAAGTTCCAACTCAGATTCTTATCCAGAATCACGCCCAGATATTTAACGGAATCAACAACTTCAATCGCACTCCCATTCAATTCAACTTTTAGAGAATTGTCAATTGTTGAACGAAAGGATCTGAAATGCACAACGTTGGACTTTTTCAAATTCAACGTAAATTTATTAACGTCAACAAAATTAGAGAGTAACTTCAGATCATTGTCAATATTTTCAATATTGTTTGCGAAACAAATAGATGAGAAGAAGTCACTCGAATCATCTGCAGAAAGGTACGGTTGGGATTTCAAGGGAAGGCGGTGCAAATCATTGATAAAAATCAAGAAAAGGGGCGGTCCCAGAACGCTACCTTGCGGAACTCCCAGAGTTACACTCTCCCAAGGACTATCATACCCATTCACAACCACCCGTTGGTACCTGCGCTCTAAATAGTCGGAAATGAGATCAAGGGCTATGCCCCTAATACCAGCTGCAGATAGTTTTTTCAGTAACAGCATGTGATTCACAGTGTCAAAGGCCTTGGAAAGGTCCAAGAATAAACCAGTAACTATTTTCCCTTTGTCTATATGAAAAGATACGTATACGTAGTCCACCAACTAGAACAGCGCTATATGGGTACCACTCAAGGACCTAAACCCGTACTGTTTATTGTAAAAAAAGTTTGACATATCCAGAAACCTCATGATGTTCAAAAATACCAACTTTTCAAAAACTTTGTTGATCACTGGCAGAAAAGAAAAAGGCCTAAAGTTAGCAATGTCTGAAGAATCACCAGATTTAAAAATAGGCGATACATTCGCCTTCTTCAAGGAGTCAGGGTACTTCCCAGTTGATACATACACGTTGTAAATCATAGCCAAAATAGGAGATATAACCGAGACGCAGCTTTTCACTGAGGCTACAGAAATCCCATCGTACCCAGAAGACTTATTGCAATTCAATGAATGTATCAACTCTGAGATCTCACATTAAGATACACCATTCATGAAAATAGTCTTTTCGTTACGAATCTGAAGTCCACACTCATCACTCTGAAGGTCACTGCGTACAGGGATTCGCTGCACTGATTGGAGTGGGGGAGGCACTCTCGGCAGAGGCATGTGGAGAAAGTGTTCAATCTGCTCTGACAGCGAAGCGATGATTAAGGCGTTCATGTCGCCAGTCCAAGCATCCAAGCTAATAAAAGAGTTGAAGGAAACCCTGAACCAGATGGGACAGAGAAATCGTGTAACGCTGGTCTGGGTTCTCAGACACTCTGGCGTGGAGGGTAACAAGAGAGCAGATGAGCTTGCGAGGAAAGGCTCAGCGACATCAAGTTGCGGGCCAGAGTCTCTTATACCTACACCACACTCGGCGTGTGTGAAAGCGGTGAAGAGTTGAGTAGTGGCGCCCGGGAAATGGGCTAGAGAATTGCTAAATATGGGCAGGGGGTGGGTGCGATCACTGGGCACTGTGAAATGAGCAAGCATCTGGCTAAAATGGGACTCTCTAATTGCACCTGCGGCTTCGGTATTGCATGGCTTTGGATTCTTGGAAGTCATGTGGTCCAACCAGCAACAAAGCCACTCTGGATAGGTTCCTAACCGGAACTGGGAGGTTTCCAAGGTGTACACGATGAACGGGTAACGAAAAAAAGGATCGCTAGATCTGTGTTTCATGGACTCATCAAGGTCAGATCCAAACTAATAAATCTAATCTAAATCAGCCGTAACTCAATGCAATCAGGACAGAGGGGATGATCTACTGAACTGAAATTGTGTAGTAATGGTAGAACACAGTCGTTTAAATTAACGAAAACGTCAGTTAATGTCGAAATATTTTAAAGGTTTTTGGTCTGTACACTTTCACCATGAAATTTAGTATACTTTGACATAAGCCGACGTCGCGTCGTACAAAACGTATGGAATTTATATACTTTTATATACATGAAAATCCACAAGATGAAGCCGTTTATGAGTCCAACACAAACTGACGTGTCTATTCAAAAGAAGGTGAAGTATTTTACTTTTCCATACCAATGATAGGCATTTCACTTAGTAAGCACTTCTAATTGAGCGTATCTCAATTCTCATCAAACTGAATCTATTTTTGATTATCTGAAACTTCACTGAGTAGAATTTATGGAAAAGCAACGTTTATTACTTTGTTCCACTCAACTTTTTTATGAATTGTCGAAATACTATTAAAGTGTTCTAATTGCTTGGTGTCCATTTCTGTGGTTCACATTAATAACCCTTGCCTCATCGATCGGATTCGGATTAAATCATAAAGCTTACAAAAGAAAAAATTGATTTTTTTCAATTTTCCATTGAATATTTGAAAGAATTGCGAAAATTTACGATAAACTTTTCTGAAAAATATTCCCTGGTGCTCCATATACATAATCTTTTATAAGATAGAAGTGAACTAGACTATTTTTTAATCAACCAAGAACACATTTGTGTCAACAGAGTAGATTCTTTATCGTTATTTTTATCCAGTTTCTACTCTTGTCAAACTGAATTCAATTGACTGCAAACTCAATTTGTTAATACCGTGTTGAAACATTTCCATCATTTACCTGCTGTGGAAAATACATTTCAATACGTCAAATGTATCTATGTCGAAAACCTCCTCTATTATGAATGTATCCAACTTATTTTCATTCGATGCGTTGACATTATCATTTAAATCCGAATCTCAGTCAAACACAAGTGTTTCTGCTTTATAAACTGCCACAAAATGAATAGCACAAGCTTAACGGTCTATGAAAGAAAAAAACGAAACTGTTGCGATTACACATCACAGCATTTTCTTTATGTTTTCATTTAAAATTTAAAATATCTAGCCATTTATTACACACAAATAGACGAGCAAGCTAAGAGTATGAATACACTTAGAAACAAAATGCATACAGGAACTGGTGTAACAACACACATTTACACGACAATTTTTATTTACTACAGCATGTTGCTGAAAGTTTTCATTGCGATAAGGAATTATATATGCCTTTAACTTATCCCTAATATACATACACACATACGCCCATTTTCCCTTAAATAAAGAATATTCCTAAAATAAAATTGAACACGTCAACCTCGTAGGACTCGTAAGTTCACTATTCATTTGTATTCATTTAAGTGTGTAGAAGTGAAGTTACGTCTTACATATAACTGATGCGTAAATGAGAAATTGATCTCAAGGGGTTTGAAAGCAGCAGAGCACCCATGGTGTCAAGGTGATACGAAATATTTGTGTATGTGAGTATATGCGCACCGCAGGCGGTAGAAGAAAAAGCGGGGGTTCAGAGGCTTGCAGTCCCCTGATATAAGAGTTATTTAATTTCAGCCAACTAGATCTTTACTTTTAGCGATCAATTCTTTATGAATAACGATAACTGCACGCCATGCAAAAGTGATCGAGAAGCAAGTCGATATTTTGTTACCATTAATCCATTATTTGCACATCAGTCCATCAACATTACATCATCTCCACATCATTTTTAGCATTTGTAGTTTGCCGTTTTCTTATGAAGTATGGACAATTTGAAATGCTGATATTATCCTTAGTGCGCCCCAACCCCAATTTCGTACTTACTTCACATTAAAAATGTAGGATTTTCTAGAATTAGCAGTGGAAACTTATGCTGAAATTGCTAACACTTTAAAAATTAAGTCTCACGTTAACTTTCCCCACGTGAACAAGTGTCTTCACAAAAAAAGTATGAGCGTATGAAAGAAAAATATTATTCACTTTTGTTTTAAGCAAAGCGACTTATATTTATGACGGTTGTGTTGGAATAAAAAAAGCTTGTTATGTGTAGTAAGTATACTTATGTTACGTCCCATGCAAAGCTTTTCATGTTAAAACTGTGTAAATTTTTCAAAACTAATAAGATATTCATGATTTAACATTTTGATAAAAACGTATCAACACCATGGTGGGAGCATAGCACAGCCCCTTCCAAGTAGTGCAGACACCCGAGACGAGCATTGGAAAATCAGTAAACTTTGGTAAATCAATTCATTTGTGCATTTAAATTTGTACGACGTGAAACCAGATCCGCAATTGCTAAAAAGTTTAAAGTTACGAATGGATTAAAACTTCCCACAGAACTCGAAAACTTGGTGTGTTTTCTAATTTATTTATTGGTAGCATCAGTGTCACAAAAGTGGTAACAAATTTATGAAATGGAACTGACTTCAATAATCGCTTTATGCAGATGAATGAAAGGGTACTCAATGTATACGCAATAGGACTTAGGTCTTTCGAAATATGTATGTAATTAGGTCTATAAATCATCATCAAAAATTAATTTACTTTAGGGTGAGCTGCTAGAATTTAATTGCTGTAGTATGAAAGACCATCAAATCCATCATCGTGTGTGTGAAAGTGATTAATTAGAAATTTTAAGAATTACATGACGAGTTGTTGTATACATTTCCTGAGTGAATCGAGTCAATTTTTAGATATGAATTGCCTTATTTTTCATTCAGTATTTACAAAGCCTTAACAGCATGTAAAAGTGTCGAAAGGTTTTCGGTATCCATCAGAAAAATTATTATTGATCTGTAATATCAATCGAGGAAAACTGACTTTTTTCTGCTGTGTGTTTCGATCATAAGTCTCTTCACCTCGTCAAATAATCGACTGTGTATTTCCCATACTTTGCATATTTTACACAGTTTCTGTTTTTATTATAAATACGTATGCGACAAACTTCAACTGTTGTATGAGGTCACACATTTCTCGGTTGGTAAGGTCTAACAACAACGAAATAACTTTCCCAGCTTGATGATACCAGTCACTAGTATACTAACGCGGACTCGTACGAGGCATGTAAGTGGCAAGTAATGTCGGGAGTTACATTTTACTGTCAATAATTTTCGCAACTAAAATTAAACACAAAAGACGTTTTGGGTGTTGGCTTGTAATTTCATTTTCCCGGAGCATTGGAAGCTTCCCACTAACACCTATTTCACGAAAAAGTAATTACTTATAAGTCTGAAAATGGTAGCGGAAAATAATTACATTGTCATGATATTTTGGTTGCTTTCGAGAAATGAAAGACATCATGACGCCTCGCTTGGTATGGTACATAACTTCATTACTCCAAGGTTGTATGCATGAATGTGACGCACAACAGTGACTATCTTTTGAGATACGGGATTTATGCAGTGACTTTTAGGCACTCCGATAAACATTTCAACTTCGAATATTTAAAACTATTTGGAAAATCTTTAAAAATATATGTAAGGGACACGTACGCATCAGAATAGATATTGCAAACAGAATAGATGTTCAAAAAGACTTGAACGTAAATATTGCCTATAGTCTTAAGTGTATGAAATTACATGCAAAAATTGGATTGTAAATTGCAGAAAGGGCAATATGGAAAAACCCGTCCAAAGTAACGATAAACAACCCTAAATATCCAAAAAAAGCCTTCACAAAAAAAAAATTTGTATTAAAGCCGATCCTAGAATCGACCTAGAGCACATACTTCCATGGACAAAAATGTTCGCTACTTTTTTCTCTACAACCCTGAACAAAAAACTCATCAATTGAGAAATATTCACGAAAAACCTCCAAATATCGTTTATGGTCGCGTAGCGTGTGTTGGACCCATACTAAGGACTATAGAGACCGAACCACTCAACAGGTTTTCAATAATTTAATTTTCATGATTTTCTGATGTCCATATATTTTACTTAAAACCTTGAAATTTCGCAGAGATATAAGTCAAAAAGTTCCATCAACCTTCAAAAAACCACGTTTTTGACCACTTTTTCGATCATAAATTCGAAAGTTTTGCCCAAATTGAAATTCGTTATAATTTATTCAATTATCTTTCAGGAGAAAATGATTTTGAAAATCCGATAAGATTTATTCGATTTATGTAGAAAGAAACGTTTGGCCTTTGTAGAGACTGGTACTACCTTTCAGAAAAAAAAAAGATTTTGAAAATCGGTTAGGCTTTACTCGAGTTATCGTGTTTACGGACGGACAAAACGTTTTTTGCAACGCACAATCGAAACAGTTTCCAATTTTTTTAAAAGTGTGAGGGGAAGTGAAACAAATTTACACCTTGCACGATATGACTTTTGAAATTTGATACATGTGCTGAAATGTACCCCTCCGTTGCTATGATACGACGGACGTTACAATGTCGTATGTGTGCATTGCAATCTGATCAAAAATTGTTTGTACACTGTACGATATAATTTTTCTTTGGAGTGAATTTTTTAAGTTTGGTTGTTATTTTCTTCTCAATCGATTTGTTTGTTGCAAAAAACAGTGTGTCCACCTCGTTGCGATACTTGATTTTTTCAGCATACGTCCTAAATATTGTCCAACTCGTCTTTGGCTCGTATGGACAATATTAGGACTGATGCTGAAAAAATCAACATATCGCAACATGGTCGACAAACTACTATTCTGCTGATTTGGCACCAAAGGACTATGCTGTCGTAATTTGCATAAGAAACTTAGTGATGACATTTTAAGAGAGAATTTCGTATATTTTCTCTCTTAAAATGACGTCAATAAGTTTCTTATGCAAATTACGGCAGTATGGTCGATACTACCCCCTATTCCCTCCCCTCCTGAATCGACTGGTTACAAACGTAGTGGTAAACGTATGGGACTCGTACTTCCTACCTACAGGTCCAACAAATATTAGATGCTCTAAATCTCACAGAGTGGTTTCATGTCTCCGAGAGGGTGTTAGGATTAGATTTTCTGCCTCAGGCAGACTATCGAAAAGCTTTATGAAAAGAGCAAGGACTTTATGCTTCATATACTTGGAGAAGGCATTCGACCGGGTACCAAGGCGGCCAAATAGGAACGGCGAGATTAGGGAAAGTTTAGGGGTATCGTCAATAGAAGAGGCGGCAAGGGTCAGTCGTCTGCGCTGGTTCGGGCACGTTCAAAGGATGGGGATTGGGCAATTTTGTAAGTCCATCCCATTAACGGTAGTGATGATTCATTTTCGCCCCATTTTTTCTGTAGAAATATTTTCTGCCGACTTCGATATGACATCCTTGATTGCATGAAATAGTTATTTACACTACAAGGGAGAGGTACGAAAGTATCTCCGAGTGGTGTATATATATGCCTCGGGGCCAAAATCGAAGGAAATTTTATAAATTTCTCTCGATTTTGGACCTCTGCATGAAAAATGTTTTGTGTATCTGTTTTGGACGACTCATTTTAGGCACTTTCGCCTAAATTGCCTAAAATCAGTCGTCGAAAACAGTCTAGCACTCGTCATGGCCGAATCGAGATACAAATCGATTGTTTCTTCTTTGACAATAACGAATTTTGAATATTGGATGAATAAGTGACACCCTCTTGCTCTTAATGCAAGAACGATAATGCCGAAAATATTTTCAATATTTCGACTTTCGGTGGCAATATTTTACTGACATAAAATATACTTTACACATTTTTGAGAAATGTTGTGAGACAATTTATTGCTCAGAATCTCTTCTTTCTCAAACTTCTTGGCTTACTCAACGGCATAACACATTACCCGTTGAACGATAATCTTATGCATAAGCGCCGTATAATTGACTAATAACACAAATGGCTGAAAATTGCCTTTTAAAGAAAAGATTAATATCCAAATTTGTTTTAATTAATTATCAACCCCGTTTCAGTTACACTCTCAGATGACACAGGAATTTCCCTCGAAACGAAAAACGTTGTACATGGAAAAGTCCAAAGAATTTTTTTTTTTATTTTAATCTTCCAACAAAGGTGTTTTAACGTAATTTGTGTTCTTTTTATATTTATAAAATTAATTTGTTCAGCTATATTTATACGTCCAAAAGGTGCTGTGATAATATCAAAAACCAGTATATTTTTTTATATAAACGTATCTTAAAATTGGTCCTAAAAATGGTAAATGATCATAAATATTAATTAAAATTAAATTAGCCTTACATATAATTTTTTTTGTACAAAACTTTTCCCGTATATATCCGCACGGCCAAACAATTTTTCTTTTTTTTCTATAGTGAAAAATTTCCGTTTATTTAACATCATAAAAATGGTAGCCATCCTATCCCGTGTTTAAAATTATACAAACCAATTCATCCAGATGAATATTCCATTTTTATGCTGCCATATAAAATTATATGTATTGTGTATTCGAATCCAAAAGGAAAAACTGCAATAAAAGGGTTTCCGTTATATAAACTGAATTAGCATTCTTACTTTTTTTATTTTGAAGTCGTCAGTCTTTGCATATTTCAACTAGAAAATTAAAAAATATATTGCTAGCACTTATTATGGTAATTTCGTCACACACGATTTAATACAATATTCTACTCGGTTGTTCCATTTAAAAAAATGTGACCAATAAAGCGACCAATAACTTAATGAAACGATCCTTCCACGACATTATTTTATAACGAGCTCTATTTTCATTTAATTATTAACACCGCATACATTTTGCGAGGAGTTAGTCATTTCTGACTTAGTAAGTCCAGTACAGTACATCATATCTCGTTGTGTCCAGGCATCCTGTCATGTAGTGCACATCCATCGATATGGTAGAAATAGACATTCAAAATTTTTGCCAAATCATATCACACCCGCAAACACACGATCGCAAGCACAACCACCTAATAACCACACCAACGATATCCTTATGAAGCGACGAAAGTCGAAACAATATCATTTGTCAATCGAAAAACGCCGTTAGTCAAATAATTGTAGAGAGACTTTTCAACGAAACTAAAATAAAATTGTAACGAAAATGATCATCAAAATTTCTTATTTTCTTTTTATTCAAATTTGAATCAGCTGCCATTGCTGAAACGAAAGGTTCGTTTTGACTCTATTCATTGGTGGAAGTCGATATTCACTTTTAACGACGAAAACTTGCGATTGATTGTTTTCAATTTTCAAAACCAAAGAAATCAATACAAATGTCGAAATTGCACTTACTTTCATTTTGTGCCTACAGATAGCAATGCGAAAGTGACAGATGCGAAAATTTTTCTAATACGTCAACACCAAATTTCATTTAGGGTTACCTAATTCGAAACACTTTCGCATTGCTTTGTAAACATACAGTTATTCGATGCGAGGTTAGCCTCGAATCTTCAGTTCTGCCTTTTGTTACAAAAAATGGAAACAATTACTTTACGTGAAGTATGAGTCGATCTTTGGTTGACTCTGATTCACTGAAGTGAGTATCCCCTCTATGATGAAAGAAAACTCAACATTTGTTATGAGTTTAATGTTGAATGTGACCTTCACATTGCGAAATAAATTTTCATTCTATTTTATTCGTTTACTTTTTGGATTGAATTTTAGGACTTCGAAAAAATTTATGTATGGAGTCGAGTGACCGTGAACCATACCATATTACCTGTTATAAAATAGTGCTTTGTGTTCAAGGCGAGGGGGAAGCGACTCTTCAATATCGTGTACCAGGATTTTGAAAATAAAATGATTTTCAAACAATTTTCCAAAGATTTTCCCTTTGTTTTCGAGAATTTTATCAAGATTCTAGAATATCAGCGAAATATTTGATAAAAAAAGGACAATTTTCACCAAATCGGACTCAAAAATCATAAGGTTTTTTAAGATTTTTGAATGTCTTGTACCAGGATTTTGAGAAGACATTCCTCCGCGGTTCAAGGTGTACAAAGCAGAGTTTTGCTGGAATTTTTTTATTTTGTCCATAGTTGGTGAAACACCTCATTCCAGAAAAAATAGAACAACTTCAGATGGCAGACATTCATGCTTATTTCAAGTCTACATTTTCATATTCAAATTGGCTATAGAATTCGTTGAATACATTTATGGCACTACCTTCTCCAAATTATTTTGTCCGCTTCTAAAATTTTATAAATTAAATTTTAATTGACTCATGACCTGACTGTGCTGACATATTTCGACTGGAATTTTCAAATAAAAAGCCACGAATGTTTTATTACGAATGTGAACAAAACATTTATTTTTTTTAGTCAAACTTTTCGAACAAACGCAAAGCATTAATATGTGCGAAAGTATATAACGAATTTTCGGTTTGGCGAAGTAATTATAATCCAACAATATTATGAATGTTATTTGAACTGCTTTGAATGTTCCGAGGTTGAAATGGTATTACTTGTACAGACAAACCAACACCGAATAGAACAATTATATACATAGAGAAGTATGAAAGGATCGGTTGGGGGTTGTATTTAGTTTTGTTGGATGACGGCGCGTCGTTTTAGCATTTTGAATATTAAATGGATTTTACGGTTAACTAATTAGAGTTCAAGTTTTATATCCAATGTCTGGCTTAATGAATAGAATTTCCTTCGAAAAGCCAAGGGTTTTGGTGCGTTTCTGTGGCATGTTTCAGCATATCTATGTTGAGTTTTAATACCTTTGTGCAATACATGGTACTTGGATGTTCAATTATTATAACCGATAGCTATTGCTTTCACGGTAATGATGTTTCATTTTATAATATCAAAATGTTTAGTGTATTAGCTTTGAAATGGCTATTAATCAATGAAACGATATGCAACTATAGAATGCGATTTGAAACTCGTATTTACTTACATAATTAGATACATTTACAGTCTACGTGCTGAATGCAAAATTTTCTAATTATATTCTACTGCCTATCGTTATGGAAGTCAACATCGAGATTACCCACTGCTGAGATGGTAACAATTCTTCACCTTACCTTAGACTCCACGCAATTACGAATTATGTTAACATGCAATTAATTAAACAATTTTTTGTCCCGTGCGAAGCAATGGAGGTTTACAGGTTTACAACGGCAAAGTGTCCCCAAACAAAGTAAACTTGAACAAAATAACGTTTGACAAAAGAACCCCGGGGCGTGGCTTGAGGACAGAGTTCCATGAATATCTGCAGTGTGCAATAAAGCCCGCCGTATTTTTTTAAATCGTTAAGAACTTTTAATGCATTCGCTGTCGGTGTGTTATTAGATGGTATATGTTGGTTAAGACCGTATATAAGTCAGTTAAACCAACACACCTAAAAACGTGAACGGTTAAAGTAACACACCTCCAGCTTATGCATTATAGCATCGTACTGAATACACGTATATATAAGCAGTTACAATACACTCGGAGCTTTGCTCCTCATGCGTATACACCGCTTATATACACATCTATGCAGTAATTCAATTTTTAAAATTGACGTTTGTTTCGTCCGGGGACATTTTCTCGAATAGTCTGTATAAGTTGTAAACTACATTTACAAGTTGTTTGAGCAAAACCATTTCTGTTGAAAGGTAGGTGTGAAAAAAATTTGAAAAAATGTAAAAAAATTTGGAAAATAATTTTTTCAAAAACAGTCCTGGTTTTAAGTGAGACGTACTATAAATATAGACTGGCAGTCTTTGACAAAAAATTAACTCAAATTGAAGCAAAAGTGAAATGCAAAATGTTTAGTAGTGTTGGTAAATTACGTAAAATGTATGTGAGTTACGTATTTTCAGCAGAACAATTCAGCGTGAGATTTGTATGTGTTGGTGTGCGATGTGCAAATGGGCATACTATACACAAGTTACGTATTTTCATTTTAGCTTCAGCTGATGGTTACGTAAACCCAGTTTATATGTTATTATGTCATTTGGGGTGAGCATATAGGTCAACTTGCCACCTTTAAGTCTGAGCTGTACAGACCAAAAGCAACGTTTTAGAATGTTATAATAAGAGTTTCAGAGTTTACGTTAAGGTTATTTTTATCGTTCTCAACATCAAAACTTTACGTTAAAGGTTTAATGTTGAGGACGTTTGAGTTTGAGAATAGCTTTAGGTTGATAAAGATATTGGGATGGGTCTCTAACATATACTAAAATATGAAACTGAGACATACAAATTTTTCCTCATGTTTTCAATGCAATTTCAATGCATCTAATGAGTCACAATAATTTGATTTATCTCATCTACAAAAATTTGCCCTAATTAGTTTCCTTTATTTCTTTCAGATGCTGCATTCACTAAGCATGAGCTAACCAAAATCTAAATCAGCATGCCACCGAGTGCGGACGGCGCATCAGGAGCGCGAATAGCTATCATTATTTTAATGGTGCTAGCTCGCGCCCTCGGTGATCCTGCACCATACAATAATAAAAATTTCCATGAGCCACCATCTGGGCACGTATCGAATGTAAAAAATGTGGAATATCGATTCGCCCATAGCATTTACAATGTTTCCATACCGGAAAATAGTGTGGGTAAAACTATAGCTGTTCAACCATCGTACGAAGATCGCTTAGGCATAACTATAACACCCGAATTAGACGTAAAATATCGAATAATAAGCGGCGACAAAGAACGTCTGTTCAAAGCGGACGAACGAATTGTCGGTGATTTTGCATTTTTAGCTATACGTACACGTACCGGTAATGTGATATTAAATCGTGAAAAAATTGACGAATATCGTTTGGACATTCGTGCGTCTATATCTCGACGTGATTCCAAAAGCAAAATTATCGTTGAAACAGACACATTAGTTGTAGTAAAGGTACTGGATACGAATGACTTGAGTCCTCTCTTTTATCCAACTGAGTATTCAATATCTGTGCCCGAGGATACACCGCTGCACAAAAGTATCATCAAAGTGACTGCTGAAGATGCTGATCTGGGAATAAATGGTGAAATCTACTATAGTTTCCTTGAAGGTACAGATTATTTCGCTGTGCATCCTACGAGTGGGCTAATAACACTAACTAGACCGTTAAAATTTACCGATCGATCGGTACATGAGTTAGTTGTTGTGGCTGCTGATAGAGGATCTTCAAATAGCAATCGCTTAAGCCAAGCCAGCAAAGCAAAAGTACACATAAAGGTGAAACAGGTAAGAAATTTTTCACAAATGTGGCCGATTGTGGACCCTGAAAAAATAATATCCCCAACCAAAATATCCCCTCAGACAAAATATCCCCAGACAAAATATCCCCAGACAAAATAACCCGGACATAATAACTCCAATTTTTATAAAAAAAACGGACTAAGTATTCCTAACCAAAATATCCCAGACAAAATAGCCCGGACATAATAACTCCAATTTTTATAAAAAAATGGACTAAATATCCCTAACCAAAATGTCCCCTCAGTTCCAGACACAAAAAATTGTTTCAAGTCATAATGTAATTATAATGAAGTACAAGTCATAATAATATTACAGTTAATAAAATCGCATAATTATATAAAAATGAAGAAGTATTTGATGGAAAAAATATGTAATTTATTATTCAATCTGGAGTTTACTTAGCGCCGCAGGCCTGAAATAAAAAACCACAAAAAAAGCGTCTAAGGGCCAGAGCCCCTAGCAGTGTTTGGAGCAGAGCCCCAAGCAAGGAGGACTGACCGTAAGGCGTGATAAAGCCCCTGCAGGCACCACTTCTGAGTAGACATTATGTCTGGGGATATTTTGTCCGCTCCATGTGGGATATTTTTTCCGGTCCATTTTGTCTGGGGATAATTTGTCAGGGGATATTTTGTATGTGGACAATCGTCCTAGAGCCAAAACGTCTGTCATTGGTCGGCTGACCCAACATTTTCCAACATTGGTTGTGCCGTTGAGATGCCTTATCGCCAATTAAAATGTATTTTTCAGTAGTATGCCTCTCTCCCTCTCCTCGCGAATTTGTCCTCCAGACCAGAGATGCTGAGATGTTTTCTGACAAGGTTTCCATGCTTGCTCTTCCACTTAGGACTGATTTTCTGAACATTTAAGATTCGGTAGACACGAAATGAAAGGAAAAAATTACACAAAATATTTGATAGAAAAAAGGAAAAATATAAAAGCAAAAAGTTTGTCATTAGTGGAATCTCAACCTGGAGTTGGTGAGTTTTTTGTTTTGAGTCCTAATAACAGAAATCTGCAAAAAAAAATCTTTTCTTTTCCTCAAAGGTAATCGGAAGTATGAAGTTAAGTTCGAAAATGGTCATTTGCATGTTGGCCCCAGCTCAAGATAATTTGTTTTTATGTTGTAAAGAAACTTGAGGGGAGATTTTTTGTCTGTAGAAGTATAGGCCCGAGGCCTCTCTTTAGGGAGATAATAAGATCGTTGTCAGAAATTTAATCTCAGTATATTCATCGATATTCCTTGGAAAGGCTTTTATAGGGAATAATATAATAAAGGTGTATGTTGTCAGCACCCCCCAAATTTGTGCTAGCATGGAAATTGAGTCTATAATTTGCGCCTGAATTTGTGCTGTCGAATGGTACCAGTCCTAGAATTTGTGCTGCTCTAGGAGCCGAAAACGACTCGATCGAAAATTGAATTTTCCATTTTTCGTCATTTTTGTGTGGGGAGTCCCTTTAATTTAAATTTTTCGAACTCAAATTGGTTTCCCGAATTAGTGCTCAATTTGTGCTGGCTAATGGTAAAGTTCCCAACATTCAAAGTAGTCGGAGCGCCGAGCACAAATTGATAAAAAAATAAAATTTTTCATTTTTTCGTTATTTTTGTATAAGGCTCTAAACAGGACGATATTACCTGACCTGAACCTGAAATCATAAATTTGAATTCAGGTCAGGTCAGGTCAGGTCAGTTGAAAAAAAAAACCTGACCTGACCTGAACCTGATTTTCGTTAAACCTGAAAGTACCTGAATGACCTGATTATTTTTTATTTATAGGGCGAAAATTAGTTAAGTAATGTTGAGGTTCGATTGCTCAGGAATCAATAAGAACGAGATGTGTAACAATTTAGGATGTTTTTATTTCCTTTTAGTTTTTCATTTATTTATACCAGGACTTCAGGCACATAATTGCTGTAGTGGTATTTTCCTTCAATGACGATCTTGTCGGTGTTACCACTTGAACCCCTTGTGAGAAATCGCGTTCCACGCTTACCGAGCTAGGCTGAATGGCGAGGAAATCTCGAGCCATCAAGCTCAAATGAGGAAATTCCTTTTGGTTTCCTTTCCAAAATTCTAATGGATCGACGTTTTTATGCGATATCGGCCAATTGACATACTTATTGAATTCTGTTGACTCCTTTCCAGTTTTTGACCGTTTGAACACGTGTTTGCGAAAGTCGTCGTCCTCGTCATCATCGTCTGGTTTTTCTGCGGTGCGACTGTTAGCACTACGTTTGCAACTGGTGCGTGATTCACTCGTGGACTCATAGTTTTCCATAAAAAGTTCAAAATTTCTGTTCGGATTGTTCGGATAGTAGACCGGTTGTACTTATGTTCTTTGTAATAATCCATCTTTAGTGCTGGATGTAAAAATGTGCAAATAAACGGCAGTCTGGCTTCAGTAATGTTGAGGTCGTATTTTTGAAGTTTGGTGAGTCCAAATTGTGCAGCAGCGGCAAGGGGTCCAGTATTTTCGTTGACGTAATCGGAAAGAAATTCAATGAGCCAATTCAATGTGGGTAGGTAAGATGAATTCGAGGAGTGGCGTTCCATACTCATTAATTTGGTTGCCCGATCAAATTTCTCCAGAAATTCCCTTATCGTTTTTAACTCTTTCCATTCCACGTCTTTCAATTCGAGGAATTTCAGGGATTTCTCGTTTGCGCACAAATTTCGAAGAGGAACTGCCAGTTTCTCCCCTCTACATATCATATGATAAGTTGAGTTCCATCTCGTTGGAACGTCGATTATTGGCACGAGATATTTCATGCCATAGGCCTCACAAAATTTTTTAAGCTTCTGTCGCATCTGGACAGATTTTCTGATTTTTTTGACCAATAATCGCAATTTTCCCACCACCTCTCCATCGATTGAGCTCTCCGATTCCTCGCAATCGTTGTCGATTTCTTCAGTTAGGTCAATGTCATCTAAGACCTGAAAATTTCACGAGGCTCACTGATATTACGAGTATTTATTGTAGAAATGAAGAACCTACCTCTTCGCTTAATTCATCTTGAAATTGTTCATAATTGTGAATATCGGCGTTGTAAGGAACTTTAATCGGCCGTAAAATGTCTTGTACGCACAAATTGATGATGTGTGCCATACATCGCATTCGATTCTTATGAGCTGTTAAGCCATGTTCTTGGAGCCAGTCGAAGAACATGTCATTGTTCGACGCATTGTCTAGCGTAATTGCCAAAATTTTTGAATATGGAAGCTCCAAACGGGACAAACATTCCCCAAAAATTTCACTAAGATTGAATCCCGTGTGCTCACCGTCGATGTATGCAAAATCGAGTAATTTTGTTCTATAAACCCACTTGTCGTGAAGCCAGTGACCTCTTATCGCCAAAAATGCCAATGCATTTTTGCTCGTCCACGCGTCCAATGTTATTGAAATTTTACCAGGCACATTAGCCACTTCGCGTTTAATTTGTCTTTATAGGCAGCCATTACGTCTGATTTGACCTTGACATCAGAAACAACTTTAGCTTCGGGATTCAATGTACGGACGAGTGCAACAAACGCCGCTTGTTGTGGCTCGGTAAATGGTTGGTTACATTCGATAACCCATCTCATCAACGCTTCGCGAAAATTTTCTTGCGAAAATGTCTAAAAATATAAAACATTAGCCAAGAAAAACTGTAACGCTACGTCAGGAACTAACGAAAGCATCCACTGCAACGAATGAAGAATGCAGTGCCTCGGGGTGTTTATTTTCTAGGTGTCGTTTCATGTTTCCTGTGCTTCCATTGCTTTCCCCTGATAACTTGTATCTCCTAGATAATATGTTAAATTTTAGTATACAATCATTACAGTGCAAAATAGTTTTACTCTTACGAGGAACAATTAGCGTGCTTGCATACAGCAAATTTTTTTTCCAGTCCCATCAGCAACTAACGCAAAATGGGACCATAAGCCACTCCATTTTCTATTTTCTTTATCGCGTCCACTCCCGTCATCACCATATTCAGTTTCTTGGTTATCATCTATTTCGTTTTCACTATCTTCAGGCAAGGATTCTACCTCAGAATCTAGTGACTTATCTACATCGTTTTCTCCCACTTCGGTGTCTTGAGTCGAATCCATTTCAATAATTTTGAAAAAAAAAAAACTCACAAATAACCCGAAACGCGGAACGAAGCTTTTGAATTGAAACTTTAATTAAGAGAAACGCAAAGTACGTACCTTTTCAAAATGGGAATGGTTTTCTCTTTCAAGCTGATGCTCGGTGAGCGACAAACCGTACTCTCATACTCTCAAACATTACTCTCACTTCTGATCATCCCATTATAACGAGCACATTTAACGGCAGACACGGACTGGCTACCTCATCGGGCGGTAAGACTAAAAGACAAAAAGGAGACCCCCTTTGTTCTCTTATGTCTCACTTTCGCGACCCCATCCCACCTCTCCCCCTGTGCACGTCAGCTATTTGATTTTTTTTTTTATATTTTTAGCTTTAAAACAATCTCTAAGATAAGCAGATTTCGTTTCACAGAAAGTTGATTTTGGCTTTTACAATCGAAAAAGCTCATTTATTGACGACTTTTTTTTCGAAAATTGCTTTGTTGCGATGCAAATTAAGTCATTATTATCTATTTTATCGACGAAATGTGTGGCGACGCTAGAGTAATTATAGGTACGTCCTCTTTTCAAAACTATCACCCCCATTTTGGAGCTGACGGGATTTATGTAAAACATGTAAAAAGCGTAACTATCGAGCACATGACCGAGCTAGCTAACGAAAGACGCATGAGGCATCACACTTTGACGTATCCAAATTATTTTTGCATCTTAAATTAACAATCAATTAACAGTTCGTTGATTAAGACCTCGCTTGTTGTCGAAACATGTTTTCGATTTTGATTCTTCGCTCACGGGCTATTTAGATTTTGGACGCAAGTGAAATACGCATTTCGGTCTGAAATTGACCTTTTGATTTCGGCGCCCCTCTCCAACATCACAAGGCCAATCCGGGCCTCACTTAAAAAAATGGCTCATTTTTTAGCGGTTGAATTTTGTCGAAATTCTCCCGAATTCAATTTTTGTTAAACAATGGAACACACTTTTTCAAGTGAAACGGTATTTCATTTGTCTACTGTTTCTATCAATAAGCTACGACGGGACAATTTTGTCATATGGATCATATCCGATTATTTTGTATTTATAATCAGGTCATAAATGATTTAATTTCAAATAAATAAAGTTAAATCTCATCCGACTACAGGTTTCATGAGACTCGTATGATCATTTTGCATTTCAGGTCATTCAGGTCATTCAGGTTTTTTTGATTTCAGGTTTCAGGTCAATTTCAGGTCAGGTCAGGTCAGGTCGTAATCAGGTTCAGGTATTTTCAGGTCAGGTCAACCTGACCTGACCTGAAAATACCTGAACCTGACTTTGAGCCTTATTTTTGTATGGGAAGTTTCTTTAGTTTTTGTCAAATTGGTTTTCCTAATTATTTCTGAATTTGTGCTGGATAGCTGAACCGCTTCAGCAGTCTTTGTAAGAATTCTACAATTTTTCCTTTTTCATCAATTTTTGATTTCTCCACTTCGAGTCGGACCTACTCTAAAATATTTTTCGCAAAATTTTGCATTTATTTGTCATTTTGATCATGAAATCGGTTCACACGATCCTGAGATATGAACTTTTGAAAATTTGAATTTTCATACAATTCAAAATTTTCTTCGAATTTTACTTTTCTATAT
>CM055403.1:74819910-74884202 GCA_029228625.1 Pseudolycoriella hygida
TACGCAATCGCGGATATTTCAGTCAGTAAAAACTTTTATGAAGCAATATTAACAAGACATCATTGCAACATATCCCACTCCAAAACCTATAAATTTCAGCTAATTTCGAGTAAACGAAAAAAAATTATTTATCTTCAAAGTCACCCGGATTTTTTCTGGCCCATACCTTAGTTGCCGCATGTTTTTTTTACTTTTTTTTGTGTTGCGTGCATTCCATCAAATAACTCTATTAATTTGTATACAGAAACTCTTATAAAAATGAAGTAAATAGACTTCAATCGATATCGACCTACAAATTTTACAAATTGATCACATCATGTTTTCAAAGCCTTATTTCTCGGGATATATTAGTCCGATTGAGAAACTAAGTACTTTACAGGAATTCTGTGATCACACACTGGAATTATTGTAGGAACAGACGTAATCGGTAAAGTGAATCTAATTTTTATGTCAATTGAAATGACAGTTGCATTGTATGGAGTAAAGGATTTTACATGTTTCTGCTCGGTAAATGCGTCATTACCTCGTCGCAAGCGACTAGGAAAACGCATGTGCCGAGCATCAACATGTAAAATATTAAACGTAAGAGCTTCCAAATTGTTGTTTTGACTCGTAGGATTACAGCATTCGCTTTCGGCTCATGCAGCAACCTTCCTATGAGTCAAAACAATAATTTGGAAGCACAGACGTAATGTACTATTACAAATCATTTGATTTGGTCAGTTGTCAAAGTCACTCGTTTTTGCAATCTATAATAAATTATTTTATTTTTACCGACAATTCGTGTCTTTAATTGATCTTATCGTTTCTACATTATGTATGACCAAAATCCGTTTGGGCAAAATTTAATTATTTTGTTTATGTCCTAAACAAAATGAATGACATCACACATATACACGCACATAAACTTTTTAAATCGAGTAGCCTTGTAACCCTTACAACTAAGTGTTTGATTTCTAATCGTTGTTCTTTACATGAATCCGTGGGATAATGGTTAGCATATAAGTCGCCGAAGTGGATGTTCCGGGTTCAAGTCGCGGTCTGGAAAATAAGGGCTATACCCTAGAAGAGTTCATTCTGGGTGAACTGGACCATAATGGCTCATTACGTAGGTCGTGTCATTACTGGCTAGCATGTTAAATTTCATCTACATAGCAATGAACCTACAGCGTATACTCAACGTGCCGAGTGCGTACACGTTAAAGTATTTTACTACCTCCACATGCGAAAGTTAAGGATTGCATAGCAATATGGCCACTGCGAAGTGATCCATTACATGGCTCATTTCGTCTTTATTACCTTCGGCTTTGATATGCTCTCTTAAAGTTAGACTCAGATATTTGTATGTACAGAATTCATCATTCTTCTTTTTCATGCTATACATTGAACAAAAATCCTAAACTATCTACTACTACTACTACTACTATCCTACACTAGTACTAAAACAACAGTTTCCGAAGCTTGATGCTAATAAAACACTCTTGAGTTTGGCTCTTATCACAAAATTGTGTCCAAAACTTCTTTCGCAGGGTCCAGTGTAATGTCAATTTGTCATGGCCATTGACTCGGATCAAGACAAAGGAAAGCTTAAATTATCAAATTTTCCTCACTCATGACGTAACCGACTATTCCACCTTTATGTGGTTAATGTCATGCGCTAGTATTTAATCTTACCCAATAATGTAAAAAGTTTAGAACGACTAACCAAACGAATAGTTTACACCTAAAAATTTTCGTGTTATTGCGAATGTTTTATTAGTACAAACATAACTGACGAAATGATTTTCACACGCAAACCAACAAAAGGCTTCACATTTTCCTACCTTTTAGCTTTTAGAGAAATGAAATTGTGTTGTGATGCAATAACTAATATTTCTTAAGTTAAACATTCTTCTAATCCCTACCTTTGGAAACTGAAGTTATTCGAGGAAATTTCAGATGAATTGGAAGAAAAGTTCCAATGAAAGTGTATAAAACTTTCTTCCGTAAATGTTTCATTTAAAATGTACAAATAGCTCGTGGCATTTAAATTTATTGAGAGCAACTTTTATTTTGTAGTCAATTCATTGCAAATCGAACCAAATGCAACGAGACTAACTGAGAAAAATGCCGGAAAATTTACAATGTACGATTATCGCACTCCAATTTATCTTCTAAGCGGAACTTCTGCAATTTTGCATAGCATTATGCCATAATGTCTCATAAATTTTATATTCAAAAAAGAACCGAAAAACGTTTGAAAATGCAAGAAAAAGTCCTCTTAAAGTTTTACAACATCAACCCGAAAGAAAAACCGATTTCCATTTACCATTTTGACTTTCAACCATTTAAGTATCTACTTTAAAATCTTTGCTATATCTGTCTTTACGAAACAATAACTGCCAATCTTCAACATAAAGTCTTTTGCCTTTCTTATTTATGGTTTATTGTATGAATGTGTACGTATTTTCAGCATTTTCTTCGATTTGTATTATTCTTTCTCTCTTCTATTTCTAGGAAAACTTCAGGTTAATTGAATATGAAAATCGGCATAACATTTGTCTGTCTTTGCTGATATTTGTCTCGTCTTTACCTTATTTTTCATTTTTTATTGACAATCCCATAAAAGACCTATTTTCGTTGGAAAATTTATGCGCCCTGATTCTCATAAAATCTGAAATACAACAACTCGTCACAAAATGTTTGATTTATTCATGTGTGCTTTAACATTATTTTGCTTTGTTTTCAGGTTAATCTTTACGTTCCGGATATATACGTGCAAGCTCTACCTGATATTACGGAAAACTCCAATGCAAACATATACGGCATCGTGCGAGTTGAAGACAAAGACAAAGGCATTCATGGACAAATAAAGAGTTTGGAGATTGTTGACGGAGATCCTGATGGCCACTTTCGCATAAAGCCAACAAACAAACCTGGGGAGTACAACATCGAGGTGCATCGTTTACTTGATAGAGAGAAAACTCCCCAAGGTTATAATCTCACATTACGAGCCATAGACAAAGGTATGTTTATGCAGCACAAATACAATGCGAAAAAATATTTCGTCGAGTCCACACGGAAATTAACGAAGTTGTCATGACCGGTCGTTAGAAATATGACTATGATCCCTTTTCTCTACTTGTGATATCCAGAAGTCTCATATCAGATCAAAACCTTACAATTTTTGTATGCCGCAACTAAAGAAAAAAGTATCAATGTCAGCCTTCAACTAGTCAGCCACCTATTTCCCTCCTAGCCCTACAAATAATTCGCCTCTCAATTACTCACACTTGATCCCCCTCTTAGCCTTCTCTCAACCTCCTATCATCGGAAGTTCTTGATCGATTATGCCTATCTTCGAATTGGACTTCACTTTTTCGTTTGCTTCGAAAGTTAAAAAGATTTCAAAAATCGTACAAGATTTAGTAGATTTTTTGGCAGTTCAAATTGGACTCGTTACAAACTTCGTGGTTGACGCATAAGCCCCGTATACTTCGTATGGACCTACTCGCATTGGCTTTGTTTAGAGAATTTATTCACAATAAATAAGTTTACATACAGGAGTAAAGATAAATCAATGTTGTGTTCCACCCAAAAAAAAAATTATTTTACATGGAAAACTATGTGCCATGCATGATTGGCTTATCTTCTACCAGGGTGTAAACGTTCTTGAGTATATTCAGCTAACTATAAACGTTGTTATTTCAAAGGTATACCACCGAGGCAAAGCTATAAAATCGTGCCAGTACATTTGCAGGATATTAATGACAATGCACCAGTGTTCAATAGAGAGATTTATGAGGTGGCAGTCCCAGAAACCTCTCCACCAAATACACCGGTTATTCGATTGAAGGTAACTGACAGGGATGAGGGTAAAAACGCACAGGTGTCTTTGGAAATCGTTGGTGGCAACGAAGGTGGTGAATTTCGTTTAAATGCAGAAACGGGTATGCTATACACAGCGGTTACATTGGATGCCGAAACAAAAGCGTTTTATACATTAACTGTGTCAGCTATTGATCAAGGCAATACCGGAACACGTAAACAATCGTCAGCTAAAGTGAAAATCAATGTAAGTTACAACTTGCTAAACGGAAATTTACGTAAAAATTTAATCGTAAAATAGCTTCAAAATCCTGCTGCGCAATTCATAAGCTTTTAGTTTTTAAATTATTTGCTTTACAGGTGAACGATATGAACGACAACGACCCAGTTTTCGAGCAATCGAATGTTACGATATGGGTTGATGAAAACGAACCGGCCGGAACAACAGTGACAAAAGTTACAGCGAGAGATAAAGATTCCGGTGAAAATGCATACATATCATATAGTATAGCCAATCTGAATGATGTGCCATTCGATATCGACCATTTTTCTGGTGTAATTCGTACATCGAAATTGATAGACTATGAAAGCATGCGGCGGGAATACATTTTACGTGTAAGAGCCAGTGATTGGGGACTGCCGTACAGACGCCAAACGGAAATGCAACTTGTCATTGTAAGTAAATCATTCGATTATTTTAAAGCGCTCAAGTATTTCTGGAAAACCAGTCCACTTAGGATTTATAAAATTCAAGAATTAGGTTTTTGACTTTTTCCCATTGTGTTGTTGTAGTTTTTTTTCATTACAAGGGGTGAAAATAGAACTTCCTTAACAAGGTTGTGGGCTGTGGCTGTGGCCAAAAAGAAGGGATAATTTGAACAAGAGTAAAGTTTATAGACAAAGAAGAGAGAGTCGCACTCTAGTTAAACATTTTCTATTTTGCCCCGAGTTGCGATTTAACTTTTATGCAATTCACCGACAAAGAACTCACTTTTTCGTGCGTCATTTTGGTGTCGCGCGACATGTCGCATGAAGTCACTTTTTTTACGCACTAGTGTGATAAATGAAAGCTGTTTTTAATGCACTAGTGCGAAAAAAATAATTGAAATTTCGACAAATTTTCGCAAAATTCGGTAAATTGTAAAAATTGTTGTTTGATACATGTTACATTTGCTGGTAGTTTAACGAAGTAGATGCATTGCCGAACTCGCCTTCGGCTCGTATCGGCAATCTCACATCTAGTGCGTTAAACTACCTTCATTCGTAACTTGTATCCAACACCACTGTTTCACAATTTCATGCGAAAATTCGGCAACATGAATTAACGTCCGGAGAGGAATTAACGGCCGGGGTATTATCGCCCGGCAATAACCGCCCGAAAAAATTGGAATTATCGCACAACAAGAATACTACTGAAATGATTTCTTTTTGTTGATGTGATCGTTTTAAATTGGGGTTTTTGTTTCGTGGATGAAAACGGTTATTCACACCTCACAGTGGCGTCTTTCGTTTTGATCTTTACAAGTAATACTCAAGGTGAAGTTAGCTGCAGTTGCAAGCGAAACAAACTTCATTGCAAAAAAATGAGATGATTTTATTCATAAATTTACCAAAATCAGCTGACTTCATTGAAAGAGAGAAAATTGAATTCCAACTTGAGCCCTCTCTCCGCTTTAGCCGAAAATTTCTGCTTTTATTGGAAATGGACCTAGCCACCTTTGCACCTCTCCCCGTAAGTGACAAATAGAGATGAGCGGGTTGCACGAAACTTCGAAAAACCCGACCCGAACCCGAACCCGAATCGTTTTTTTCGGGTTCATGGGTTTCGGGTTTCGAAAAATTTGATCGGGTCGGGTTCGGCCCGGGCCGGGTTGTTGTATCATTTTATTCGGGTCCCGATCCTTTATTGACGTTTTATATTTTACAAAACTCGTCTAAATTCTATCATCTTACATTACACGAATTTTGTTTTAGTCTAAGGTCCGTGAAGAATGCAGACGTCGGGCCTTGAAATAATTGAAATTGAAGTAATTTAGGTTGTGAGTTTCGAAAAACTTGAGCGTCTGGTTCGGTCCGGGTCGGGTTTAGAAACAATTCGGGTTTCGGGTTTCGGGTTCCGAAAAATTTTATCGGGTCGGGTTCAGTCCGGGTCGGGTTTCGAAAAATGGTCGACCCGCTCATCTCTAGTGACAAATGAAAAGAGTTATTTTCGCACCGCTTTTAAGGTGCGAAAAAACGAATTTTCGCATAACAGCCGTGAAAATTAATTTCGTAACGTAATATAGGGACGGCTCGCAGGGGTGTGTAAAACGTGACGGTTCTAACATTATCAGATCCAAAGAGACTCTTCCTGCGTTAGTTTTTTTGTATCATGCAAATTCCCTATCGGTAGCTGCCGCATTAGGAAGATTCATATGTTGTTAGGGTGGACTCGGTAGACTGAAATGGATGAGCGAAAACGTTCAATAATTACGTTCAAAAACTTAACTTGCGGCGAAAGTAGCTCAACCATTTTTCCAATACAAAGTGAGATAAATGAAATAAAATAAATTGAAAAAAGCACTTCTTTGGCACTTAAAACAATTGTTGAGCTATCTACATATTGCATTTTACAAACATTGTGCTTCTGTGTTCTTCTAACAGCAAAGCGTTATTTTTGTACTTTTCAGAAAGTACGCGATGTTAATGACAACCGACCTCAATTCGAGAAAATTGATTGTGTTGGACATCTTTCAAGGCATATATCAATTGGTACAGAAATAATGACATTGTCGGCTATTGACTTCGACATAGGAAACTTCATAAGTTATCGTCTAGTTTCCGGCAACGAAGACGGTTGTTTTAATTTGGATTCATCGTCTGGTATTGTTTCTGTGGGTTGTGATTTAAACGATGTTGGTGTGGAAACTAGAGAATTGAACGTGACAGCTACAGATGGAACACATTTTGCTGATGTCATGAGAATTCAAATAAATTTATTGAATGAAAAAAAGAATATGCCGAACATTGGTAGAATGATGAGTGAGGATAGTGCAATTGGATTTGAATGCAGAGAAACTGGTGTTGCTAGAAGACAAGCGGAAATGCTTGCATCAGCCGAACGAAATAATATGCCTGGGCGCGATGCAAGTAATGGTGATGATTTTGCAATGATGCCAAGTCGATACGGAGAGAATATACATGCACCGGAATTCGTCGATTTTCCCAATGTAATTCAAGTGAATGAAACTGTGCCGTTGGGTAAAACTATTGCTTTGATTAAGGCACGTGACCGTGATTTAGGTTACAATGGCAAATTAGTTTTCGGCATATCGGGTGGCGATTATGACTCCGTTTTTCGATTAGATCCAGACAATGGTGAAATAAAAATTATCGGTTATTTGGATAGAGAACGTGAGGATGAATACGTTCTCAATGTGACGGTTTACGATTTGGGTAAACCACAGAAATCCGTGTCAAAAGTCTTGCCAATTACAGTTTTAGGTGAGTGTTAAAAACTAGCAACAAATTTATGTTTTAATTAAGAACTGTGATGAAAATGTATTCGACGATTTCAGATGTAAATGATAATGCACCGAAGTTTGAAAAAACACTTGCCAGTTTTCGCGTCACTGAAAACGCTTTAAACGGCACCATTATCGTCAAGTTGAATGCAACAGATGCTGATTTAGGAGATAATGCGAAAGTTACGTACACACTTATCACTGACACAAAAGACTTTCGCGTCGATTCTCAAAGTGGAATACTCTCCGTGTCAGGTCAGTAGTAACAAGAAAAAAAATTTATTTCACAAAAATGCACTGCATGCTGAAAGTTACATTGATCCTAAATGCTCATTATTTTCAGCACCACTTGACAGGGAGAAGCAGGAAACTTACGAACTGAAAATACGTGCTATGGATGGCGGTGGTAACAATGAACAACCAGCTTTATATTCAGATGCCATTGTACGTGTTACCATCGACGATATCAACGACAATGCACCTGCTTTTAGTTTGTCTGACTACACAGTTCGCGTACGTGAAGATATTCCGATTGGTACAGTTGTTGTTGTATTGACTGCCAATGATTTAGATACTGGTCCTGGCGGTGAAGTGTCATACAGTTTAAGTGAAGACAGTGAAAATTCATTTAAAATTGATAAAGTGTCGGGTACAATCAGAACAACGAAATCGTTGGACTTTGAGGAACGACAAGTGCATAGTTTAATAGTTAGGGCAATTGATCGTGGCACACCGGCATTGTCGTCGGAAACGTCTGTAATTATTGAAGTGATTGATGTCAATGAGAACAAATATGCCCCACAGTTCGAAGACTTTGTGTTGAGTGGAAGTGTTTCGGAAAATCAACCGATTGGCACGCATGTTATGATTGTTGCAGCCAAGGATAATGATGCACCTGGTCCAGATTCTAGGATTACATATTCTATCCGAGGAGGTGATGGTCTCGGCCTATTTTCAATTGATGGAGATGGTAAGTAATATGTTTTAGTGCATAACATTAAAGTGAAATTAGCCAATCTGCGGCAGACAGCTATAAAAAATCTGGCATTCGTGACCCAATTTTTTTAACACAACGCTATTTTGTTTTTAAGAAGTGATGCAATTTTTTAAAGAATAAGACTTTCTGACACATTCTAACAACTCTCTGACAATTGCTGACAACTCTGCGAGACTTGCTGACAACTTTCTGACAACTCTGCGAGACTTGCTGACAACTTTCTGACACTTGCTGACAACTTTGTAATACTTGCTGACAATATTCTGACACTGGTTAACAATCTCTATAAGTTCCCCGAAGAAACCAACTGTCTAGCTATTCTAATTCAGAAGATGGCGTCACTTTGACAGTTGGCAGCCATTTTCTTAGGGTTCCGAAAAAATTCTCCTTATCTATCTTCACAACTTTCCCGAAGAAACCAACTGTCCAGGTGTCCTAATTCAGAATATAGAAATTGCGCTATACAAAAAATCCGAGATAACGCCGCTAGCACTATTTTCTTAGTATGCCAAAAAATTCACCTCACCAATCTCTATAACTTTTCAAAGTAACCAGCTCTCTAGGTATTGTCATTCCGAAGCTAAAATTCGAAAACCAACAAAGTATAATTTTTCGCTTTGACAGTTGGAAGGCATTTTCTTAAGATCCAAAAAAATTCTCCTTAAACTCTATAAACTTCTATTCAAACAAACTTCTGCGTATTATCAGCGGTAGCGTCACCTCAAGCGATATCATTAATTTTGGAAGCAGACTCACGGACTGCGTCACACTCTACCTTTTAAGAGGTTTTTGTTGTGATAGCAGTCGTTTTGGAAGTTTTCAGTTGTTGAAAAAATTTCTACTTTTTGAAAAAAATTTTCTCCGAATTTTTCTACAAAAAAATTTTTCCTTCAACAAAATTTTCTACAAAAAAATTTTTCTTCAACAAAATTTTCTTCGAAAAAACTTTTTTCTCCAAAAAACTTTTCTCCAAAACAACTTTTTCTCAAAAAAATTTTTGCAAAAAACTTTTTCTAAAAACCAATTTTTGGTCTCCAAAAAAATATTTTCTTAAAAAAAATTTCCTCCGAAAAAAAATATTTCTTTCCGAAAAAAATTGTTCTCCAACACCTTCGGCTACCATCGGAACACTTCGTATCACCTTCGACTGCCTTCCGAATACTTTGTGTCACTTTCGGCTACCTTCAGCTACCTTCGGAACACTTCGTGTCACCTTCGGCTGCCTTCGGAACACTTCGTGTCACAAATTCTTCTCAGTGATTTAAATAAGTTTCCTGAAGAAATCAACTATCTAGGTATTCTTACTCAGAATTTAGCAAAAAATCCAAGATTGTGTCACTTTGACAGTTGGCAGCCATTTTCTTAAGATACAAGAAAATTCTCCCGACCAAACTCTATAACTTTCTAGAAGAAACAATCTCTCTAAGTAGTGTCATTCCGGAGCTAAAATTCGAAAACCGTAAAAGCATAAACCAGAATCCAAGATGGTGCCGCTATGACAGCTGTCAGTCATTTTCTTATGATTCGAAAAAATTATCCTGATGAAACTCTATAACTTTCTCGAAGAAACCAACTCTCTAAGTATTGTCATTCCGAAGCTAAAATTCGAAAACAAAAAAAACCTAATTCATTGCTTCGGAAAATTCAAGATGGCGCCAGTTTGACCGATGGCAGCCATTTTCTTAAGATCCCAAAAAATTCTCCTAACCAAACTCTATAACTTTCCTGAAGAAACCAACTCTCTAGCTATTGTCACTTCGGAGCTAAAATTCGAAAACTCCGAACATTACCACTTTGACCACTTTTCCACATGCCACGGCTTTTCCAGAATTTTCCCGGAAAAGCGGCATATGAAATTTTTCATTTGGGGCCGAGACTGACGTTCTCTGAAAATTTTAAGGAAATCGCTCGGGCGGTTCTCCATAAAAAAAATAGATAGATACATACATCCATATAGAGACATAGAGACAACGATCTATGGTTGACACACAACACAGGAATAAAATTGTGATTGCTTTCAAAGATAATTTTACCATTTTTATATAGAAATTGGTCATCTTTGATTGGCGATATCTCGGCTCGTTTTCAACCGATTTTGATGAGTGAGGGCTCGTTTGAAAGCTGCTGAGACGTAGTTTTTTGTTAAATATTTTGAAGAGGGAGGGGGCGAGGGGAAAAAACTCAAAAGTTCGCCTATACATCGTGTCTTGTCCCAAAGGTTTTTGTATGAAGTTTTTTGGGTTTGTGGACGTTTTTTCGGGGTGTGGGGACTGCGTCACGCTCTCCGCTACCGCTCCGAGCATGATTTCCAATCGATTTTGATGAGTCTGGGCTCGTTGGAAAGTTGCTGCGACGGATTTTTTTTTCAAATAATTTGGAAAACGAAGGGTGCGAGGGGAAAAAACTCTAAAGTTTGTGTATAAACGGTGACTTGTTCGAATAGGTTTTTGTATGGCGTTTTTTGAGTCTACCACTGAGGGCATGATCGCTACTTTCCTATACACATTTCAATAGCTTACTAAGTAGCTATAGCTACTTTATGTTTTCACCCTTTCTGTCCGTTCATCTGTACAACGTCACAATTATGGCGTCGAAAATATGACGACATAAAATTACGTAGAAATACGACATCATAAATACATCACAAAAATGACGACACAAATACGACGTCACAAAACCAAAAGTTATGACGTCATAGATATTGTTTCGTTTAATTCTTCAACAATTCGCTATCGCTACTTTTCTATATCAATGTCAGTAGTTAATTACTAACTCGACCACTGCCTCTTGTTCTCTTCCCTATCACTCACCTATTCTTTCTCTCAATCATCCATCTAATTCCCCTCTCAACACAACCTCCATGAAACTAACTTCATTAGCGTCAACATTCTGACATAACCTTTTAAGTTTCTAACTACTGAGAACCTAAATCCGAACAATTTTCTTTCCTTTACATGTCAATTTATTTAGCTCTTCAAAGTAAATCTCTTTTTCCTTCGTTCGGAATGGTTTTGGAATAATCTTACAAGCAAACGATTTCTATACAATTTCATTGCATATTTTTTCGTTTGTTAATTACTTTCTTGTAATCTCAATACGCTGTAGTAAATCTTTCATTTAAAATCACTTAATCCATTTTCCGTCTCCCAACCCTCACTCGTAGTGAAGCACAAACTACGACAGAATTGTTATCGGCTTTCTACTAAATGCTCACTTTCTAGAACACCCATCGAGTAAATTTATACCAAAATTTGTGTAAAATAATTTGCTTATCATGACTTTTATAGTCAAATGAGCATTAATTTATTCAATTCGTAAAAGTACTTAAATTGGTTACGTAACATGTGTTAACACAATTTATTCCGTCAAGAAAATTTGTTCGTCGAAAGTATAAAAATAAGTTTTTCCGTATTAAAACCAATTCTCATACATATTTATGGATGAATGGAATGAATAAAAATGAAAAAAAAGAAACGTTACGCAAGACTCGTAAAGGAATAGGAAAGAAAAACGGAATCAAGTATTTGGGGCTATTTCGGGTGGGTTGTAAATATTGCAGGCGAAAATCAATTCAATAAATCATACCATAAATCTTAATTTCCCGGATATGTGTGTCCAGACGTCGAGATTATTATTATGTTGTTATGCTTTACTTAATTTGACCATATATATACGATCTTTTTATCACATCACATAACTTTTTAAGGGTCTACAATGATTTATCCGACGATCAAAGTAACATGAATAAGCACAAAATAAAAGCTGAGTACATAGACGTGATAAATACGCTCCAAACAAATTTTTAAATGTGAGACTTTTCGGTTTCGTATTGCCCCTTGCAGTGAAGTTTTTGTTAGTTCTTTTAGGAAAATATTTTATTGGTTTTTATTTTCATTTCTATTTCATGTTATTCGCTAAACGAAGGAAACTTTTATATAATGATGGAACTATGGGTAGGCTAAATAGAAGGGATATGTCCGCCGGTGAGAAAACCGGCTGGTGGCGTCTGAATGAAAAGTATTTATTTGATACAAATTTTTGCTGCAATTTTCAACGCTTCATTAAGCAAGTATTGGAGAATGAAAGTTCCTGTCCTTGTTTAAGGAAACAAGAAAAATGGAATCGTTTAGGAGTTGTACACAAATTCTTTCTCAGGGGCAGGGAAAGTTTAAAGAACACTCCACACAGTCAAAAATACAGTAAAATTGCGTTACGTAAATTTGGCACTACCTCATAGCATAGCAGACGTTAACATAAACGACAAAAAAGGCGGGTAACGGCGCGGCGTTCTCTGACTGTCATCCGTACATTCGTTATTTGACGGCTGCGGCCCTGCATTACTTTAAGCAGTTTTACTGCGGCTGACTACAAATCGCAATATCACATGAATCTAAGCAAATTCGTGAAAAATTTGACTCGTAGCAAAATACAATAAATTAGAGGAATGTTGTTCAACTTTTAAGGTAGATTTCAAATAAAGGCGAGGCAAAGACTTCTATTTTCATCAAACATATTTTGTTTTGAAATGCGCAATAAGGAAAAATAGCATGCAAATCCCTTGCGACAATTTTTCAAAGCCTATCCCAATGAACCCTGTCAATGATAAATAAAATGTTTACTTAACATATTTTTCCCTTGATATTTGAGGCAAATCTCTCCAATTTGGCTCACTGTTGTGACCGAAATAGTTTTGAAGTTATTTGGAAAAGGAATTACTCAGTCAGTATACATATTGTGAGCATGGATGACAACTTAACAAATTTTCCAACTTTGCTAATAAAACTTTTTTCTCGTATTCTGAGAAAGGATTTTCTGGTAGTAGAAACTTTTTTTTTCGCAGACTGAATTTAAACTGTGACTTTGTATGGACGTTAATGATTGAGTGAAGAACACATTTCGTTAACCATAATTTGGTTTTTAATTTCGACTCAAACCGTTGATTAACTTTCGAGATAAATTTAAACTTTCTTGAAAACGTTAATTTTTCTCGTGCTTTCACATCAAAAAAAAAATTTATGAAAAATCCATTCATTAATTTGGGGAACATTTACGAAATTGTTTCGAACATTAATTTCCTTCATCAGTGAAGTTCAAAGATGTGCAATATCTCCCAATCGAAAAAGTTGCCAAGCGGTGATTTCTTTAGGGTCGTAGAAACTTCTTCGCTATTTGCCCGAAATAGTCGCGGAAATTAGTTTCAAAAAGTGTGTCAATTTTTGCGCTTTGCTCACGCTGTCGATAGGATGAGGGACAAACTCAAAAAATGTCATACAAAAACCTTTGGGACTTTTATTAAAAAAAAAAGTAGCAGCAGCTTTCTAACGAGCCCAAACTCATCAAAATCGGTTGGAAATTGGCTGAGATATCGAGGTTTGAAAATGACATTTTTGTATGGAATTGGATTCTATTATTTTCATCATTATGAAAACTTTTTTTTCTGATCTGTCGGTTTCTATGTTCTATCTATCTATCTATCTCAAGAACTAGACAGCCAATCTTCCTGAAATTTTCAGGGAACGTCAGTCTCGGCCCCAAATGAAAAATTTAATATGCCGCTTTTCCGGGAAAATTCTGGAAAAGCCGTGGCATGTGGAAAAGTGGTCAATTTTGAGGGTTTTTTAGGTAATGCTCGGCGTTTTCGAATTTTAGCTCCGGGGTGACATTAGCTAGAGAGTTGTCTTCTTTGGGAAAGTTATAGAGTTTGGTCAGGAGAATTTTTTGGGATCTTAAGAAAATAGCTGCCATCAGTCAAACCGGCGTCATCTTGAATTTTCCCCAGCAGTAAATTGGGTTTTTTCTGGTTTTCGAATTTTAGCTTCGGAATGACAATACTTAGAGAGTTGGAATCTTCTTCAAAGCTATCGAGTTTTGTCAGGAGAATTTTTTTGTATCATAAGAAAATGGCTGACAGCTGCCATAGCGCCATCTTGGATTTTCGTTTATGCTTTTTCGGTTTTCGAATTTTAGCTCCGGAATGACTCTTCTTAGAGAGATGGTTTCTTCTAGAAAGTTATAGAGTTTAGTCAGGAAAATTTTTTAGCATTTGAAGAAAATGGCTGCCAACTGTCAACGCAACACAATCTTGGATTTTTTGCTAAATTCTGAATAAGATTACCTAGACAGTTGGTTTCTTCAGGAAAGTTATATGAATCACTGAGAAGAATTGATGACACGAAGTGTTCCGAAGGCAGCCGAAGGTGACATGAAGTGTTCCGAAGGCAGCCGAAGGTGACACGAAGTTTTCCGAAGGTGACAAGAAGTGTTCCTAAGGTAGCCGAAGGTGACACGAAGTGTTCCCAAGGTAGCCGAATGTGACACGAAGTGTTCCCAAGGTAGCCGAATGTGACACGAAATGTTCTCAAGGTAGCCGAATGTGACACGAAGTGTTCCCAAGGTAGCCGAATGTGACACGAAATGTTCTCAATATTCCGAAGGCAGGCGAAGGTGATACGAAGTGTTCCGATGTTATCCGAAAGTGTTGAAGAACAATTTTTTTTGGAAAGAAAATTTTTTTGTAGAAAAATTTTTTTGGAGAAAATTTTTTTGGAGAAAAATTTTTTTGGAGAAAATTATTTGGGAGAAATATTTTTTTGGAGACAAATTGTTGTTGATAGACACTTTTTTTGTAGAAACTTTTTCATGGGAGAAAAAATTTTTAGGAGAACCTTTTTTTGGCGAAACATTTTTTTCGGAGACAATTTTTTTCAAACCACGGACAACTTCCAAAACAACTGCTCTCACAAACACCAAAAAACCTCTTCAAGGGAGATGGGGGACGCAGCCGTGCGGTTGCTTCCAAAATGAATGAATTCGCTTGAGGTTACGCTTCGCTGCTCTACGCAGGCAGTTGTTTGAATAGAACCTTGTGTTCAAAGTTTTAATTTCCTGAAAAATTACAGCGCTTTTTTTAAAACAAAATTACGTTGTGTTAAAAAAATTGCGTCACAAATGCCGGACCCAACAGCGGAATAATTTTTCAACACTTTCAGTTTCTACACGCAAAAATTTAACAAACAAATAATTAACAAATTTAACAAACCTTAAACAATCTACACAATAAGAAACAAAAGTACAGAAAAATTAGTTCGTCGTTGGGCCCGGCATTTGTGACGCAATTTTTTTAACACAACGTAATTTTGTTTTGAAAACAGCGCTGTTATTTTTCTGGAAATTAAAACTTTGAACACAAGGTTCCCTTCAAACAAACTCTGCGTATTATCAGCGATAGCGTCACCTCAAGCGATATCATTAATTTTGGGAGCAAACTCACGGACTGCGTCACACTCAACATTTTAAGAGGTTTTTGTTGTGATTCTATCTACTAATAATTTTCGATCTCGTGAACTTTCCAGCCAATCTTTTCCGGGAAAAATCTTGAAAAGTCGTGGCATCCTAAAAAGTGTTCAATTTTGAGTGTTTTTCAGGTAATGCTTGGAGTTTTCGAATTTTAGCTCCGAAGTGACAATACCTAGAGAGTTGTTTTCTTCGGAAAAATTTTTAGAGTTGGTCAGGAGAATTCTTTGAGATCTGAAGAAAATGTTTGTCAGCAGTCAAAGCGACGCCATCTTGGATTTTCTTAAGCAAAAAATTTGGTTTTTTTTTGGAGTTGGAATCTTCTTCAAAGTTCTAGAGTTTGATCAAGCGAACTTTCAGAAATCTGCCAAAGTGACGCCATCGTAAGCAATAAATTATGCTTCTTTGGGAATTTTTTTTGAGAAAATTTGTTTTCGGAATAAAAATTTTTTATGGGGAAAATTTTCTTCTTAGAAAAATTTTTATGGTGAAAAGTTTTTTTAGAGAAAAAAAATTTTTTCGAGAAATTTTTTTCGGAGTAATTTTTTCGGAGAAATTTTTTTCAAAAAAGAAAAATTTTTTTGGAGAAATTTTTTTTTGAAGAAAAATTGGTTTGGAGAATGATTGTTTTCGGAGAAAATTTTTTTCGGAGTAAATTTTTTTTTCGGAGAAAAATTTTTTCGTAGTAAATTTTTTTCAAAAAACAGAAAATTTTTTACGTGAAATTTAGTTTTAACAACTGCAAGCTTCCAAAACGGCTGATATCGCATACAAAAGCCTCTTAAAAGGTAAAGTATGACGCAGTCCGTAAGTCCGCTTCCAAAATTAATGATATCGTTTGAGGTGAAACACCGCTCGCTGATAATACGCAAAAATTTGTTTGAGTTGAATGTTAGCTTGTGGTTAAACTTTTGTCCTTTAAAAAACATTGCACCACTTTTTTTAAAACAAAATTACGTTGTGTTCAAAAAGTGCTCAACTGATTTAGATTTTTTAAAATAAACAGATTAGACTTGCTTATTAGAAAAATTTCAATCGGTAAACTTGTTCAATTAATCAATTTCAATCGATTCATTAAGGATTTTTAGTATCGCTCCAAAATTTTTGGTTGTAGAATTCTGGGTTCATTATAAGTTTTTAGAATTTTATCAATTGGCTGATTCCGTGTAGCGCCGCAGACGAAAATTTTTGATTGTAGGGTTCATTATTATAAGTGAAAATTTTATCAATTGACTTCCGGTGCTTTTGACTTCCCGGTGGTATTGCTATCCCCATGGATTTCACTCTCCGCTTCCCTGTTGTCTTCCCGGTGACATTGCCTTCCCGATGGCGTTCACTTCTCGATGACTTTCACTTCCCGATAGTTTTGACTTCCCGGTGGCGTTGCCTTACCGGTGGTTTTCTTTTCCTGGTTGCAATTGCTGTATGGTAAAAAAATTTCATATGGTACAATTTTCCGATCGAAATGCAAAGAATCAAAGTCTTCCCGGGATCCAGAATACCGCGATCTCCATGCATGAATATCTAAATTCGAACAATTTTATTACACAACATTTTCCCCATTTGCCTTAGTTAAATCTTAAAAACCACTATCACGTAACGTTATTCCTTGAGTCGTTTTTTTTTTAATATTCAATGTTGAATAATTTAACGCGAGACAACTGAATATTGTCTAATCATCGAGCACATTTCTCATTCGATTCTCGACGAACTAAAAAAAAGATATTGCGAGTATAAGTAGATGAAAGTGAACGAGCTCATAAAAATATATTATGTAAATCGAAGTAAAACTTATCGAAAGTATCTTCCATCTGCGCACCATAGCTTTCAATGGGAGGAAAAAATTAATGCTTTTCGATGAAGTTGTAACACGTCTCAGTTGAATGGCCTAATCCCATCTACAATCTGCCACATGTTTGACTAACATGACGCTGTAGAATTCTTAGAAACAGAACACATTAACTAATGTAAAGATTTTTCATGTTAACCGTAACATTTTTAGACAATTGCGTTTACTTTATCATTACATCACCCTTCAGTAGAGGCGGTATTTTTTTTTCTTCTCAAAAACATTATGTGTACATTCACATCAACATAAATATTGTATAAAGTTTTTAAAATCTTGTTTTCGAAATTTTGTGTAAAAATTGAAAAAGGGCACGTTTTTGGATGAATCATAGATCTACAGAAAAAAAAGTAAAGAACTAAAAAATCCCTCGAGTGTATCCTATGTAATGAAAGGCACGACAACGTAAAGTATCTAAACATAAAAAAATTTCGAAAATCAATTTTTGAAATGGTGAAATTGCATTAAACTCTGTTCGAGAGGAGTGTATGTTAGTGTGCATATTTGTACAGCACTGTGGATGAACGTGTCAGGTTAATGGAGATCGTACAAATTTGTGGAAAAAAAACGTAATGCAGTGCAATCCAAGCATGAGCTTCATGTGCGATATGTAGAGCATTCACCATCAAATTGTTTGGTGTGTGGCGCTGGCTGTGGTATTTCTGGGTGGGTTATTATACTTAGAGTGCGACACTTCATAAAGCGTAGATGTGAAGTTACCAGATTGTTATGTGTTGCTGTTAAATCAGTTATGTTGACTGTTGTGGGTTAAATTGATGGAAAAATAACATTTTTTCACACGAAATTTATAGATGTATTTTTAATGGTACACTGAAAAAAGTCTCTTACGTGCTGGACGTTCTGAGGTGACATTGGAATGTGCTTTTTAGCCAATTGTGATAGATATAGACTATATGATTGGTTTAACCTTTTGTGTGAAGCAAAGTATCTGAAGCAACGCATAAAAAACTTAGCGAGGAGAATTTGTGAGAAATATTATATTTTCTATGCGTTGTAGGACAGAGTTGAAGTCCTACCAAATAAACACTCTGTAATATCAACAAATCGTATGTATCATTCAAGCAAACAAGTACCAGACATTTTCAGTAATACCGGTACCGGACGGAATACTGGTACAAATACTGAAAAAAGGCTTCAACTAACAACATTTTTTGAGAAAATCGTATTAAGGCTAGAACCAACACAACACTGAAGCTACACTTAGGTGAATATGAAGCACGAGACTCGAATTTCGGGGATCAAACTATTTTAATATTTCGTTGTGAACTTAATTTAGATGATCTTTTGATTACTGAAACGAGAAGAACTCGCGTGCGTTATCGAATTAAACTGACCGAACGTCTTACAATGACTAACAATACTATACTTCTTTACCCGTGTGTTGCAAAAAATGCAACCCAAGCGCGTCTTTCATTAAATCTCCAATACTTACTTTACTTTTTCGGCGCTACAACCACTTGTGGGCCTTGGTCTGCTCGAGAATTCTGATCCAATTGCGTCTGTTCTTTGCTGTGTTTTGTCAACTCCTTACTCCGAGCGTTCGAAGATCTTGTTGGACACCATCAATCCATCTAATTTTTGGACAGCCAACTCCTCTTCGCCCTTCTGAATCGTTACGGAATAATTGTGAGGGGGCTCTGTTTTCATCCGTACGTGCTAAATGCCCCGCCCACCTCAAACTTTGGACTTTCGCCACCACCATTAATATCATCGTCGCCACATTTCCCCCTCGCGCGTCGCTCCAAATATGGTGTGTTGTCACCATCTGACCGTATCAGCGCTTCAAGATAAATGAACTCATCCACTATCTCGAGATTGAACTCTCCAATGCATATTTTTCCTCCCTGTTGATTGGCTACCGGATTCGGCTCGTAATTCATGTACTTGGTTTTGGCTTCGTTAATCGTCAAACTCATCCTCTCAGTTGAATTTTCGAATTTGTGGAAGTGTCAATTGCTGCTGCATGCGAACGACTGCCGAGATCTAAGTAATCTGCAAAGCTCAGAACTTGAACTGTTCCATTCACCATTGCGATTTGCAAAGCCAAATTTAAATAGTAAACAAGATAGCGTGTCTCCCTGCTTCAGTTCTTCTCTAACAGCAAACACATCTGACATGTCGTTTTGCACCTTGACACGACATTGGTACCATCCAATTTCGCTTTCACAAGACGAATATACTTTGTTTCAAAGCCCCGCTCCTTCATCGCCGCATACAACTCCATACGCTTGGTCCTCTCGTATGCTTCTGAAGTCCAATGACACTCTCAGCCAGTGGATTTAGTCTTTCGAATAGTACTCGAGCGTTCGGCAAGGCAATTCCCAGGTGGTTTTCTCATTCGGTTTTATCACCTTTCTTGTGTAGAGGTAAAATGGCACCATCTAGCTACTCGTCAGGTAACTCTTCCGCGTTCCATATTCGTTCAGCTAAATCATACCTTACTTTAGACAATTCCTCACCACCCGTCTTCAGCAGTTCTACTAGCTCCGGACCGGAAGCTTTGTTGTTCTTGAGTGAGGTAATTGCTGTTGAGACTTTCTCTATTGTTGGCGCTGCTACGATACGACCGTCTTACGTCGTCAAGAAAGGAAGCATCGCTATCATCAGTCACATCATCATCCCCGTTGAACAATGCATCAAAATGTTCTTTGAATTTCTCCAAGACATCATGTTTTGCAGTAAACAACGTTCCAATCGTAAATCTCCAATATCTTGTGAAATATCGTCGATGCCACAGGTTTCGTGTAGATTAGTTTTTTCTTCAATGCATTTCACAATATGAGAATTGTGGACGCATTTTGATGAGCAAAATACAATACCTGAAGCAACATACGCTGCGATTGCATGTTTTTATGGGAGTTTGATGTTAGGTGGAGCGTCATTGTACTGAGGAGGTGAGGAGTTCACCAGTACTGACGGGTAACCCGAACATCAATTAATTATCAACGTGTTATGACTTGACGATAATATTCCGGGGGTGGTGGGATGGGATATCACATGTAGATTTCCTAGCTTCACAGAATATCAGAATGGAATTTCCATGAACTAGATCTGTTTATTCGTTTGTGAATCATGTATGTTATAAACGACGGATTTCTGCGTCAATTGACTACTGAGTGTGTGAGCTATTGCTATTGTCAGCCGTGCAATGTATTGAACTTTAGACCCTTTTGTAGCAAATGTTTATCTGACTAAGATGAAGATGGGGTAACATCCAAAGTTCAATCTAACTATAAACGACTTCTACAGTCAATACCAATAGTGTCGACAATCTTTGTCAATTTTATACATTGAAACAGGAATTTGACGAAGTTTGTCTTAATACAGTCATTGGGTTTTGTTTAACTAAAACAAATAGAAGTTTATGCTTTGTGCACATATCGCAAAAGATTTATTTGAGACGAAGTTTTGAATATATATGCTTAATTCTGGCTGGGAACCAAGTAATAGCATTTCCGAAAAACGGCTATTGATTTCAAATCTATCTTTCCAATTCAAACCTACTAGCTGTGCCATAGATAAAATTGCATGGAAGTATTGCAATCGTTTCCCCAGTCATACATTCATTGCACATGAATTATTGCATTGGGACAGAAGCAAAGTGCTTTCACATTCACATTCACATGAATAAATAATCTGCAACGATGCACACTAATAATAACGACGATTTTAAAGTGCCCCATCTCTGTATAACCGAACTACATGCAGATCTACTCAGTGGTTCTGTATATATTCCTTTATTTAGTAGGAAATGGGTTCCTATTTAACACGCATTCCGAGTAATATTATCCCTTTTAACAACATGTGCATACACACAATGTCATTCCAGCCTTATTTATGTCTATTTTCGAATACATTTTGAAAGGACAACGGTTAGACGAACTATCCAATGAATACTCCATTAATAGAGTCATTATGTGCATAGTTTTGTGTATTATGCCAAAAACAATGTTTGCAGGCATATATCCTGCTGGGCTGATATGGAAGGATATTCATTGACACTTTGTTGTATAGAATTCGGAGCAACATAATCTAGCAAAAACAATTACATTCGGGCGGCTTAATTCACGAACTTTTTCGATTTATTTCCACTTTTTGCTAAGAGTGACATGCACATTGTAGTTCAGATTGTTCAACAACTATGCGAATACGCTCGGGATGAAACAGAAACGCTAAAGGGATTTGTTTGTTTGTTTCACTATAAAGTTCTACTCAAAGCACAGTAGACCGGAAACAAAAGCATTCAAGTATATGCAATAAATATGTCAGTAGGGATCAGTGTATTTCATTTAATTTTAATTTCACCAGGATGTTAATGGTTTTAATTTATCGGAATTTGGGAACAGTTTCTCTTGAGTGCTTGTAAGTTTGTAAAAAGAGATAATTTTTCATTAGGGAACAACGAACGTCCCAGTCTAATATTTTCCATAGAAGATAATTGAAAGCGACTCCACCAACTCCACACAGACGAATAACATTAAAACATAGTTCTGACACGAACCAAACTCTACATTCCACTGATTCGAAATAATTACCAATAAACGACGCCATGACATTGCGACCTCGACTAAGTAATTAAATATTAGCAGACTTCGTTTATGAATAATAAAGTTAATTTATTCGTATAAAAGTTAAAAATATTTTAATTTAAATTTATGTGTCTGCAAGACTGAACCCAAATGTAATCCTAACTACCATCACTTCAATTTATTATATTTTATCATATCATGAGAACGAGATTTATATGATGTTCCCTAGAATTTTGTTTTGTGAATTTAAGCGCTTTTAACGAATTTGTCTGGCTTTATGGTTGACAGAAATATGAATGCTGTCTAATAATTTTAAATATTTTTGTAATAAAGCACAACTGAATCGAGGATATTAACAAGATTTTGCTGGATAATGATTTACCCAATTTTCAACCCATAAATTTTTACGCTGTAAAATGATGAATATTGAACTACAAACGATTTTAATCTTTTTTAACAGTCAAAATTGAATTAGAAGAGGTTTTATGGATGATCGTGTAAATCCTCTGAAAATATCAGCATGAAATAAAAAATTAGGTTTCGACAGAACCAAAACTATTTACCTTGGCTTCCCTACCCACATAGCTAGAAAATATTATGGACGTGAAACTTTCATATGAAAAACCCAGAATAGTGGAATGTATGATGATATAGAGCTTCAATCACGATGCCTAATAGAATTTTTTGGTAATGGTGTGAGTTTCACTTATGACAAAAAGTTTAAAAACATATGCTACACAGACCCGTACGAATCCTGAGACGTTACAAAGGTAACGTAATGATATTTAAGTTAAATTCTGATCACGTCCTCATGAAATTGCATAGAAAATTTCCCACAAGACAATATTGAAAAGCCCGCATGGTGCATAAAATCGTCTGAATGTAGGAAAATATTGTAAAAATATTGTAAACGAAACGAAACTTTTTACAAAAATATTTTCTGTGTAAAACATACGAAAAAAATGTTTTTTGCTATGGCCGACTTCTGAAACACGTAGATGTCCTTAGTAAGGACATCTGATAGAATTTACCTAATTCATAAAACTTCACGCTTCACAAACTTCACACGAGAGCGCCAGACGAGACTCATTTTAAAGGACTACATCTCAGAAAAATTATAAATGGTTAGGCTTTCATAGAGGTGTGCCCCGCGCCGGTATATAATTGATCGGCGGCGGCGGCGACGTGACAAATATTTTGTCGGCGGCGGCGCGCAGATATTCATAAAACATCGGCGGGCGGCGGCCGATAATAATAAAAGAAATAATTTCCGTGTTATTAACAAATTGTTATGCCAGGATCCTATTTCCCAAAATTTAGTTTCAATTTTGGATCAATTTTTTCCACCAAATTTGTGGGGATTTTTTTTTAATTTCTAATACAAAAAATCTATAAGAAGATTCCTGTAATTCAGGAGGACTTTCTTGATTGACTCCACATTCATATTCATACTCAACATAGTTCAGAGACAACTTGTGGACACGATACCCGATTTTCAGAATCTTTTTCTTCCTGAACGGTTATCGAAAGTGTGAGATCAAGTTCGATGATGAAAAAAGTCGGTCAAGGAAATTCGAAGTTACGGTCAAAAATGTGGTCAGGTTTATAAATGGACGGTGAAACTTTTTCTCTTATGTGTACCAGAGGCGTAGCAAATGTTGTGTTTTTTCGTTTTTTCTACCGAGCGCCCTCCCCTGAAGTCACAAGAGAAAGGGGGTTAGCTACGCCCCCCATACCAACATGAGTTATGCACGAAATTCGATTTTGAGCTTATCGAGTGAAAGGTATGTACCGTGGAAAGTCAAACAAAATCATGTGGTTCGGGCTATAGGACGACTAAAAAGGGTCTGGCTCAAGCTATGCGAATCCTTAGGGCCTTAGGGTTGAGCCAAAATCAATTTTTGTATACCGTTACTTCGGGAGGGGTTTTTAATATTGTAATTTTGGGCAGTTTCCAGGATAATTTGATGAGAAGGTTAACTTAATACATTACATTGGTTTGGGCTTCATAGGATTCGTAAGGTGAAGCGTAGCATATGTTTTCAGAGCCCTTTGTGCATTTTTCATCAAGTAAACTGATAGAATTATTGTCAAATCAAAGAAGTTCTTTACGGTTGCTGACAATAAATCAAGTTAATCCAAGATTTTGAAATGCAAATTTTAGGCACAACGCTCATCGAAAACATCAAAAATTTATATAAAAGCCATTCAAAAAAGGAATTTTTAATTTTACACGACGCCGTGGGAAAACTGTTGGCGGCAGCGTGATCAAATTTTTGTCGGCGATGGCCTCTATTCATAGACCCATCTAATAAAAGTTTTTTGAAAAGCGGTCAAAGTTTATTCGAGATATAGTGTTGAATGCACTGATGGACAGTTAATATGAGACAAAATTCTCATATTAACAAAAACCCCTCCTACTCTGGGGTCTAAACTCGAATGCTTACAAACGTCATGACGCTTACGTGTCAATTGCCAGCAAGTACACTATACACTATTATTTGCACGGCAGTGGCAATGAACACTGTTTCAAAAGAAGAGGCAAGGTCCCGTCTGTTTTGTTACAATAGTCAAAACATTTTGAGTAAACAAACGAGACCGAGAAATAAATCGAAGAATGAATTTGCGTATTCGCGTTCTAGATATCACCTATTGCGGACGCAAGGTTTTCTGCTGAGTTGCTACGTATTCACTTCAGTTAATAAGTCATTTCTTTCACATTTCCGCAATCCGCTTTTAAAATAAGGAAATGAACCATCAATCAAGTTACTTTGTATTGATCGCTTTAGTCACTATTGCGGTTGCTGTAAGTGGTCAAGCGTGTGTTCCGTCGCCAGACGACTGTTCATTCTACAGTGATTGTTTGGAAGCTGCCATTCCTTGTGGACCCGACGGTTACGCACTTGGATACGGATTGAAATACTGTCAAGACTTTAAAAACAGTAGTCCAAGATTTTCAGCGCGGGGGCAAAAATGGTTGATGAACACCGCTAAATGTCTCCAAGAAGCTCTGCTTCCCATTACGAATGGAAAAAAAGTACTCACATGCGATGGAATACGACCTTTTGCAATTACAAGTCATGCGGGCTGTTACACTCCACCTGATCACTCTATCTGTAAGCTACCAATTACCGATTGGATACAAGTGGTATTCGTGGTATTCAAAGAATTCAAGGATCCTGCTGCATGGCGTCTAGGTTTTGAGGTACTGAAAATTTGCATGAGTCAATGGTTCAAAAGCAAATAAAATGTTGAAATTGTTTTTTCTTTAAAACTATTTAATAAACAAATTGCTGATTTTTTTTCGAATGAAAACGAGATTTCTTCACATACGATGGACCTCTACGCTGAATGTAAATACTCATGGTAAAGAATGGAAAGCGTAACTTTCTGGACCGCGTACAAAAATATAAAAAGCATATAAAAACCTCTCTAAAAACGCAATAATTTTTCAACACTTTCAATTTTCACACGCAAAAATTTAAATTTACGCAAAGCAATCTAATTTGCAAGTTTAATATTTGCAGCGTGAAAACTGAAAGTACAGAAAATGTATTTCGTTGTTGGGTCTTGCATTTGTGACGCCATTTTTTAACACTACGTAATTTTGTCTTAAAAAAAGTGATGCAATTTTTTTTAAGAATAAAACGTTGACCACAAGCTAACATTTAATTCAAACAATTTTTTGCGTATTATCATCGATAACGTCACCTCAAGCGATATATCAAGTGATATAATTTTGGAAGCGGACTTACAGACTGCGTCACACTCTACCTTTAAAGAGGTTTTTGTTGTGATACAGTGGTGTCGCTTGAGGTCATTTTCTCGTACTTGTGCGGTAACATTTTTTACAAATTGCAAGTGTTTATAAAGACTATTCTTCGATTTATTTTGGTTGCTTATGGGCGTAGCGACTGATGGTTCAAAAATCCACATTGAGAAACAAGGTGTACAATATACTATTTCAAAAGTATGAACAAAAGCTTTAAAAAGTGACTGCAAAAGGCAGTCAACGACATACTGTATTCAAATTACAATCCCTGGTAAATAGCAGTTCCCGAGAAGAACTACATTTATTACGTACTTAAAAGGTAGCAATAAATCACAAAACTCAATCTCTTCTGTCTTATACTGTAGAGAGTGCGTAAAGTACAGTAACACAGAATATCAATCAAAAATCAAATTACAATATATCTTTTACATTAAGTAACTGAGCTCGACCCATTTTTTACGAAGAGTGAGCTGCATTTTATGAATGAAGAGCCTATTCTTTTCGTATGGGAAAAATATTGGAAATATGAAAAGAAAATCGTTTTATCAAAAATGATAGCGTTTGGCAATTGGTGAAAGTTTTTCGAAACATTCAGGGTCGTATCTATGAAGTTGTGCGCAAAAGGGATGAAAGTATCATGGAAAACTTTGTTTCTAAAGAGAAAGATTCTGTTTATCGTAGATTCGTGAGCCAAAAACTGTATTGTGGTGAAGACTAATGCCATTTAAGTTTAAAATCCACGTATGGGGAATTTACAGCATCTAATTTATTTATTCGAAGAAAGGTCGCAATAAACCGTCACTACAAATTTTTGTAAGCCGATTCAATGCTTGTGCACAGCAATTTATTCTACTCCATACTATTAACGGATATAATAAATTATCTTAAGTCTTTAAGGACCTAGCTAACATACGCTACTTCAATAAAATATCCGACCTTTTCATATCTGAAATATGAGACAGAAAAAGACCCTTTCAGTTTTAAGTATTTCCTCACCTACTCTCCTTCATCAGCGTAACTGATATTATAACGAAAATTTCGCTCTATTGTATTATAAATATCTAATATTGAGTAAGTTATTGCCATCAAAATCACGACCATCTCTGGGCAACAAAAGCCTATCTCGCTTTAATTATATACAAGATATACGTGTAATAAACAATCTCACAAAGCAATTAGGTGGCATATTATTAATTGCTCTTCTGTGTTGCTATCATAAAATATAAAAGCCATTTCAAACTAATTAAGATGCTACATCACTTTTCCTTGTAATTTCTCCATCGGTGTGTACTCGAATATCCACTTCGTAAAGCATAACGGAGCTTTGTTCGGATGCTGGGAATGAGAAAAACCTTTCAATTTTAAAAGCTAAGACGAACGAGAATAGCATCTATGACAAAATTTCCGTCAATTTTCTCAGCCGAATATAGTTTTCCGACCGAATATCATTTTCGCTGTTCTAAAAGGGAACTGAGAGTCTCATACCTCATGAAGATCAAAACATTAGATATTTATATACAAGCATTTCATCAAAAACGGTGAATATGTACAAAAGAGTCACTTTGTAGAAAATTCTGCAAATCTCAGCATATTTCATCACACCGAACATGAATAATAAAATTTATTCGCCATGTAATCGAGAATATAAAATAGACGAACATAGAATCAAACATAAATACAATATTATGCATATAAAAGACATATAAATGTGAATCTCAATTCAACAATGTATAAATCGAATGAAAAAAGTGTGTATTTTATATGGAATCCATTTTCTTCCCCCGATCCGAATAAATGTTCAGAGGTTAATTTGAGTATAGGGACTATTCGGTTTTCTTCATCCAAAATAAAAGCAACCTTCGATGGGTTCAGCATTCAATCGTATTAACCGTATTCACTGGATTACAGCTTTAATACTTGAAGAGGTTTATGTCGAACACTTTCATTTCTGAATATTATAGAGTGATGGGGTAGATATTGAAAAAGGGGAAAAGCACGAGGAAAAAAGTAGACAATTTATTTCCACGTATGCTACAGTTTCATTTGGTTTCAATGCGAATAAAAACAATGTATATACGTGCAACAACCTAATGTCGACATTTATGGCAAAAATCGAAACTTTTTGATATTTTTTTACGATTCATAGAATTCTTTCAAAAAAAGCGTATGAAACATAAATCTATTTTTTATGGTTGTGTGGAAGTCAATGTTGTATAGCTGCCAGTTAACATTATTTTCGGTGAAAAATTTTCCGATCACGATATTGATGTGGTTCATATTTTGTAATTGACTTACACAAAAATCTTTGCAACAAATGTTGCGGATTTTAAAAATTGAAGTGAAGTGAACATCGACTTTTAGGAGTTTGCGAGCAACTAATAGTTTTTTAGTAAATTTGGTTTCAAAATGCACTTGTTTAAAAAACGAAGTAAACATTTTTTTGATTGAAATTTGATCGGCGAACCATAGTTGAAGTCTTCAATTTTTGTGTACATTTTTCTGTATCAACATTAATTATCGTACGTACAAATCTGTAAGAAACTGCACTATTCAGCATCAATTTCATTATTTCATGCAATGACGGTCTTACTGGTAGCAATTTAATATTTTTTCATTACTACAGTGTTTATAAATACATCTATAAGCTTCAAGTTTGTTTCTTTTTCATTGTGTAGATGTGAAGAGGCATTACTTCTCGATAGTAACTTCGTAAAGCGTCATTCTAGATATTTCGGAACGATGTTGTAACTTGCGCTGATTTTGTTCATTAAGTCAGGCTCGTGGGGGCAGGCAAGGTGGGCTAAGTTCACACTGGGTGTGTTCAGAGCCCCCTTTTGCAAAACATAAATATTGTGAATGTTTCGAAAAAAATGTAAATCCTGGTGTCATGATCATTATATTCTTTTCCAATCACATTTCAATGTTTCCATTTCGTTATTGAAATAAATTCTCGGTTCTACATAACAAGAAAAAACCTTTACGCTCTTAACGACCGTAGCGAGATATCGGCTCCCCTACAAAATACGGAGGCACAAAATCCAGAGGCGTCAAAATCCGGACAAAAAATCCGGAGGCTACATAATCCGGAGGCGTCAAAATCCGTAGGCTTTAAAATCAGGAGGCGTTAAAATCCGGTGGCGTCAAAATCCAAATTAATACTAAGTAAACAATGCTGTATTTTGAATTTTTTTACAAATTTAACATTTAACTTAAAATATACCACAGCGAATGAATGATTGTAATTCATTGGCGACGCGACGGTCTTAATTATATTTAATATTTGGGGGGCTATGCCCCCTCACCCCCGCGCCTGCGGCGGGCTTGCTTACGCCATGCAGGCGGCCATATGTACATGTGGTTCTACCTTGACCCCCTACTACTACCGCCCCTCGGCCCCGCTTTTTTTTCCAATTTTATTCACTGCCTGCGGCGCAGCAATCCATATTCTTAACACAACTCGTATAAATAAACTGTCGATTTTGTAGCCTCCGGATTTTGACGCCTCTGGATTTTGTGCCTCCAGATTTTGTGGCGGCACCGAGATATCAGTCACATGTCCAGAGCTGATAGAATTTTTGCTATGAAACAATAATCAGAACTATAGGGTGAAAACACCGGTTACGAGCCTGTTTAGTAATTGCCTTACTTACGAGCCCCTATTGTCTTTTGCTTTGTTCTCAAAAAAGAACAAAAGAAAGGCTCGTAACTAGCATGGGGCGCAACGAAAGAATGTCAACTTTTAAATAACTATTTCACCCCCACTCTGAAACTAAACTCGTGAAACGGAAATAAATATCCACAAAATGCTTTTTAAGTTTTTTCCGCTTTCAACAGAAGAGTTGCCAACAGTTATTGACGATGAATAAAATCAATTTAACGGCAGGCCCGACGAGAGGGGGTTATTCCCTCAGGGCCTGACATTTTTAAGAGGCCCGGGATTTCGAAAAACTTGTTATTTTTCTCGTATAAGAATAGTACTCAAAAAAATTGGTGACTGCGCCGCTACAACAGAAGCCGTACGCTAGCTACTAGAAACACCTGCAGAAAGTCCTACAGCAATTTTTCTATACAAATAGGGTGAACGATTTCGGGAAAATATAGACGCAGGAAGAGCAAAATAAATTTGACATTTTATGTTACTCATACAGTGAAGGACAAATTCTATTGTCAAAAATTCGAGTTTTTAAAAGTCTGTTGCTGTATACATTTTAGGCTCGAGCCATCCTGGCAGTTCACCCTGGCTACGGGCCTGCATTAAGCAGCGGTAGCTGATTCATGTCAGTTGATGAGCTGGCTGCCTCTTCAGAGGCAATTTTTTTAGTCTAATGGTAATGTTCTCGATTTAAATTGAGTTCCTGGTTTGATTCTGCATCAAGAGTGATAACCTAATAATGAACCCCAACATTGAGTCACACAGCCATGTCATGTTATAAACGATAGAAATCAGAAGGAAATTAATTGACAATAAATTTCATTCCTTTTATCTTTTCTGCCGTTTTTCTTCATTTTCCTCGTGTATGAATGCTTCGGACCATCCATTCGTATAAAATTCTATAATTGAATAATTCGATAACATTTTTGAAAGCTTCGTTAAAGCTCTTTTCTCTGGACGTTTAAATCTTTGCGTAAAAGACGTTTATTTTGAATTTACATTATTTACATTTTTTTAGAGAAAATCTTCCCGGCTGTTTAATTAGGTCTCGACTGTACGACTTAACATTTTTTCGAATTTCTTTCCAAGATTACATAAAAATGAACGAATATTAAAAAAATAAGGGAAAAATTGCTCCGATGAATTCAGTGAATTATTTACATTTAGTTGGAATGTTATTACTCAAAGTTGAAACTAAGAGAAAAAATTATAAAATTTGCAAAATTCAATTAGGAAATTCAATTTTAAACTGAGGTATGTCTTTTAAATAAAAGAACAGTACGGATAAAAGATGTGTTTGTGGTGTTTTTAATTAAAAAAAGTGTCTGACAGCTTATAAGGGTTTTCTATTAACGAAAGTTTGTTTAATACTGTTCATCACCGAAACATTATCCTCTGATACTTATGGTTTCACGACCTACATCTATCCGTAATCACTTTGATACCTAATTTATTATTATGTGTGGTGATGTTGTACGAAGCGTTATATACAAACTTGAAGTTTGGGCAAACTATGGCCACAAATAAAACTTCATTTCGTGTGATTTACCTTTTTCGTCACCATCAACAAGGATAATTTAAAAAAGGTAAAATTTGTTTTTAGGCATTCGGTAATGTTATAAAAGAATATAATTATCGTCGTCATCAACCTTTATAGACCATCAAGTACGTTTCGGTGAGATGTTCAGGGATCATTCATAAATTACGTAACGCTAAAATTGGCATTTGTTAACCCCCCCCCCCTCCCCTGTTCAAGTTTGACAAAATTTTGTTCGAACCGTAACGCTTGCCTCATACCCCCTCCTATTGCGTTACGTAATTTATGAACGACCCCTCAGGTGTTGATGAACTTCCCTCCAAACAACCCCATCAAATGCCGAATAAATAGCTTGCTCTAACTTTTAAATCCAATTGCATTGAATTGACTAGCGTCATACTTGACCTGTATAGAGCATCCTCAACTTCATCAGGCAACATCATCTTTGGCGTGTCCGAACACACGCTGAGGGTACCGTTCAAACTTCGTACTGCCTTTAATTGAGATTCGCAAACTTCCATTTTTTAGATTTACCCATAGTATCGCATGCAATGTCACTCTATGCCACTCTGCAGCTGCTTAGGTGTTCCACATGTGAAATTGTGCACGTAATCTGTTTTCTACGGTTGGTTTGGATTGGTCTAGGAAAGTAAATCCACGAAAAATTCAAAAATCCCCTCATATTCGTCCTCCATGACGTATGAAAACAAGTTTCGTTCACTTCTACGTGTAAAAATTATGGGACTAAATGGACATTTAAATGTATTATGGCTTCGAAATTTCCGAAATTGTAGCCCTCACAACTATCGGAGCTGCCGAAAAGCTAACTGTTTTTTTAAAAAAAAACTTTGAAAAAAATTCACTGTCGTTTCTTGGTTAGTCATCGTATTGAATTACTGCAGTGTTATCAAAAAGGCCTACAGACAAAATCTTACTTAATCTTTAAAGCTTCTTTTTCACAATTCCCTCGAAGAATACATCGTGGCTTCGATAAAAGAAACAGCGGAAGAAGTAGTTCTTTGTAGTAATTAACCCTCTTTAATTATTTTTGCCAAGAAAAGCTAAGAAAAACTCCTTTTTTGTCGTTACGTTACAAAGTTCAAACAACTAATTCACTAATAAATGTTGTAAATGTGTGCAAGATAAATTACTTAATGTTTCGCTATCGTAAATCCATAGCACTAAGAAAAAAGACATGGCACCGCAAACATTTTCCAACAAACATTGTTTCAACTTCTCTTTTCATGCACCACATCGAGACAAAAAAAAAAACTATTTCGATGTTCTCGGTCTGTTCGAGAACAGTTTAATTTTCTGGAAAATCCTCACACTTATTTTGTTACCGTATTTCGTTTCGTGAAGATTGAATTCCGTTTGTAGATGGACAGGTACATCCCATTCTTCCCATAAAACGTAGAGACGAAGTGAAAAAAACAACGTATTTTTGGGCCACTTAACCAATTACATAAATCGAAAGAATTCTATATTTTCTTTGTTCTGTGTGCTCTCATTTTATTAGAATTAACTTAATGGAATTAAATCTCAAGACTTTTTCTTTTACATTTTTTTTACTCAAGTCTTGTGTATATTGTGTATACATGGAAAGCATTGCAAATGGAATAAGATTTTACAGAAAATACAAAATATAAAAATTTGTACAGAGTTTTCAATACTTTTGGTATGTGGAGCTGTGTGGAGGTAATTCAATTTGTTTCAGGAAGTAATGTATTCTTTTATCAATTTACGGTATAGGGGGAACGGAACATTTCAGTCATTTTAATTTCGTGATTCAGTCTCTTTGTTGCATTGAAGAGCATACAATCAAAAAACAATGGTTCTTAACTCGAAATGTTGATTTTACTTTGTCTATTGTATAAAAGCTTAAACTCGAGTTAACTCTGAAAAAGAAATCACACGTGACGATGCGAATGAATACGTCACGCTATCTAATAAAAAAGTTGTCCGTCAGTCAGCCGTCCGTTGTTTCGATAATTGATTTTGGGCTCAATGTTAGTTTTTTGTTCATAAATTCATAAATCTTATCCTATTTTCCTAAATCGTGTCTTTTTTCGAAAGGTCAATGAACACGAGAGCATAAAGCAAGCAATTTCCCCTGGGGACGTCTTTCACAGAAATTTTCAAAATCAGAGGTGCAAATTTATAAAAACATAGGAGCGAGCGAAAAATTTTGTGATTTCGAAGTCAAGCCAGTGTAGAAAGGCGAGAAAAAGCGACAGTAGCGAGTGAAGAATTTGTTGATTATGGACTCATGAATCTTCGTGAAAGAAACCGTCACCGAATTGAGCGAATTTTTTTGAGAATTCGAACTTAAACACAGTGTAAAGAAGTAATAAAGCATGACCGTAGCGAGCGAAAAAATTTTAGATTATGAACTCATGAATCTTTTTGAAAAAACTCGCGAGCAAAGCGAAAGAAATTTTTTGAGATTGTGAACTGAATCATTTCTCGTTTTTCAGTTATTTCCCGTTTTACAGGCATTTCCAATTTCTTCTAAATCTTTTAAAAATTTTCTTTCTTTGTCTTTCTTTTCTCTTAAATGTAATTTTTTTCTTATCAATTTTTACTTCACGTTCGTTTTCGCTTCCCGTTCAAGTGGATTTCATGGTATCGAATTTTCTGGCCGAAAAACTAACATATACCAAGATACTACCACTATTTGCACACGCAATGATGTTCCGATACAACAATAACTAACATTCGCCATACCGTTTCCAGGTTACTTGTTCTACTGCATACTCACCCTATTTCTAAATTTCTTAAAAGTGGCTAGGGAGGAAAAGAGTGTTGGAGGACGTCAGTGGGCGTCTGGTGCACTCATGAGTAAAGCTTTCGGAGGAAAGTACACACACACACGCACATGAACCTCAATCGTAATACTAATGCCTTGTATTGAAAATACTCCTTTAAGGCATCTTGAACTGAATGACGGACAATTTTTTATTAGTTACCATTTGTATTATCAAAGCCTTAGTCAAAGAGTTTAGTTTTGACCGCGGTCGAGTGAGCATCGAAGTGTTGAAAGCTAAGCTGTTCCACTGATAAAGGCGGAAAGTGGCCGAAATGTTTAATTTTTATTTTTTGCTTAAGTTTTAGTTTAGTGCGATTGACCAAATTCTACTTTTGTGCTATTCATCTGTCCTATTCAAGTGAATTTAAAGTGAAATGTTTTGCAATGTATTGATACGCACATGTCAAATGTGTTATTACTATGTTTGTCGTGAATGTGTATAGTGGAACTTTCGCTTTTTGCTTCTGAAATTCGACTTCAGGAATCAAACTACCAGTTTCAAATTTGAATTCATCTGGTATGTTTATCACGCTGAAATAATTTCAAAAAGATACATGATTTGTCTTGAAATTATTTTAGCGAAAACACACTGCTTTTGTGCATGAATAGCGATTGAACTCAATCAATTGTTATGCATGTATACAATGGCAGTAGTGTTATGAACTGTCCATGATGTTCCGAGGTAAATCAGTCAAAGTTGCTCTTAACTATGTTTGTACGTGGTGATACAGGCGAACTGAACTTATACTGATCTCGGAATTCGTGAAGACAGTCGCAATACTGAAGCATTGCTTTGCCTAGCTGGCGTCCTACTCAGCTGTTGTGTCAAAGCTCTGATACTCTGTTGCCTCGTGTTACTCGTCGGCTTACCCTTCAATTCGGTTTGTGGACCAGATGATTTTGCCTTGAATGTGGCTCGATGGTTACATTGGGATTATTTCAATGAGCGAAAGCTTTTGGCGCTACAGGGAGGCAGAGGTCGACGGGTGGATGAGTGATGCCAGACCGCAGGGTAAGGATGACACGTGGCGCGGCTCTGCCTTGGTGGAGACCCAAACAGGAAAGTCGAAGTGTTTTATAAGTTCATAGTACTACACCTGGATTGGATTCAATGCCCGATTGCCGGCTTGCAATGTGGATGGTACGTGGCTCGGTTTCGTAAAAGTCGAGACTCAAACAGGAAAGTCATACAATTTGTAGAATAAGAATAGACCTGATTGGCGGGGGCTGGGTAGTTGGATGACACCTAGCCGTGTATGAACGGAAGGTAGGAGCCCGGGTCATATGCCAGGTGTACAACTGCCCAGCCAGTGTTTAGATGGAGAGGAGGTCCTGAAAAGGGCTTCTTGAAAGATTTTAATGATGACTGGGTAGCACAAAGGGCCCGTTCGAGACCTGTGTGCATCGATCAAGAAGCCCTTACTGACAAAATCTAAAAAAATTATCAAAGCCTTGTCTTCACATAGCTTCAACTCAGTGCTAACATTGCACTATTGAAAAGCAATGAATCACATGACCTCTTCTAAAGAAACTGAACTCATTTGGGTACCGGGGCATAATGACATCGAGGGGAACGTAAGGGCTGACGAATTAGCTAAACTAGGAGCGTGGAACGTACCGATTGGGACAGAACCAACGATGGGGACACCACATTCTTTCTCAAAAAGATTAGTTAGCACAATTAGGGAGGTCAGATTCAAAAATCACTGGCAAGAAAATTCCTTCCTGCCGTCAAGCTAAGAGCTGGATCAGAATTAACAAGAAAAATTCTAAGTTCCTACTAAACGTCAGTCGTATAAGGGTAAGAATATTTAACGGTGTGACAGCTTGACATTAGTGTTTTAACAAGCCACTAACTACATCAAACCTGTGATCTGTGTGGGGACCACAAGGATTCGGCGGAACATTATTTGTGCAATTGCTCAGCTTTCACTACAGAAAGAGGAATACATGGAAAAAAAATTAAAATTGTATGGAGCGCACGCTTTTCTTAAGCCCACCAGCCCCCTAAAAAAGCATGTGGCACTATTAGAATAAAACATGAGCAGATCCAAAGCATATCCTGAACTACGTAGCTAGTAGAGGAAGGTTTAAAATAACAGGTAACGGCTAAGTGAAACTGCCAGCACAAAGCGCCCAAACGGGACCTCGTGCGTGCTTTACTACGATAAATCGGCTATTTTCAATAAAAAAAATACCATTTGTATTACGTTAGTGATAAAGGTGTAAAAAAACAAAATTGAATCGTTTTAGAATCGGTCGTATTATCATTATAGCTGAAAATTCCCAAGTGTAATAATGTTAGTGTTTAATAAAACTATTAGCATTCAACTCCGTCTCAATTTGGTTTATTGTTGGTTATATAACATTCAATTTTCTCATGCTAACTATTAAGTTAGTCTAAGAATGGTCAACCGCACATTGTTTAACAATTTACACCTCCTTTTAACTATGCCACACAATCCTCCGTTGAACAAACTACATATTATTTGTAACAACTCAGTTTAACCCTTTCCTTTATCTGTTCAGATGGCAATATTTGCATGAACTCTCCCACATTGAGGAACACACGTCACACATATAACAATGAAAGTACGAAGGAAACAGAATAATCAAATTTGTACAGTAAACTTTGAAAACCGTTCATTGTATTGTATATGTGGAAAACATCTTAAAGTGCTAAACACTAAGTAACACAGTAGATTTCATCCACTCATCCAATAGTTGTATACAACTATTTATACACCCGAAATCCACTGATGCCACTGCTTACGTTGAATTTCTATTATCGTGTACTTTTTGTGTGTTATATCTGTGTAGTTGAGTGGTAGAGTTTCATTATTCTATATCGTTGCCTAAATATTAGTTAGTTTTGCAACACTTTAGTCTTTGTGGGATTTGCTCAGATAGTCTTAAGTCTTAAGGCATGAAAACATTTTCCATTTGGAATGAGAAATTAAATTTCCTCTTTGGATATTTTGTTGGCATGATGAAATTGAATATTTATGAGACCGCATTCTAGTAAATAATGTTTCTGTGGAAGTTCAGAAAAAGGAAGATTCACTTGACCAAAAACCTCCTGTTTTTGCGGTTTTTTTACCTTTACATTTTAAACCAACTATAGGCTGCATGAAATGAATGAGATGAATGTTAATTCGCTATTATTATTTTAGATTGCCTAATTTTCTTCTATGAATAAATTGCAAACAATCCATTCAATGCTCTTGTATATTGTTATTACATTGTCTGTTATCCTCTTATTCCATTTTCATCTTTTATGCATTAATAGTTGAATAGTCTTCAATGGAAACTTCCTTTGATTAAAAAACTGTTTTTCAAAGGAATTTGTAACAATCTACTGCTTTCCGATGCAGAAGCATTTAAGATGGAATGATACGAAAGTTATTCAAAAAATCCAATCAATAAATTGCCAATGACGACGAAGTCAAATTAATTCTGAGTTGTTTTTTAAGGTATGACTTCATAAAAAATACAAAATGTAAATCCTTTATAAGCGTAAGAAACTATTTGAATATTTTAATGGAAACTACATTCTTTTAACTTTACTTTCGTGCAAGATGATCTCAAAGCTATTGTTGAAATTGCTTGTTTAATTCTTGCTTGCAACGAAAGGTGACATAAAATGATTACTAATTTACTCATCACTATATTCAAATTCTCATTCAAAAAATGTCAAAAACTTTTATTTCTCTTATCTTAACTATGACATGCAGGTGGTCCTAAGTTTATCACCTGCTCGGTCCGGGCCCGAAGTCACAAGCAAACAACAATAGCACCATCATTTTCTGGCGAATGTAATATTGCCGTGTTTAGACTCGTACGAATCACACGGGGAATATGTGCCAAGTGCTAAGCGCGTGAGTTAGTCGGCTTGTGGTTTTGAGGTGAAATCTGAAAAAAAAATTCTCAATTGGTCTGTCTGCCCATCATCCGTCTGTCAACACGACAGCTTCACTAAATCTTGACTGATTTTCCAAATCGTTTTTCTCTGAAATGTGCAATCGACTTCCAAGATGAGAAAAATCAGTCAAAAATTTTCGAAGAACTGGTCGAAAACATGGTTTTTTAAGGGTCGGTGAAACTTTTTCGCTTGTATTTCTGAAAAATAAAAAAATGGTGAAAATCAGTGATTCGGACTGTAGGATCGACAGTGTGGAAATTGTTTGTGGAACATTTTTTTACGCCGTTGCTTCGGATTTTTTCAATGTTAGCTTTTGGTCAATTTTCAATGCAATTTAATTAGAACGTAACCAGTAGTTGAATAAAATATCGTTAGATTCCACGATATTTTTTACGATCGATGGCGTTGGTGCAGGCGTACAGAAATTGTACGGGTCTGCGTAGCTTATATTCCATGTGAAAGAAAGTTATTTCTCTTTTTAAGTAGCGGTAGCCACTTTATGGGAATGCTCTGGGTGTCTGTCTGTCTGTGCACGTTTTTTGACAGCTGTCGAAAAAGACATATGTCAAAGTGACAGCTGTCAAAGTGACACATTGACCTTTATTTTTTTAAGAAAATTTTTCTACGCTACTTTCTTATGCCATTTTAATGGTTTATGTACGTATACCATCTAGAAATGAGGAGCACATGGTAGGCTCTACTTCTACACTTTCTTATTGAATGTTTCATTTAACTCGTAATGCGGCCCATTTTGAAGGTACGATCGCGCAACTGTTCTTTTTTGACCGCGGACCTATACATCATTATATTTTAAAATGTTTGCCATTGCCCGAAGGTTTTTAAAAGGCTTTTTTGTAGGTGATGGTTCAATGTAGTAAATTCAGGCAATGGATTTTTTGTTTGTTGAAATAGAACAACAAGCAGTTGCTTGAATAAAAAAGCGTGATAATTTATGAACCCTGAACAAATTGAAAATTATAATATTTTTGAAAATTATAATAAAAATTCACTTGCATCGCTTACAAAATCATTTTCTCACAAACAAAGGTTTGCTGCTGTAAAGGCTCGTAACCAAAAGTAGCAAGGCAATATTTTTGTTGGTGGAAGTTTAATTATTTATTCAGCTGAAAATGTTTCGGAAATAGAGCTCTCGTTTCATTAGTTGCCTCCGATAATGACGTGATGAACATATCGCGACAACACTGATTTATGATATGAACGTAACGGTATTCTTGAGCGCGAGAGAACTTTGTACATCACCCCGATTTTTTGGATTGAAACAACAAAAGGGAGTAAATTTCTCACAGTAATCACAACAAACGATTGATGCGTGTATAGTTTACTTATTTTTTGTGTTATACAATTTTTTAATTGACCTAATTGACAGCACTCAGCAACTAATTCATATAGACTGGTCTTCAAGTAAATGTAATATCAGCCCACAATCCATAAACCATTTCTATTAATATGCAAATTATGCGTATTAAGTAAATATTAAGTAATTTTTTTGTTGCTATCGATGAATGCAATTCAACAAATGGAATATGCATAGGTCCATGATCTTAATGCATGTGGGATGTGGACATACTGGTTTCCCTTCCGGTTCATTTTACGAAATCATTCTTTAAAATATAGTTTTTGCTCGAAAATATGCACAACTGGTCATTTCATTTCAATCACGTAGAATATTTATTATTCCTTCAACAACAAACGAAACCATACAAAAATTGCAAGAACTTACTTACATTCCAGAGGCGTACTTAACATACCAAAAAATTCTTTCTTTTTGATAAAAATGTGGATTAGTTATGAAATTACCCTCTGAGTGAATGTTTTACAGGATGCCAGTTAAAAGATGTTAAAGAACGTTCATTCGTTGAAATATTCTCATTTCCTCCTCAATCACGTGCCCATCCAAAGGTATACATATACGTACAAGCTAAACATGTATTTTCGGTATGATTAGTAAAACGAAGTGACTTGACTATTCCGATGTAGGGCAATCCAGCCTCGTAGTGATTATTTTATCGTTCATTATAATTCATAACGTTTCCGCCTAGGAGAATTTTATTTTGACATGAGTTACTTTTGGAGCGAGGGATGAATCCACACGAGTGAAAATGACAGTCTCCAAGGCAGTACGTAATTTATTTTATCACATTCGAGCCTATAATACGCCAATTATTGCACTAATAATGGGGCTATAATCGGCCTATTATAATAGACTTTCTTGTTAAAAGTAGGGTTGTAATGACGCTATTATAACCCGGTTCTTTAATGATCACGTAGGCTACACTGATGGCTGTGAAAAAAGCTGAGACTCAATTTGTCTGTCAAAATCATTTTATTGTGATGAAATCCTGGGAAATGCTACAAGCATTTTATAGCTATCGGAGAGTATTTTCGAATAAAATAATTACACTTCTTTATTTGTGGTAATGAATTTCTACCTTGCAACTGTTGAACTGTCGTGGTCGTACGAAATCATTTGCAACACAATTTTCTTTGTTGTCCTCACTCGAAACCGAACGCGTGATGCTGAAAACCTGAGATCAAATCTCAACCTCTTTCGTACTACTGGTTGTCACTAGTACCTCCATTTCCCAATAATTTGCGAATGATCCGAAAATTGTCTAGTATCATTTGTTGATGTTGATGACACGGTAGGTGCAACGGCTCACGTTGATGGCCCCAATGAAGACATGTTTGTTGATGCGATCGTGGAAGATGAAGCAATTGCGTTGACAGTAGATGATGAAGCAATTTGATTTGCAATGAGCGAACCGATCCTACGTTTGTTTTTGACTGAATTTTGTATGTATCCCTCAGCCGCTGAAGAGGACCGCCAACCAGCATGCCGCTTTACGGTGACCAAATCAGCACCTCCTTCAACCAGCAACGTAGTCGATGACCGGCGGAAACTGTGTCCAGTATAAGAATTCGGGTCTGACAAACCCAAAAACTCAGCAATCTTTTTCGGGGCCATTAAAAATTTGTTTTTTCCGATGGGTTGGTTCGTACACTTTCCGTTCCGATAATTCAATTCCAACGAATTCCAAGGTACTTACGAACAAACGCGGCATATTCTTGTTCAATCGTAAAAGAACGCGGAAATTTGTTCTTCGTGTCAGGAATCTTAACCAAATATACCGCACCCTGTACTTCGATATCCTTTGTTAGCAGTTTAGTTAGCTCATCCGCCCTTGTTGCACCGTATATTTTCAACACCAAAATAACCTGCCAAATAAAAAAATATTCTCAACAAAATTTAGAGCATCCGAAACGTCCCTCACATTTACCTTAGTCGCCAAATGATCCAAATCAGATGCCTCAGTCAAAAACCGGTTGATGTCTGGTTCCTCTAGCACCCGTGACCCGACAGGAATTGTGTCAATTGGAAGTTAACCTCTCCATGTTTCCTCTGTACCCATGTTGTTACATTCGGTATTAGTCTATGGGTTCACCTTCCCTTTTCCGTGAAGTCCCACTCCTGCTGCCACTTTGCCAAGTTCGGTCAACTTCTGTGAAGCAACTGCAACACAACGAGGCGTCGCAGCGATCACGTCCGGAGACCTCACATATACAATGCTGTACCGACGTAAAAGCGTTTGACCCTTCGGATAATCGATATACACGTTGTGATTACACTGGATCGAGGTGCGTAGCATCGAATAAAAGCACCAAATGGATGACGGAGCATATTATTATCTTTAAAAAAAAATTCTGAAATTTTTCACTACGCTACGTAACCCCACTTTTACTTACTGTGTAAATGGTCCAAATATACCAACATTACTTTTTCCGAGAAGTCGTTTTCCTCAATACCTCTTGTGCGATGCCATTCCATGAACGTATTGTCGTTTTTGACGTATTTTTCCTTAGCTTCTCCGGGCAGTGAACTGCTCACAATATTATGTGCCTCTTCGTCCAATGACGCCATGATTACGAATGAATTGAAACAATACGAATGAATGAGAATGAAACGTGTGTTGTTGTGAGAACCGCATACTAGATCGAAAAATCAATCTAGACGACAAATTCGATGAGTGTTTTATACGAAATTTTTGATTTGTGTTAATTTTGTGGTCATGTTTTATGCATAATTGGCAATTACAGGCTCAAATGTGATAAACTATCGTATAATACAAGGAAAACAATCGCGCAATTAAAGTCTCGGTAGGTAAAATGCCAACCTCGACTATAATTACGCGATTATACCCCTTGTATTATAATATACTATACTATACTATACTATACTATATATTATAAACAAGCCAAAGGCACGAGTATTGGAAATTCATTGTCCAGCTTTATAGCAGAACTGTTCATGAGTGATTTTGAAACCAATATGTCAACAGATCCGAATTTCCCTAGAATATATTACAGATACGTGGATGATATTTTCGTAGTGTTGAACAGGAGAAAATTCGATGTTGTCAAAAAATTATTTGAAGACAAGATGGATACCATTGACAAAGGCGCAGTTAGATTTACCATCGAAAGACAAATTAACAACTAGCTCCCTTTCCTCAACACGCTTGTACAAATTGTTGATAACACCTTGACGATAGACGTATACCGTAAACCATCGAGCACAAAAAGACTAATAACAGCTGACTCAAACCATGATTTTAAGCACAAGATGGCGGCGTACCATTCGATGGCACATTTTATAGTTAATCTCCCTTTGACGAAAGAAAAAATTGATAAAGAAATCAAAACAATTGTCGACATCGGTAGAGTCAATGGCTACCAAGAAAGCGCTGTGATGAACATAATCAACAAACACCAGAGAAAAAAGGCACTTGAGAACGTCTCAACGTTTTTCAAAGACAACAAGCCTGAAAGAACCTGTAAAGCGAGTGAGTTTTGCCTATTACCCCCGTGTCACAGATGGAATGAAAAAAATATACAGAGAATACGACACACAGGTAGTCCATAGAAATGACTATACCCTCAGACACATGCTGGGTTCGTTGAAAGATGTCCCCCCTGACATTAAGAAGTCTGGTATATACCGGATACAGTGTAAGACCTGTGGTAGATATTATTATGGGATGACAATCAGGCAACTAATAACTCGATTTTTTGAACATGTAAATTCCAAGAATTGGAAAAATAAGACGGCTGTGGGCAAACACTTGTTTAAAACTAATCACGAAATCGACATCACGACCCTAAAATTAGTTGAAGAAGTGAGACGCCCATGGAACATTGTATATAATGAAGCAATCCACATTCGTAAGAACTCTCATTTAAATCTATTGAATCTATTGAGATGTCGATTCCCTTATCCTGACCTTGTTTGATAAGAAGAGAACCATTGACAACAACATCATAAGCTTAGACGATTCGACACATACTGTAGTGGATGACGACGAGTTCTTTGACTGTGAATGAACATACAAATATGACTACAACGGAACACCACAACATTGACGATTTCGAGAGCCTTGTAATGAATGGCACATTGTATGACGACACTGAAATGTGGAAAACGTTACACTTGACATGAACCTACCCGATCTCTAAATGAAGTTGTTTTGTAATTGTACTCGTAATTGTAACATTGTTCACCCTGTTGTCACCTGTTAAAAAAAATTCGTTACCCGTTGTATGATGTACGTAATTGCAGTATCAATTTTGAGATGACTTTATGTATGTATTTTTCAAATTTCCTTAAGGTTGTGTCAATATACTTTTAGTTTGAACCAAGCCCTGATGATGGGAACATAGTTCCTGAAACCGGTTGGTTAAAGAATAAAAATAAAAGACATAATTTAAAATTGGAGAGTTTATTTCAAACAAACCCTGTTTTCGTAATATTAATAATAATATACTATTATATGTTTCGCAAAAAACTCGATATAAAGAAGGCTTTGCGATTCGTTTCTGAACATCACTACATACACCAATATATAAGCTTCATACTCGAACTTTCAAAGCTTATAGCAAAACTATAAAGTAGCAGAGATGACGCGTTTATTTGCAAACAGAATGGGTGTTCTGTTCTCGTTCAAAAAGTACGATTAAACGCTCAACATAAAAAATTTTTTACGCTGCAAGAACTGTACGAGTATTTGATGTTCTAGAAATGGTTGGAGACGTAGTCAAGTTCTTGTAAAATAAAATACTATCATCACATCGGGGCCTATAATAAGCCAATTATTGCACTGAAAGTAGTCGTATAATTGACTTATTATAGTCGAGTTTCTTGTGTTGAGTAGGGACTATAATATAATCATTACATTCGAGTCCAGTTTTTCTTATGTAAAAAGAAAGTAGCGAAAAAAAACGAAAAAAACTCACAACTTTATTTTTCAAATCACATTTAACTTCACAAGCACTTTATATTTATTTTTCTAACACATTTGATTGAAGTAAACAAATAATTCCACGCGATTTAAACTTGAATTTGTTTACGTCATTTTGGAGAAATTGATTGGCCGTCCATTTTGATGACAACGGTTTAATAGATTCAAACGATTGCTTTTGCAACGATTTCGATGTAAAGTGTATTTTCATGTTTTGTGCAAAATTGGCAATTATAGGCCTCGATGTGATAAAATATCGTATAACTCAAGGTGTATATCGCGCAATTATAGTCTCGGTAGGTAAAATTTCTCGGTACTGACGGCCGTCGAGCTTTCACCAACCTCGACTATAATTGCGCGATTATACCCCTTGTGTTATAATATACGTTATTATTTGCGGAGAAGCCGGAAGACAATTCGGTGACCTTATGTAGCAATAACCTTTTTCCATTGAAGAACAATGGTAAGAGTTGGTTAGTGCATAAAGGCGTTGAATATTGACCGTCTTACCTTATATGATAATAACAACATAAATCGAATTTCGAAATGTTAAAATACCTCCGATGAGCATTCACGTTTCATGCAGTTCTAAGCCTCGTTTTCAAATCTTTCGACAATAACCAATAATCCAAATATAAATGTTTCAAGATTTTAATCCCGGATTTCAAAAGCTTCTACTCTATACCAATTGCTTAAAACTTAAAATTGCTTAAAAAACTTAAAGGTTATGAACATGCTAATTACTGTACATAGTACAGAGAACATGTAATTAACATCTTGACCTCTGCTGATCTAATTATGAAAACCTTCCCTAACTTCTTTCAAGAAAATGAAATTTCGCTATCCATTTTTACAACTTCTCCGTCTCTGTCATTCCCTTTTAAAATCAATTTTAATATTTTTTTCCAAACCAATGTGTTTATTCACTTAAGCAGTGACTAAGTTCTTTCAGAATGCATTCATTTTAATCTAATCAAATTTAATTGACTTCATAAGACTCTCTACGAGTTTGTAAGATGTTTTAGATGAAATGGAATGAGTGAAAATTAATTTAAATTGCTAACAAGTATTTTGACCTTTAATTATAAATTTTTTATTTTATTAAATGTTGCATTCTATATAAATGATGTCCGACGAAATACAAGATAAGAAAATGAGAAATTCATGAGAACATCTTCGTATAAAGTAATTATTGTCATTTATCACATCGTTGCATGTAATGTACCAATTATTCCAGGGTTATAATTGGATTATTATAGTTGAGTTAATAATGATTTCTAAATGAGCATAAAATTTTATGTTTCAAAAAAAACTATTGAACCGACGCACTGAGATATATTTTCGAACGACTTCTGCAACTACAATCATTTACATGCTTATGGAGTCTACGTCATGATAGATAAGTCCACACATTTAGCGCGGCGTCGCGTTGGTTTATGTCGAAATATACGAAATTTCACAATGAATTCTACCATTTTTCGTCGAATCGCATATTGTGAACTTCGTCATTAAATTTCGTATACTTTGAAATAAGCTGGCGCCGCAATTAGAGTGTAGATTTAACATTTTTTGATTATTGCTGCTATTTATTTTTCTTTCATAGAATGCCCGAACATTTACTAGACTAAAATGTAATTGTTGTAATGAGAAACGTTGATAAATTTATATTATTTTATTGCCATTTGAGGGGAACAATCGAGGCTTGACACCTCAGTGGCTGTCTAGGGAGATAAGTCATACATTACTGTGTTGTATTAAAATTTGTTATGTTGATTTCTTGCTTCGGTGCATAAAAACTTACGTTTCTGCAGGATAATGTATTTATCCTCTCGGAGGATTACATCCCTTGCATTTCTCTCGGGATACAAGTTTCCTCCTCGAATATAAACAAATTTTCCCGCAGATGCGTAATAATTATTAAAACATCCGACTTTTCTTCTCGTCAATGTATAAACTTTATTTGGAACAATTTTATCTATTAACGGTTCGTCTACGAATCATCCTCCAAACAATTAGCTCTGTCCAATGTTCATTGATATCGTTCAATTGACACGATTCTCCACTGTACCAATTACACCGATCCTACAGTAATAACCCTCTTAGGAACGCAATAATAAATTCATTAGTTTTTGTCTCTAAGACATATCCCGGTGAGAATGTGATCGTAGATAGTCAAAATGGGATACATTACATCATAAAACGGCATGAAATTAAGATGCTAGATAAAATCGAATAATTTATTCAATATTTACTGGAATTTGATTTTTTTTTTTTAATTAAAACATCTACGAAATTAAAGACAATAAATGAATTATGTGACCTATGGATATTTCATATTACCCCACAAACTTGCTTACGATACCAATTAGTGTATATCCGAACTGACTAAAAAATTGTTTTTTCTTTCAATTCGTACAATTTTATTATCTCTTTTATTTTACATCGGTTATTTATTCAAATGATTAAACAAATATTTATACTTTTCCCAAAAAAAAACCTTCGCATTCGTTGGGAAAAAATAAAATCGATACCCTGAATCAATTGAATGAAACAAAATAGAATAAAATTGCAAATTTTGCTAACAGAAAATATAAATTTGTTACATTACCAACAATATGTATGTCTATATTGAGCTTTGATCAAATTTCACTTTATTTTTATCCCGTATTTCAAAATGATGTTGCTAGCAAATAATTGAATTATAAACTTTAAATCTATTTCTATCATTACTGGGATGAAAGTCATTTTAATTTTTAATTCTATTGTCTTACGAAATTACAGCATTGACCTGAGCATGGGGGGCTTATTGAAAGTTGAGCGATGATTCTTTGTCCATATTCCCTTTGTTTAAAATGACAACAAATTTCCGCAGGAACATTGTTTAGGGAGTTCTTTATACATGCTGGTAACTACCATACATTCAATTTTTGTAATAAACGCCATTATTTTCAGCTTTCAAAACAAAAGAATTGTTATTGTACCACCTTATCCATTTCCTCTTTGCGACTCGTCAAAAGTAATAATTGGTTAAAGAGCTTTATTTTCAACTCGTTATTTCCCTCATTGAAACTGTTCACAAATGCCACGCTCGAAAGGTGGAGGGAGTGGTACCGCCCAACGTAACGGTTCTAGGAAATCTGGGGAAATTTTGACTCTTTTTACGTGACGGGGGATAGGGTGTGAAAAGGAGTTTGTGTGACTGATTGATATGAGTAAACTTTTGAGAAATAATTTTTTGAAATTTCTCGAAATTTTTTAAAATTGTACGAAATTTTTAAAATGATATGAAACAACTTGTTAACTCAGAAATTAAGCATTTTCGACATTATAAGTCATTTTACATCATTTCATGGGCGCACGGTAGCGATGCGCCCGTGACGTAAGTCCACAGACGAACAAAAAATTCAGAAATATTTTTTTCGTAGACTACGTAGAAACCATATATGCAGCTAGGTTTTGTATGGCTCCCTTGCGACGTACTCTCCGGAAAATATTTTTTCCGGATTCTACGGAAAGTTCTAAGGCGAAGTGTCTTTTTACTCATTTAAAATCGGTTCAGTGGACCCGGACATATGACCTGACCTTTATAAAATGATCATTTTCGGTACAAAATGTGCTCTTTCATAGAAGCTAAAGTTAATGAACACATCCTGCGTTAGTTAGTTTCCATTTCCATTGGCACTTGTACGAAAACGGCTCAAAAACAAGATCTTGAAAAAATGGTGTAACCGACCTTTTGGTAGCTAGGGCTCCTGGAAGCTCCCATACAAAAGCATATTTTGTGCATATTTTGTGCATATTTTGTATGTGTTTGTGTTTGTAATGGGTGTATGGTAGCACATTTTGCATGGGATTTGGTCTTTCTTACGAGTTCGAAACAAAGGTTGGGTATTTCAGATATAGGTTTCATGTCAAAGGGAAAATTGTTTGTGTGTAGTGTATTAGGATGACCGCCAAAATGGCAGACAAGGGGGTCGTTCAATTTTTTTTTTTTTTAATCGAAAAAATGCTTCTACTTCCAAAAGGTCTGATATTACAACAAAAACTCTTTTTAAAAGGGATATGTGACGCAGATGTTTGTCTATTTTTTCAAAACAACTGATATCAATTGGTGTGACGCTTAAAGCTTTGCAACGCAAAAAGTTCTTTTGACAGATTTTCACATTTGATTAAAAAAATGCGTCGCAAATGCCGGAATTTCCAATGTTATAGTTTTTCTGTTCTTTCAGATTTCACACCCCAAAAATTTACTGATGTATCGAGTAAGGGTAACCAAATTTTTGCGTGCGAAATTCGAAAACGTACAAAAATTAATACGTTGGGGGTTCCAGCATTTGTGACGCATTTTTTTAATCAAATTTGAAAATATTGCAAAAGAACTTTTTGTTTTGCTACCAGTTGTTTTGGAACAATGGACAAGGACTTGCGTCAAGTTTCCCTTTTAAAAAGGGTTTTTGTTGCGATTTAAAACGTGAAGTTTCTAGAAACTATTTCTCAAAAGTAGGCACTGGTAACATCATCGGAAATTGACTGTGGTCGGATAGCGTCCTCGGACATTAAAACTACGTTCGTATATAAATACCTTCTAAAAAGACTGCGTTGTTGTCATTTTTATTCTTTTTTTATAAAACTGTAGAACGAAGTTAGAATTTTGTTGAAAAAATGGACAATCACACACAGTCCAAATATAAAAAGGGTGCAAGTTGCGATCTACCTCTACAACATTCGTTTAACGCTTCAGCTACAAACAAATTGGATGCTCACCTGCGAAAGTAGCCTCTAGATATCGTTTATATCTGAGGTCTGTATTTTTTCCACGTTTTTAGATTAGACGCAATGTTCTCCCTGAAATGTTCCACACAAATGGAAACGTTTTTGTGTGAAGTTGTCTGTTTCCTTCGCATACGAACAAATGCAAACGTCATTTATGAACGCTACTCTACTGAGAAAATATAATTGTTGCAATGGGAATGTGACATCGATTCGGAGAAATTAATGTTGGAGTAACTTTTGTGACCTTTACAGAAAAAATTTTGCAACTAAGAGCTGCAATCCCGACTCTTCATGATTTTTTTTTTCAAAATTGCCGATGCTTGTTTAGTTGAAGAGCATCACCGGTTAAGAACGTTTTCTTTTCAAAAGCAGAAATTCTCAATTTATCAGTAAGATCAGATTTTATTGTTCTCAATCACTTTAGACAATGGCATAATGTAAAAATCGGGTCACATAAATGAAGAAATGTTCATTTTAACTGGAAAGTATTACAAAGTCACGTTAACAATGTGGAAATTTAAACCATTTGCTAGGGTGTAAGGGTATAACGTCAGCTGAAATACACTTACAACAAGTAAGAGTAAATTTACCCATTCTCTTATTTCCGTATTTTCCTTTTTTTTGCCAGGGATATTGTGATATCTCTCACATCACTATTTGAAAGCCTGGGCGATCGATTTTTTTTCTCGCATATTAGAGTAGGTAGCTGCGAGGAAGAAACCGTGAACTGAAGTGGGCATGTAGCACAAAATCTCGAAATCAAAACACATTATTCAAATCAAGACAAGACATTATATTATGTATGATAATTCAACAGTGTTTTAGATGTATCACAAGGTATCTGTACGTAAAGTTTATAGATTCTATTTATATGGCATCATGGTTTGGTTATTAGATATTCATCGTAGTTTATGAGATATGAGCGCCTTATGCATAAGTAATAATCATAAACTTCAGTGTAGAACCACTGAAACCAAATAGAAACCACGATAATGCATCATATCTCTTAGTTTGGGATTTTCTTATGGGGTCGTTTTTACGTTATTGACCGGATCGTAACATATTTTCTATGTAAGAAGAACCCCTAAAAACACTATACTCTGGAGTGCATTTACTTTTTACTTATCCGAAGCCATTTGGCATTTATTCTCGGGTCGTATATTAAAGCCGTTTCATATCCATAAAGTATCGACTGTCGATATGACTGTGGGTGATGTAATGACATATAATAAATCGGTTGTATCACATTATATCCCCCATGAATGACCTTTCGGTTAGTTGTTCATACGCGTTGATTTGAACATGTTTGGTAAATGATAATTTCTGATTCCTCAAAGAATTTATATTTATACGTTTCGAGAATAGCTTTTAATCTTGGTAATAGTAAATCAGATTACAAGGACTACAGTCGAAGATTCGAGGGTGTTAGTCTCCTACCAATCTGAAATATGTAACTTTTTACAGTAAAAACCATTTTACTTTTCAATGCTTCGCCAGTTCAGCTACCATTTTGTTAAAAGCTTGATTTAAAATTTATTCGGCATCATTACTTTCACCGCTGACGATTTTTATTAAAATGAGCAAGGGCACTATCACCAGTAGATGTACTATCGCTAGTAGCGGTACTATCGCTAGTAGCGGTAATATCGCTAGTAGTGGTGCTATCGCTAGTAGCGGTGCTATCGCTAGTAGCGGTGCTATCGCTAGTAGCGGTGCTATCGCTAGTAGCAGTGCTATCGTTAGTAGCGGTGCTATCGCTAGTAGCGGTGCTATCTCTAGTAGCGGTTCTATCGCTAGTAGCGGTGCTATCGCTAGTAGCGGTGCTATCGCTAGTAGCGGAGCTATCGCTAGTAGCGGAGCTATCGCTAGTAGCGGTCCTATTGCTTGCAGCGGTGCTATTCCTATCGCTAGTGACAGAGCTATCGCTATCGCCAATATAGGCACCATCGATAATAGCGGCACTACGGCTGAGGGCAACTATAGAAGTTACTAACGCAGCTGTAACGTCTTTCTTTTCCATTTTGCGCCTCATCATACATATCAAGCTATTGCCTCACTCTTTTTGACCATCCACAAATCACTTCACGCTCGACAGAGTGGGAGGGGTGGATACTTTCATCTGAATTTATATGTCGATTATTCAGCTGCTTTAATGAATGCTTTAATTAAATTACGTATATTGCAATTATTTCCAGGTGCTATTCGTACAGCGGCCATCTTAGATGTTGAATCGAAACCATTCTATTGGCTAACAACTTGTGCCCAGGATCAAGCAGTTGTTCCTCTCCATTCGTGCGTTCAAGTTTTTGTGAAAATCCAAAATGAAAACGACAATGTACCTCTTACGGAAAATGCTGTTTATTATCCGTCAGTGCCAGAAAGCAGTCCAGCAGGCGTTAAAGTTTTGCAGTTAATAGCAGAGGACAGAGATGATGACCCACTTCAAAGAATTACATATCGAATCACATCAGGGAATCCAGGTAACTTATTTTATCTAACCTTTTCGAGATAAAATTGAATATTTATTCTCTTTGTTTACAGAGGGATTCTTCGCTATTAACACAACAAGCGGTAAGTCTTTTGTAACATTTTGACGACGTGAAAACTATGTCCATTTTCCTATTTATAATTTAAAATTTTACTTTACGGATGAAAGGATTAATTTCATGAAAATAACGTTCAACTTACACAGCGTAATGTTACGACCGAAACAACAAAAAAAAAAACTTTTCGAAAATGTAATTTTGCACTTTGCGCCACAATGTTATGAAGCCTTATTAGATTGCAAATAAAATCGATACTTTGTTGATTGTTCGGTACAACTTTAATCATAGGAACGGGTCAATGGCTTTTCAATTTCGTTTGGTTGGAAAGTTTGTGAAAACTCACGGATATCGATTATAAGGGGGGGTTTTCGTGGTACATTTTTAATTTATTCATATCAATTGTGCCTCAGTTCAATAACATTGTAAAGTATGAAATTATGGGTTTCGATCGTTCTCTTAAAATAACATTATTTTGTATGATGATGTGCTGTATGTATGAATCAACGGTATACACATATACATACAACATATAGAACAGAAAGTTTCCTTCTGTTTCCGGCTTTCCATTATCCTGTGCTTCAGTTATACACACGTACATACGTTCATACCATACCACGTAAAACAATATCGCTAGCAGAATTGCATGTAACGATTTTATGTACCCGTATATGAGTTTCGCATTTCAGAGATCAAAAATGTAAACTTTATTGGCAAGCCCTGAATACTTGGAATTTTAGATCAAAGAGCCTTTCACCCAACTTCGAATTCGACCATTTTTAAATGATTGTTGCAACTTATCGTTGGAAAAGAATTGTTGCACAAACGTAAGTCCGAGTTCTTTTTCCCTGGATCTTTCGCACATTCGGTCGATGTAACATTAACATTCCATCTATTATACAGTGTGCCCCATTCTGTGTCTGTATTATATTAATCATTTTCCGATAGTTGTGATACACAAATGACATGAGCATACAAACGGATACGTGACACGTTGTCGGTTAGCTTACGTTTTGAAGCAGAGATAATCACATATTCAAAGGCTAATATATTATAAAACATAATATTACAGCCGTAATTCATACGTGAAAACGTACAAAATATAGCGAACGTTTGAAAGTATGAAAGCTTTCGAAACCCTTTTGTTCATTAAACTTTTGGTTTGTTAGATATGCTATAATGGCTTACTAATTCGAAAGGATTTCAGTCGCATTATGGGGTATGACAATTCGTTATTTCTGCTAAATTTACGGTCAAAATGATGATTTCAAGTTTTCATCTTTATTAAAATCCGTGGATAATTAATGGTTTTTAATTGAAATGGACGGATGAGTTCGGTTTTCTTTTAATTTCATTTAAATTTTATGAAAAATTTAATTTTCTTTTTTTATTATTTTCAATAAAATGTCAACGTCGTGCGGTTGATGCTAAATTATTCAAAATGTTGCCCCGACTAACCACCGACAAAAAAGTATGATATGCAGACCCGTTAGATTGCCTTTAAACTCTACTTTGCACAGTCCAAAGAAATATCCAGGAATGTAATCATGCCCGCAGCGGTAGCGGATGGCGTGACGCAGTCCCCACACCCCAAAAAAACGTCCACAAACGCAAAAAACTCCATACAAAAACCTTCGGGACAAGGAGCCATATATAGGCGAACTTTTGAGTTTTTTTCCCACGCCCCCTCCCCCTCCAAATTATTATACGTCGCAACAGCTTTCCAACGAGCCCACACTCATCAAAATCGGTTGAAAATTGGCTGAGATATCGAGGTTTGAAAATGACATTTTTGTATGGAGAAATAATTTTTCTATTGTTCTCATCATTATGGAAACTTTTTTTCTGATCTGTCGGTTTCTATCTATCTATCTATATATCTATCTATCTATCTATCTATCTATCTATCTATCTATCTATCTATCTATCTATCTATCTATCTATCTATCTATCTATCTATCTATCTATCTATCTATTAATAATTTTCGATCTCGAGAACCAGACAGCCGATCTTTCTGAAATTTTCAGGGAACGTCAGTCTCGGCCCCAAATGAAAAATTTCATATGCCACTTTTCCGGGAAAATTCTGGAAAAGCCGTGGCATGTGGAAAAGTGGTCAGCGCAAAAACTGAAGGTACAGAAAAATTATTTCGTCGTTGGGTCCGTCATTTGTGACGCAATTTTTTAACACAACGTAATTTTGTTTTAAAAAAAAGAGCTGTAATTTTTTCAGGAAATTAAAACTTTGAACACAAGGTTCCCTTCAAACAAACTCTGCGTATTATCAGCGATAGCGTCACCTCAAGCGATATCATTAATTTTGGAAGCGGACTTACGGACTGCGTCACACTCTACCTTTTAAGAGGTTTTTGTATGCTTCTATATATTAATAATTTTCGATCTCGAAAACTAGACTGCCGATCTTCCTGAAATTTTCAGGGAACGTCAGTCTCGGCCCCAAATGAGAAATCTCATATGCCGCTTTTCCGGGAAAATTCTGGAAAAGCCGTGGCATGTGGAAAAGTGGTCAAATTTGAGGGTTTTTTAGGTAATGCTAGGAGTTTTCGAATTTTAGCTTCGGAGTGACAATAGCTAGAGAAATGGTTTTTTCGGGAAAGTTATAGAGTTTCATCAGTAGAATATTTTGGTATCATTAGAAAATGGCTGCCAGCTGTCATAGCGGCGCCATCTTGGATTTTCGTTTATGCTTTTTCAGTTTTCGAATTTTAGCTCCGGAATGACACTACTTAGAGAGATAGTTTTTTCGTGAAAGTTATAGAGTTTCATCAGAAGAATTTTTTGGGATCATAAGAAAATAGCTGCCAGTTGTCAAAGTGGCGTCATCTTGGATTTTTTGCTGTATAAGAATACCTAGACAGTTTTTTTCTTCAGGAAAGTTATATGAATCAGTGGGAAGAATTGGTGACACGAAGCGTTCCGAAGGTGACACGAAGTGTTCCGAAGGTAGCCGAAGGTGACATGAAGTGTTCCGAAGGTAGCCGAAGGTGATACGAAGTGTTCCGAAGGAAGGCGAAGGTGACACAAAATATTCCGAAGGTAGCCGAAGGTGATACGAAGTGTTGCGATGGTAGCCGAAGGTGTTGAAGAACAATTTTTTTCGGAGAAAATTTTTTTTGGAGAAAATTTTTTTGAGAAAATTTTTTTTTGAGAAAAATTTTTTTCGGAGAAAATTTTTTTTCGAAAAATAGAAATTTTTTCAACAACTGAAAACTTCCAAAACGACTGATATCACAACAAAAACGTCTTAAAAGTAGAGTGTGACGCAGTCCGTGAGTCTGCTTCCAAATTTAATGATATCAGTTGAGGTGACGCAGGAAGTTTGTTTGAATATCCTGAAAAAATTACAGCGCTTTTTTTAAAACAAAATTACGTTGTGTTAAAAAAATTGCGTCACAAATGACGGACCCAACGACGAAATAATTTTTCTGTACCTTCAGTTTTTGCGCTGCAAAAATTTGACTTTTGTTTGTTATTGCGTATAAACTGAAAGTATTGAAAAATTATTCCGTCGTTGGGTCCGGAATTTGTGACGCAATTTTTTAACACAACGTAATTTTGTTTTAAAAAAAGCGCTGTAATTTTTTCAGGAAATTAAAACTTTGAACACAAGATTCTATTCAAACAAACTTCCCTAAGGTGCACAATATCAGTTTTGGGAGCCTGCTATTACCCATCCTCTGAACGCGCCCTTACCATTTTAGACGACTCACCCTTTTCGCCTCTTCCGCTGACGTAACCCCAAAATTTTCTTTGACGTCGTCATTCCTGATATGATTGTCCCACTTTTCCCTCCGATTCAAATTTTACTATTTTCCTAAGAAGAGAAGAGAGACAACAACCCTGAAAAACGCCCTCATTAGCCTCGAAAGCCCCACTAATTTCACTATTTATTCTTACCGCAGTCCTGCTCCCTGAATAAATGCTTTTAATGGCCCAATAAACTTCCATTAATTTCGTACCCGCTAAGCACGTCGAACAGCCTTTGTCTCTTCCCGATCAAATGCCTCTTCTAAGTCAATGATGCACAATATAGATCAATATTCCTTTCAAAGAGCTTTTCTTGAGAAAAAAGATCTGATCCTGGCATCCTCTCAGAGGTCTGGAACCACTTCAATCCGATATACTAGAATACTCCTATCCCACCACACTCAAAAGCGAATTTTTGCGGATTTTCCTGACTTTATTCTGATGACCTTTCTTGACACTTCCTCTAATGTAATTTCCTCCTCTCCCTAGGACCCCCCTATCTATCAGGATTTAACACCCCTAAAAAACGCTCATTTTTAGGACCTTAGTTCAGTTGGGCTTTCTTAAATCTTTTGAAAAAAAAAAAAATACAGAGAAAGCGGAAAATATTTCCTCTAACTATGTACATACAAAAACTTGAATCGACTAGTCGATCTTATCTCAGCCAATTTTAGGGGCCGAAAGCTTACTTTTAAATTTGATCTTCTAGGTTTCCACGAACGAAAGAATTCATACATCATACTTACTTTTTGCCGTCAAAGTCTCCAATTTTGACCGATTTTCTACTCATTTTTTTTCACATTTTTCCAATTTTCTAAACTTTCTGTAAAATCGAAATCGCCCATTTGAAAGACTTTTTGAACCTCTTACTAAATTTTAGTGAAGGTAAAGGTAGTGAGATGTTACACTCATCCGACCAAAATGACGTAGCGAATTAAGTGTCACAAAAGGCGAACAAAATGTTCGATTTTTCGACATCTTAGCAAATTTTTTTTCTCAGCCTATTTTTAGATCATGCTTTCCGAAAAGCCTTAGAAAGTAGCATTTCATTACAATTTCCATTTTCAGAAAATTTTGAAAATTGCAAAACTGTCTGAAAAACGGTAAGAAATCGGTCAAAGTTAAGACAGCCTGTCAAAGTGTGAGACTTTGACGTTACATAAATTACGAAAGTGAAGAAACCAAAAATTGCAGTAACTCAAACTCCCAAATGATATTCGCCTAACATTTTTGGAAAACGCTGTCAACTTTCGTAAATGTTTAAATAGTGCGATACTTTACGATTTTGTTTGGCCAAAAATAAGCAAACATTTCTAAGTTTCGGCGTCTGTTTGGAATTTCAAATGAAAGCTAACCACATTTTCACAGCATTTTGAATCTTTATGCAAAATATTAAATGTTTAATGAATAAAATCTCACGTTCCGTAGTCATTAATAAATTATGTAACAGTGAGCAATTTCCCAACATAACATTCGGTGTTTACTCATCCATTACATGTAAAAACTCTTGAAATTCATCATATAAGTAAAGTAAATTAGGAAACATTTTCGAAATAAACGGAAACAACGTCACACACATAAAAGATGAAAACCCTCAGAAAATTAATAATCTTTGTTTATTCACTTAGAATAATAAATTGAATGAAACACCTCCTACATCAATTCAAACGGCTATAATAAACCAATGTGAAATCTCCACATACCTCAAAAAACTGAATTTTCTCTTATTTTAATGAACCAACTAAAAATTTGTTTGTGAAAATAGTTCACTCGAACGTACTAGCACATAATTCACTTTCTCAATAAATATAGCAACTGAAAATAAACGTTCATTTCCATACTTTACAGGTTTAATTACTACAACAGCCAGGAAACTTGATCGAGAAAATCAACCAGAACATATACTCGAAGTAAGTTAAAACTGTTTCTGTTTTTCATATCTTTTTTTTGTGTTCATAAAAAACATGACACATGGAATTTTGTTTTCTCTGCATTAATTTGGACATTTTTCCGTTGAATTCAAATATTGCATCCGGACGGGTCTCGTCTATCTATAGAACTATGCGAGATCTGAATTTTATGAATATGGGGAGTCATGTTGCAATCGTTTTTTTTAACTAACCATCATGTAAATATTGCAATCAAAATTCTGTTGGATACTATAAAAATGACATAAAACACACATTGTTGGGAATAGGAAACTCAGAAGAATATTCTCTGTGTGTATGAAACGCTTATGGTTTGCTATTATGTACACCGAGTTACGTAAAAATAAATCCGGGTGGGTGTGTCGATGAAATCTCTCCAGTGAGATTTTGATGGTAACGTAGGCATTCTATAGATCAACTTTTTCCATAGCAAAGGTTATGTTCGGTGGGTGAAAATCTGGTTTTTCTACACTACATCATGTATGTGTTTATATTGTTATTTTATTATGAAGGCAAATCCTTTTTACATACACAAAATCCGACGTATTCTAAAATTTATTGTGTGCATGGAAATAATGGGTGTAATGGTGATGTTGAAGATTCCTGATATTCGGTATTAATGGCACAGATTTTATCGAATTGTACGAGTCTTCGATTTATTTGAATTGCTCTAAAAACGTTATGCTGACTGACAATTTGAAGTCAGCTTGGGCTTGGGAATGATTTTGACAATTTTTAGGTTCGAGCAGTTTGTAGTAAACGCAGAGGACAGCGATTGAGCCTCCTGGGTGGGTCAAGGAACAAAGGGTCACAAGTCATGTGCTGCAGATCACGAAAGTGATCGTCCCAAAGTTATAGAATCTTAAAAAAACTGGGTGAGTCGACTTTGGGTTTGTTGGACTTGCAGATCGTTACTTCTTCACTTTCACAGAACTTTTCCGGTATGTTTTTGGTGGCTAAGATTGGGTATATTTCAAAATTATATTCGACAAAATTATATTTTTAATGTAGATCATGTAAATCATGCAAAAAAGATGAGAATGAGTTAGCTCAGTAGTACTGGGTTTCCACCAAGAATATCCGGGTTCAATCCTGGTGGGGACAAATTCCGTGTAGGATTTTCCTCAATGTAAAGCATGAAAGTAACGTTCCTAGGCACACCCAGGCTTCATAATATGGGTAGTTGTAAATTTGGTGCCACAACGAATCGTACATAGAAGAATGACAAATATGACGTCGCCCATATTTAATGAATTCTGTGTACAAATATCTGAGTCTGGCTTTAGGCGGAGATATAATTAGCACCAGAAGAAATACTAATGGCTAGGCGTGGTACGGGTTTCACGTTAATGTTGGAAATTGATAATATTCTCAAGAGTATACACCAAACACAACTCTTCTACTCAACGTTTGAGACTACAGTAATATTTATTTCATATAACATTAGAGTCGGGTCCATACTATAAAAGACCATATGACGAGTTGAATATTAAATGATTCCAACAGTTAAGCATGTGGTCAAAAAAATTTACATTATTTTTACATCGAAAATATAATTTTGTAGAATTCTTTGAGATAGGGTAAATGTGCCAGTTACCGGCCATGTAGTGGCTCCAGTCAGCACCAGTTAAACTATGGTTTGGCCGGAGGCTTCTACACGGCCGATAACTGGCGCATTTACCCTACCCATAAGATTGAGAAATACAGAATACACGTTGTCAAAAGCTTGTGCTTTGTCACTTTTGTTGAATGGGCTGAATTCGTTGAGAGCAAATGGGCCTCAGATGTATTTTTTCCAATCTTTGTTCACGTTGGTTCAAGTCGTCGATTTCAATATCTTAGCCGCTCTGGGCGCAGACTCTTGGCTAACCTTTTGATTACCGGTGACTTTTTGATTTAATTTGTTTGCTGTTATCCTTTTCTGCGGTGAATGTTTTTCTCTCATTGGTTCTACTAATGCTAGTAGTGGAGAGGTTTTCCCTAGATTTCTGTTCGTAAGTTTATTGTGTTTTAGCTTATTTATGTACACTGATGCTTCCATAAAATCAATTTTATATGGGTCGGAGTATTGTCTGAGTAACGTCAAGTTGTTTTCATCGATCTCATGGCCTGTGTTTAGCAAATGCGCTGCCACTGCTGATTCCCTAGGATCCTCTTTTGTCCATTCATCTATGTGTTCCCCATATCTAATGTGGATCCTTCGTAAGGAATGTCCTACGTATATGTACTAGCAGCTTATCTGGCAATCTACTTCATATATTCCGGATTTATGGTCATCAGGAATTTTGTCTTTTGCTGAGCTGAGGAGTTGGCTAAACTTATTTCCACTGCGGTGTACAATTTCCATGTTGCATTCTCTGTAGATTGGCTTCAACAGTTTTGTGACCTCTGGCACGTACGGCATGCTGACTCGGATGCTATCACTTTTCTCTCTCGGTAGGTTGTAGAACGTGGAGTACTTCAGCAATTCTTTCTTACGCTCATGTTTCTTAATAATATGCTCGACTGTTGAACTGTTGTATCCATTTTTCCGCCCAATCTGCAATATGGTACTCCACTCTTTTGCATAGGCTTCGTCATTTAGAAGGAAATTTGCTAGTCTGTGTGACATTGAGTGGAATGCCGCCATCTTGTGTTTCCAGTCCTGGTTTGAATCATATGGAACCACTCTCATAGTTGCGCAAGGTTTGCGGTACACTTCAAATTGTAACGTGCCGTCACTATTCTTCTCAACCAAAGTATCAAGGGATCTTTGGTGTCATTTCGTCGGTCTCCATTTCATAAGTGAACTGAACTTTGGGATGTTGATCATTGAAGAGTTTCAGTGTCTTGAGTATTCTTGTGAGTATTTTGTACGGCAAAAATATCGTCAACAAATCTTACATAAACATGCGAGAAAAGCACATGTTTTTCTACACTCACACATGTAGACTTCTGCCATGAAGCTCGACAGCGAATTTCCAATAGCCGTTCCATCTCGCTGTATATACGATTCGCTTTTGTACGTGAAGATGTTCTGCTTCATGCAGACTTTTGTTAGTTCCACATACATGTCGCTCTCACCCACTACTTGATTCACCATTAACCACTTTCTCAGGAAGATTAGTGTTTCGTTCATTGGAATACTTGGAAACAGTGAGCACGCACCGTATGAAACCACCATTGATTCGTTCATCCTAACTTTTACGTCCTTCACTATGTTCATAAATTCGACTGCGTTTTTTACCGACCTACCTCATCTTAAGCCCGTTCACGCAGCTTAAATCTTTAAGCTTGTGAGTTTACTTCGTTCTTCATAGAGTTCAAGGGATTTGTCAGCAATCGTTCATATCTACCGTCTTCAATTAATGGTGTGGTAATCTTCTTTGTCCAGGATGACGATGTTGTTACTGTTATCCGCTTTTGCTATGACTATGGGTTTACTCTTCAAGTTTTTGGCCAAATTCATCAGCCTCCTTGTATTCTTATCGCTGCGTGATTTTCGTTTTAATGCGCGATCATAGCTACATCGTTTATCCTGTCGCCCATTTCTTCTGGTAGGTTTTCTACTGATGCCATAATGCCACGATTAGATCTTCGATGGGAGGTTTGTTGGTGTGCATGCTGTATTTTCACCCGTGGTTCAGCAATTCATCTTCTTCTTTGCTCAGGACTAATGTTGAGTAGTTTTGGACGAAACCTGGCAGGTAAGTGTCCGTCTCTGGTCTCACGTTGTTCTCCATTTCATCATTTCGTTCTCCATTCAGTGCCTTGTACTTATCGTTCAGCGTTTTTCGGCTTACGTAGCTTATTTAGGGCCGTTACGTCGTACATATCCAATTCTATCCATTGAGCATAGCTGTTCGATTCCTTGGCATTTTTTAATAACCTGAGGTGTAATTCGTATGCCTTTCTCTCCGAATGTTGCAACGTCGCATAGTGGTGTTGGATCTCTAGTTTCAACCACAGCTTTTCGGCTATCTTCGTCACTTTTCTGGTGCGATTGTTCTTGATACCAGTCCGGATGTGTTTGAATTTAGGCACCTTTTCGTTTCGTTTGCATTTCCGCAGAAAATTGAGTTTCAATTTCGTAATTTAGATCTTAGTTTAAGAAGCTTATTGTGTTCTGTCGATTTAGAGATCATTTTAACCATTTTTACAACGCATAGGAGAATTATATTTCTAAATCGAGGTTGTTTCCGAACACTCGGCGCAATTAATTTCAATATTAGTTTTTCTATAGAATTTTAGTTAAAAGTAAATTCTTTGGAATTGAAGGACTAATTGCAAATGAAATAATCATTTTCAGGTTATGATTATGGATAACGGTATGCCTCAACTTTCTTCCACTACCAGAGTTGTTGTCGCTGTAAGTTACTCATGTAAAATATTGAATCAAATTTACACTTAAATAACCAAATTTTCGCTTAGGTCGAAGATATAAATGATCACAGTCCTGAGTTTGATCAAAAATTCTATAAATTTCAAATACCAGCGAATGCCGTAGTCGATCAATCGCTGTTTCAGGTAAGTTTCTTGAATGCAAAAATGATTTTTTTTAAATTTATTTTTTCAAAGTAATTTTCTCTTCGTTTACAAACCTTAAATCTTCTTTTTTTCGGTTTTGCGATTAAAAATTTTTGGTTTCTTCACATCACACTTTTTACTAACCTTTTAAAAAACACCAAACAACACGCTATTAACATCACCAACTAACCTAAAATCAAACTCTAAAATATTATTAGGAGTATCGATTGCACTGTACTTTCCTTTTCCATTTTACTCTTTCCTTAAAAAAATATATCAATGTTATTTGAGACTTTTTTATCGAATCAGAAAAAAATGCATGGCCTATCCCTTCCTCTGAATTACTTCGTCTTGCAAAATGAAAATGATATGCCCGTATGTGGAGATATCAACTGCAATTCTTTTTAAAAATCCATAAAAATAACTTTTACCCTATAACACTTACACAAGGGAAAAACAGAAGAAAGTAGAAGGCAATGTTGTTTTTCTGTTTGATAGTCGTTTGCTTCGAATTTTCAAAGTCTCTCAGCCCAGTCTTTATGGCAACACTGAATATCGTAAGACTTATAGTATTTGGAAAACTTTTTTATTTCACAAGTTTTGTGAGTATTTTGTCGACTGTGAATGTTGAAATGTAACAACAAGCGGCCGGATCGACAATTAATATCCACATGTGGTCCACAATTGACTGAAGAAATGAGAAAATTCTATCCTGCGAAATTGCGTACTTACTGGTAGATGAAATTTTTATTCAAATGGCATTTTTTGATGATGATACACTCTGAAACTATTTTCGCTTTGATTGTCACTCATAACTAGAGGTGTGCGCCACGCCGGCTGTTGAAAATATCCGTAAAAAGTTAGCCACCGACGTCGAGTTTGTTATAAGAGTCTGTTGAAAGCAAAACCCGGTCTATTCCAACTGTTAAAGTGACGTTTTAGACGTCAAACAACGAAAAAATTTTCGGACGAAAAAATTTTTGGAATATCCAAAATATATTTACTTTTCCTCAACTCTATCAGGGTTATAGAATCGAAGAAAAATGAACAGGTTTTGGATATTTCGAAAAAAAAACTTGTTTGACGTTTAAAACGTCACTTTGAAAGTTGGAATATACCGGGTTTCGCTCCCAACAGACTCATATCTTCGAATGATCAAGTCACCTCCGGAAATTTTTCAAATTCTCAATAAACTGTCGTGACAACATTACACTTAAAACTTGAATTCGTTGGTCGCTAAGTTTCCTAAAAAACTTAAAAAATAGATTTAAGCTTGTGAGCAATTCGTCTTTGAAAATTTAACTGAAAACTGTGACGGCGCACACCTCTACTCATAACAGCTTTGTAGAACAACCCTTTGCAAAGCAAAACTTTTCAAAACACACTGATTCTCTACGACTAGTAAATCTCTTTGTTATGGCTGATTCGCTGAATTTTTCATCATATCTAATCCACCGCTTTTGATGAATGTTATCTCTCTCAAAGTTCCCTTCACGTAAATTGCGCTGTTCTTCAGATAATTGTACTTCAATCTCTTCACATCATGTTTCAGAATGTTATAAACTTATTGTTTTAATAAAGTTACTGTGTCGTGTTATACGATGCAAGCATAAATTTATGTGCAATTTCTACACCGAATGCGGATATTAAACTCAACCGTTCCGCTTTTCTTGTAAGTTGTTGTAATGTTAATGCACAAATTTCCAAAAATATTGAAACAAGGCTTTAAAACGCTATAAATTTTGTGGGAAAAACCTTCAGTAAACAAAGTACTAAGATAACCAAGTATGCATACACACCTGGTTTAAGGAAAGTAAAGTAAACTCTATTATTAATATATAATATTTTTGAATTTTTCAAATAATCGTAAAAGTGGATCATACAGAAACTTTAAATTGATTTTTTTTTACTTGGATCTTCCGTTGGATCTCACTATGCAAACTCAGTCTTGATACCAGCATCTATTACACAAATATTTACGTAAACTTTTATCATAAAGACGACCGCATTTTCTCGGGAAAATGGAAAGCACCTTCTGGAATTTCGTACATAATATCGCGTATGGTTTTTAGTTTTCGTTTCTTTTTTTCATGAAAAGACAAAGTTTTGAATATATCAGCAGAATGTTTTATTGAGATATATCCGTTTCGCTTTTATTTATATTTCTTGTTTCGGTTTTTTATCCCTATCCGGGTTCCACATTCTTCATATCCTCCGCATTTCCAAGACAAAATGAAATACATTATTATGAATATGTTTCAGTGTAACCCAATTCAATATATCCACTACTGTCCAATGAAAACATATGCTGCATGAGAATTGTCAAATATTGAATGAGTAATGGTTGCAAAAAAAAAGAATCTGAAAACTCAGAAAAGGTATTTGAGCAATGCATAGACTGTCACGACAATTTATTTATGAAAAATGTGTTGTCGTTAACCAGAATGTTGGATCTTTATTTTCTTTTTATTTCATTTTTTAGACCCGTACGAAGTACGTAGGTCTGATGCGTTTACTACCACGTTTGTTACATTGCGAATTCGAACCCGGGAGTAAGGGGGAACCTTTTTTTGTTGCCTCCAGATGACAAATCAGCGAAAAAAACAATGTCCGTCTGTCGGTCTGTCTGTCTGTCTGTCGGTCTGTCTGTCGGTCTGTCGGTCTGTCTGTCCGTCAACACGATAACTTGAGTAAATCTTGACCGATTTTCAAAAACTTTTTTTTTCCTGAAAGGTAGTCGAAAAATATTTTATGGGATTGAATCGGGGCACT
>CM055403.1:74884717-74900470 GCA_029228625.1 Pseudolycoriella hygida
TTTTTTGTACATAACTCGAGTAAATCTTTACCGATTTTCATTTTTTTTTGTTTGAAAGATCTGTGCATGACCGACAATTTGTGGAAGAAACATTTTTCGATTTGAGTCTTTGGACTTAGCTAGGGCACTAAAAAAGTGTCTTTGTTAGGGCCCTACGTGCTTTTTGTACATAACTCGAGTAAATCTCTTCCGATTTTCAAAAACTTTTTTTTGTTTGAAAGATCTCGGCACGGCTGACAATTTATAGAAGAATTTTTGCCTGTGCTTAGGGCTCAAGGGTTTGTCGCACAGCTTACCACTGGCACGGTCCTAAGGTCGGCCCTAACATAAAAAATCTTTTTGCTATGTTGCAGAGCAAATTGAGAGAAACATTTTTGTCTATAGAAGTATGCATCCGAGGCCTCTATTTAAGGCCCTAGGTCAGTCCTAAGGTCGGCCCTAGCCCAAAAAATAGTTTTTTGCTATGTTGTAGACAAAATTGAGGAGAACATTTTTCTCTATTTGGAGGTCAATTTTGTGCGTTCGGAGAATATTTTTACACCGTTACTTCGAACGGGTTTTTCAAAATTGCCCTACGGGCAATTTCCAAGACAGTCTAATGTGAACGCAATATTTACTTAAATACGTTGCAGTCTTTTCGTAACATCAACTCTGTTTGCCGCATCCATTCTGATACGTACGGGTCCCTTCTATGTTTTTATTTCATATTTCACGAAGAAGAAAATTCATATTTAAAATGCAAACCATGTTAAAAATATTTAGAATTTAATTTTAGGTCAAACTAATAATTTTGCAAATGTTTGTAGAATGCACAGAGAACTCACAAAAAAGCAGGTAGTAAATTGAAATTCCTTACCCAACTTTGCCGTCACGAGTTCAACGTGATCTTTAACAGCTTTTGCAGGATGGTAACCTGTTGGCAATTGGGTCGTAACAGGTTATAAAATTGTTGGTAAAGCACGAAGTCCACCCAAACTAGTCATGTCCGAATAAAAAAAGTTTTCTCAAATTAAAAGCATATACTCAGGGAGCAGGGCCGCGATAAGAATAGATGACGAAATTAGCGAATTTTTTGGGGTTAATGAGGGCATTCGTTAGGGTTGTCGTCTCTCCCCTCTTCTGTTCATAAAATTATCAAGCAGACCAACTTGCAGGGAAAGGTGGAGGTGGATGACGTTATAATGAAAATACTGGCCTATGAGGATGACTTGATTCTGCTGGCAGATAAATCCAAGGGATTCACAGGATGGACTGCCTGAATGTCTTATGTGAGGAGTACGGGATGAAGATAAGTGTGGGAAAAACCAAGGTTATACATGTCGGCAAATCTCGGAAGGGAAATTGCTTGCAATTTGAATGGGGAGGACCTGGAGCTGGTTTCTGAATTCAATTGATTTTGATACTGACTGTCCTTGAGTCTCAGAGCGCTGAACAACAATACACTTCAAAACCACTAGGAAATTCATCCCTTTTTCATCGGACTAGGCTCGTTCCGACTTATTATGAATTACTTTAACGTTTATAACTGATTTCGACAAGATTCTGACGAAAATATGGAAAATATATTTTTTTGAGGTTATGCATGGGGAGAAATCAAGCCTGTCACTTTGTCTAACAACTTTACTACTATTAATCTGCGGCCTACATGCACAAATATTTTTCCCGACATTTTTGAACATTCTTAAATCACGTTTTAAGAATTCTTACATTTAAATTGTGAATATTTCACGAGATATAGATTTTTGAACATGAATATAACGGATTAGCCGACTGTGATGACGGGTGACAGGGGGGCATGAAGGGGGTTGGTACACCTTCCTAGGGTTGTGTCATAAAACCTCACACCGAAAGGTCGAAAATGTTTGATGGTGATTGTTGAAACGGCAATCTTAAAATACTTATGAAGTTGCCTTTCTTTTACTGTGGCTCTGTTCACATATTCTTAGCAGTTGTGGCTATGTTGAACCACGAACTATTCTTCTTTTCCAAAAGAGTTGTGGCTATGTTGAACCACGAACTACCTTCACTACGAGAATGAAATACTTGTTTAGGGCGTGTTGCCTGTTTCACGTTTGTATTTATTCTGATTTATTTCCTATGGTTTCACTCTATTTATACCTAAGTCTCCGCCAACATGATCGAAATTTATTTAATTAACTTATTCGGAGCACTTTGATTTTCTTTTATCTGAAGAGTCCAATAACTTCTTATTCGGGATTTAACATACTCCAACCATTTTTGCGGTGTAAAAATCAACAATCTCAAACCTCTTACTTGCCATCGTGGGACTTCAACCATTTGCCATCGTGGGACCATAAATTGTCGAACAATCTAGCGATCTGTTTTCTTTGGCTGCCAATGACCAAATCTTTTCCTGCCAATGACCAAATCTTTTGTTGCCACAGACCAAATCTTTTGCTGCCACTGACCAAATCTTTTGTTGCCACTGACCAAATCTTTTTCTGCCAATGACCAAATCTTTTGTTGCCACTGACCAAATATTTTGCTGCCATTGACCAAATCTCTTGCTGCCAATGACCAAATCTTTTCCTGCCAATTACCAAATCTTTTGCTGCCAATGACCAAATCTTTTGCTGCCAATGACCAAATCTTTTGTTGCCACTGACCAAATCTTTTACTGCCAATGACCAAATCTTTTGTTGCCACAGACCAAATCTTTTGCTGCCACTGACCAAATCTTTTGTTGCCACTGACCAAATCTTTTTCTGCCAATGACCAAATCTTTTGTTGCCACTGACCAAATATTTTGCTGCCATTGACCAAATCTCTTGCTGCCAATGACCAAATCTTTTCCTGCCAATTACCAAATCTTTTGTTGCCACAGACCAAATCTTTTGCTGCCACTGACCAAATCTTTTGTTGCCACTGACCAAATCTTTTTCTGCCAATGACCAAATCTTTTGTTGCCACTGACCAAATATTTTGCTGCCATTGACCAAATCTCTTGCTGCCAATGACCAAATCTTTTCCTGCCAATTACCAAATCTTTTGCTGCCAATGACCAAATCTTTTGCTGCCAATGACCAAATCTTTTGTTGCCACTGACCAAATCTTTTACTGCCAATGACCAAATCTTTTGTTGCCACAGACCAAATCTTTTGCTGCCACTGACCAAATCTTTTGTTGCCACTGACCAAATCTTTTTCTGCCAATGACCAAATCTTTTGTTGCCACTGACCAAATATTTTGCTGCCATTGACCAAATCTCTTGCTGCCAATGACCAAATCTTTTCCTGCCAATTACCAAATCTTTTGCTGCCAATGACCAAATCTTTTGCTGCCAATGACCAAATCTTTTGTTGCCACTGACCAAATCTTTTACTGCCAATGACCAAATCTTTTGTTGCCACAGACCAAATCTTTTGCTGCCACTGACAAAATCTTTTGTTGCCACTGACCAAATCTTTTTCTGCCAATGACCAAATCTTTTGTTGCCACTGACCAAATCTTTTTCTGCCAATGACCGAATCTTTTGTTGCCACTGACCAAATCTTTTGTTGCCACTGACCAAATCTTTTTCTGCCAACGACCAAATCTTTTGCTGCCAATGACCAAATCTTTTGTTGCCACTAACCAAATCTTTTGCTGCCAATGACCAAATTTTTTGCTGTCACTGGCCAAATATTTTGTTGCCACTGACCAAATCTTTTGCTGCCAATGACCAAATTTTTTGCTGCCACTGGCCAAATCTTTTGTTGCCACTGACCGAATCTTTTGTTGCCACTGACCAAATCTTTTTCTGCCAATGACCAAATCTTTTCTTGCCACTGACCAAATATTTTGCTGCCATTGACCAAATCTCTTGCTGCCAATGACCAAATCTTTTCCTGCCAATGACCAAATCTTTTGCTGCCAACGACCAAATCTTTTGTTGCCACTGACCAAATCTTTTGCTGCCAATGACCAAATTTTTTGCTGCCACTTGCCAAATCTTTTGTTGCCACTGACCGAATCTTTTGTTGCCACTGACCGAATCTTTTTCTGCCAATGACCAAATCTTTTGTTGCCACTGACCAAATATTTTGCTGCCGTTGACCAAATCTCTTGATGCCAATGACCAAATCTTTTCCTGCCAATGACTAAATCTTTTGCTGCCAATGACCAAATCTTTTGCTGCCAATGACCAAATCTTTTGTTGCCACTGACCAAATATTTTGCTGCCATTGACCAAATCTCTTGCTGCCAATGACCAAATCAATTCGAGACAATCCTCCCACCATATTTATGTGAATAAAAATGATATTCGATTTTGATTTTTTGTTTCTCGATTTCCTATTTCTCGACCGCTGACCAATTTCCTGATGTCAACGTTTCGATTTGAACCTCGCCGACCAACGCTTGGTTATTCTTCGATTTCATTTCCTCCGACGACCAATTCCGGTACTCTTCGGTTCAATTGTCCATCACTTTGCCACGAACTCGACGACCAATTTCAGGTACTCTTCGGTTCAATTGTCCATCACTTTGCCATGAACTCGACGACCATATTCATAACCTGTCCATACTTCGACCATTTTCATAACCTGTCCATAATTCGAGAATTTTCATGATTTGTTCATTTTTGAGCTGGCTGTCTTTGAAACAAACTTCGTAACACTGTCACCGTCCAATCCGCACCTTGGTTAAGGCCGATTCCGGGCGACTCCACAGTATTTTGTTTTTTTTTCTCACCACAAACGTTATCATCAACCCTTGGCCATTTGTATTTTTTATATGTGAACAGATGTCCACGCGGGGGCGCCAATTGTTGAAACGACAACCTTCAAATACTTATGAAGTTGTCTTTCTTTTACTGTGGTTCAACATAGCCACAACTCCTAAGAATATGTGAACAGAACCACAGTAAAAGAAAGACAACTTCATAAGTATTTGAAGATTGCCGGGATTCAATAGTGATGATTCTCAAATCGATTCCGTAGCGCAGCGAAAAATATTGTTTGGCCTCAAAAATGCCGAAAATATTTTTTTTTCAATTTTTTGAAAGAAAATTGTTGGTGGTAAAAATCAAAAACATCATTTTTTCAGCTTTTGTACTTTAAAGCGTCTTTAGCGTTGTCCAATGCTTTCAAATAAATATCTCCCGTAAATGCTGGTCTATTACCTTTCCAATACCCCGAACGAGTGATTTGATGGAGAAATTCATACATACATACATACATACATACATTTTCTTGTGCAAGCCCAAAAGAAAATTGATTTATCCAAAAAATTAAAAAAAAATTGACGTTTTTGAGGCCAAACAATATTTTTCGTGGGGATAAGGAATCAATTAGGGAACGTCAGCTTTTTCGAACACAAAATTTTGGAAAACTTTTTTTCGGGCATGCCTAACCCGTCGTGTTCCTAATGTACTAACCGAAATACCACTCCTCGTTAGTTCTTCAACGAGAATACAAGCTTACGAAACTACAGCTGCAAAAGAACGAAATTTTTGTCAATAAAAACACTGTAACATAAAATCCAAGTTCAAACTATCTCCATAAATAAAATAAGCTTCATAATAATTCAATAGGACCTTCCATTTTCCGAAAAAAAAATAAAACAATTCACACAAAAGGCGAATAGGAAGCACTTTTCTTTGTTCGACGAAAAATCTCATTGTTCAAAGGTACATACTTTAATGTTTACTTTAAATTTTCTATGTTACGGTTCCGTTATTTTCGTCCGCATTGTTCACATAGCACCCACCTTTTTCATTACATGATGATGGCACGGTGGCACGGCCAAAAAACCACTCTCCATTCGTGTACAACATTACTTTTTCCAGTTGAAAAGAATAAATTTATGGTGCGTAACAAACAAAACTATTGGGAATTGGTGTGTCGGGGCTTACGTGTCTTGCAATGTTTGTTAAAATTTTTCTTTTTGTTGTACTGTAGTCCTGACTGGAGACCAAGACAAAGTGGATATAATGAATGTTTTGTGTGGAATTACAAGAAGCACAATAGTGTTATAAGTGACACATATTGTTCAGTAGAGTTGAGGGTGAATGTGGTCGCTGTAGTACATTTATGTTATGAGTTGAAATATAAAATGATATAAATTATATTCCATTGTGACATTGGAACGATAAAGTGTGCTTTTCGAAATAATCCCGCAAAAATACGTTGTTATGAGGGAATTTCAGATCATTGAGCGAAAACACCAAACGACAGTGCTAAAAGTAAACGATAATGGCAAATGTCATAACAAATTGAAAGTAGGATTTTCGACACAAGAACGATCGCTTCCAAGGAACAGAAATTCCAATTTGGTGGCAACATTACTTATCCTTAATTATCACATCAATTCGGGATTGGGGTTTAATTTTCTACGCATAATAAGTCAGGTGTCGGTCGTTATTATTATAATTAGGATTATTCTTAATGAACTTTAATAATTTTACACATTCAAGTAATGACTCTGCTGAGATGAGAGGTACTTCGTACGGTAATGTGAAAACATTATTTTAATGAATCTTATGTATGTGTTGCAAAAAATCCCAGTACCCGGGGGAATCATCAAAATAGAATCTTTTCGTTGTCTTGTGATAGCTGTGTGTTAAGAGTGATATCGCGAAAACTTCGACCAACTCGTATACATAGCATTTTTGATTTTGACAATTATGATGGCCCCATCGATTCTTCATTCAATTCTGGGGAACAAGATTTTTTTTTCAATTTTCAAAAATATCGGGTTTTTGGACCTCAAGGTAGGAGGAGTCTACCAGAAGCGGCCGAAACAGTTTTTTTTATGTAAGTCGATGAAAAAGTAAGCGAAAATATTGGTTATTAGTAGAATTGTCGTACCAAGTGAGACAGTCATTTTGAATACTTGAAACCGTCGCTACCCCTCCTCAGTGGGGAGTAATCCGTGAAAAATGGGTCAAACTTTGAGTGGATTCGGTGCAACAGCCCTGTTCTGAAAAACTGCTGCAATGGGATGATCAGCGGTGACGCGCTAGCTTTCCACCGAGAATGCCCGGGTTCGGTCCCCGGCAACGAATGGATTTTTCCTTCAAAACTTTAGTTCAGTAACGTCCACAAGTTCACCCAAACTTCGATTGGGTAGTTACAGGATTCGATTGTCTGTAACGAAACACGTGCATTTTAATGACGTCACTCAAATAATAATGCACAGTGAATGGTCATCATAAATGGTCCCGCTGCTGTACCATAGATGACACCATATTCACCAAAAACAAAATACACAAGAAGATGGCGCCCAGGTCACACAATGGGTTCGTGAAGTCCCAGTAGACAATAACGTCATCACCCGGTTTTCAGAACTGTTGGCTAGCCAACCTCCCCGGCAATAGCATCGAAAAAACAAATCGCCTATGAATGAAGAAGTGTGATAAATGGAAAACAGTATTAAGTCTAAATGTTCAATTGAGGAATTATTACCGAACCTATCGTAATGACCTCTCGGTGACTCACAACTGTAATAAAAAATAGATTGCAATATAAAAATAATTGTAGAATAAGATGTAAGAAAACATACGCTAAATAAATAAATAAAATAAATGGGTTGATAGAGGACCATCCCTAGTACCATTCCCTGCAAAGACTTCTTTGGATATATTTTTTTGCGACACTCTAATTTCGCGTCGACTTTGCATTAAAATGGACGAGTGACCTTTCTGTTTTCTTCATTCGTCCATTTTAATGTAAAGCTGACGCGAAATTAGAGTGTCTGGGGATAGTACGTTCACAAAAATAGTTCTCTCTTCCTGCAAAAAAATATATCCAAGGAAGTCTTTGCAAGGAATGGTAGTCTCTATCATCCAATTGCAGCAGTTTTTCAGAACAGGGCTGTTGCACTGATCGAAAGCCACTCAAAGTTTGGGCCATTTTTGACGGATTACTCCCCACAGATGAGGAGTAGCGACGAATTCGCTTTTCAAAATGGCTGTCTCACTTGGTACTACAATCCTACCAACAAACAATACTCGTATTTTCACTTACTTTTTCATCGACTTACATCAAAAAAACTGTTTCTGGCGCTTCTGGTAGACTCCACCCTGAAATTTTTGAAAATTAAAAAAAAAAAAAAATACGTGAATAAAGAGACGATCGAGAGGCGTCAAAATCCGGACGAAAAATCCAGAGGCTACAAAATCCGGAGGCAACTAAATCCGGAGGCGTCAAAATCCGGAGGCGTCAAAATCCGGTGGCGTCAAAATCCAGAAGAAAATCTGGACGAAATACGGTTTATTTATACAAATTGTGTTATGAATATGTATTGCTGCACCGCAGGCCGTGAATAAAATTTAAAAAAAAGCGGGGTCGAAGGTCGGCAGCCCCCGCATAGGGGGTCAAGGGGGAATATCCCCTTTGCGGGGTCTAAGCGGCAGAGCCCCATGCACATTTGGCCGCCTGCAGGGCGTAACCAACCCTCCGAATGCGCGGGGGTGAGGGGGCAGAGCCGCCCAAATATTAAATATAATTAAGACCGTCGCGTCGCCAATGAATCACAATGATTCATGCGCTGTGATATATTTTAAGTAAAATGTTAAATTTGTAAAAAATTCAAAATACAGTATTGTATACTTAGTATTGATAAACATATGCAGGGGACCCGTACGTATCAGAATAGATGCGGCAAACAGAGTTGATGTTACGAAGAGACTCGAACGTATTTAAGTAAATATTGCCTTAACTCTTAAGTGTATGAAATTACGTCCATATTAAGTTGTATTCGAAATTGCCGATAGGGTAATATTGAAAAACCCGTCCGAAGAAACGGTGTAAAAAAACCTTTCCGAAAGCACAAAATTGATCTCCAACTAGACAAAAATGTTCGCCTCAATTTTCTCTACCACATAGCGGAAAACCATTTTTTGGACTAGGGCCGACCTTAGTACTGACCTAAGAGGCCTCGGACACACAATTCCATAGCCAAAAATGTTTCCCTCAATTTCCTCTGCAACATAGCAAAAAAAAACTTTTGGCTAGGGCCGACCTTAGGACCGACATGGCCCACTTGAGCCCTAAGCACAGGCAAAAGTTTCTTTTATAAACTGTCGGTCATGCCTACAACTTCAAACAAAAAAAAATTTGAAAATCGGAAAAAATTTACTCGAGTTATGTACAAAAAACGCATAGAGCCCTAGCAGAGACTCGTTTTTAGTGCCCCAGCTAAGTCCAAGGACTCAAATTCAAAAAAGTTTCTTCTATAAATTGTCGGCTATGCTCAGCTCTTTGAAACAAAAAAAAATGTACGAAAATCGGAAAAGATTTGCCGGAGTTATGTACAAAAAACACATAGAGCCCTAGTAGAAACTCGATTTTAGTGCCCTAGCTAAGTCCAAGGACTCAAATTCAGAAAATTGTCGGATATGCTCGAGTCTTTCAAACAAAAGAAAATTTATGAAAATCGGAAAAGATTTGTCCGAGTTATGGACAAAAAACACATAGAGACCTAGCAGAGACTCGATTTTAGTGCCCTAGCTAAGTCCAAGGACTCAAATTCAAAAGAGTTTCTTCCATAAAATGTCGGCTATGCTCAGGTCGTTCAAACAAAAAATGTTATGAAAATCGGAGAAGATTTGCCCGAGTTATCGACAAAAAACACATAGAGCCCTAGCAGAGACTCGATTTTAGTGCCCTAGCTAAGTCCAAGGACTCAAATTCAAAAAAGTTTCTTCTATAAATTGTCGGCTATGCTCAGCTCTTTCAAACAAAAAAAATGTATGAAAATCGGAAAAAATTTGCCCGAGTTATGTACAAAAAACACATAGAGCCCTAGTAGAAACTCGATTTTAGTGCCCCAGCTAAGTCCAAGGACTCAAATTCAAAAAAGTTTCTTCTATAAATTGTCGGCTATGCTCAGCTCTTTGAAACAAAAAAAAATGTACGAAAATCGGAAAAGATTTGCCGGAGTTATGTACAAAAAACACATAGAGCCCTAGTAGAAACTCGATTTTAGTGCCCTAGCTAAGTCCAAGGACTCAAATTCAGAAAATTGTCGGATATGCTCGAGTCTTTCAAACAAAAGAAAATTTATGAAAATCGGAAAAGATTTGCCCGAGTTATGGACAAAAAACACATAGAGACCTAGCAGAGACTCGATTTTAGTGCCCTAGCTAAGTCCAAGGACTCAAATTCAAAAGAGTTTCTTCCATAAAATGTCGGCTATGCTCAGGTCGTTCAAACAAAAAAATTTATGAAAATCGGAGAAGATTTGCCCGAGTTATCGACAAAAAACACATAGAGCCCTAGCAGAGACTCGATTTTAGTGCTAAGCTCAAGGACTCAAATTCAAAAAAGTTTCTTCCATAAATTGTCGGCTATGCCCAGATCTTTCAAACAAAAAAAAATTGAAAATCAGAAAAGATTTACTCGAGTTATGTACAAAAGACCAAAAAGCCCTAGCTCGATGGCCCTTGGGCCGACAGTGCCCAGATTCAAAAATCCGGTGGCTACAAAATCCGGTGGCTACAAAATCCGGTGGCTACAAAATCCGGAGGCTACAAAATCCAGACGCAACAACATCATCAGGATTTTGATGCTTCTGGATTTTGACGCCACCGGATTTTGACGCCTCCTGATTTTGAAGCCTCCGGATTTTTTGTCTGGATTTTGACGCCTCTGGATTTTGTGCCTCCGGATTTTGTAGAGGAGCCAATTTTCGCGACATCACTCTTAATTGTAAATGTGTCGGTTTGCAAGCAATTCAATCGTTAGGACTTGACTTGGCTTGATTCTAGTTGCATTCAAATAAACCAAAGGTGCGGCAAAGTGTACCTAAGTGAGCCTAGGTGTGGTTAAGTGTAGCTAGGTGACAGAATCAAGGCGCACCGAATTTCCGTTTTATATTTTAGATGTTAGGCGTATTCTGTTGTTTCAATAATAAATCGTACCGCCGCCGACACACATGGTCTTCAAATAAAAATTATTCTACTCTATCGGATATTTCAGTTCCAACCAAATGGGTTTTATTCTAACTCTCTTCCAATGATGTGTGTTTGTTGAAAATGCATTTGAAAAACCCAGATTTCCACATTCTTTTTTCATATTCATCCGTGGAAAAGCACTAAAATATTTCTAATGATAAAATTAAACAATCATCGTTAACAGCCCCCTAAATTTATTTTTTGTAACAATGATAACAAAACTTGATTTCGTTATATCCTCCAAAACGTGCAAAATTCGAACACACAAAAAAAATTCAAATTTTAAATCAAATATTTTTCTATTGTTAGTTTCCTAGCGTAGCGAAAACTGTATGGAAACAGTATAAAAGAGCTTTAGAAATATGTTGCATTGTTGGATCAGACAAAGTGAAAAATATACATAAAAAGTGTGTAAATGTTATGTGGATGAGAATGGTTATGCGCTACCGTACATGAAGCCTCCAACAAGAATTGTTATAACAGAAAACAACATTTGTAACTGGAAACATTCAACTCAAATACAAATTTCATATAGATTTTGTGAGCGTTGGCTTGATAAAATAATCTACAAACCGAATGAATTGCTTTAAACCAATGAGCTAGCCATGGATTTGTGTTTTGTGTAGATGAACTTTCACTAATACAAAAAGAGCACAGAAGGGATAACAAAATTAAGCTTTAAATCTATAAGGATTCACAGAGTCCATACTTTGCCATTTTTGCAACTTGTTCACAAAAACGATCCGAATAGATAGAGCACATAATTTTGTGTATATTACATTACGTATATGGTTGTTCGAACGAATCAATGTAACTAATAATATGTGCAACTATACTCAATAAAAGAAACGCTTCCTCAAATACATCCCAGTTGCCATAAGCATCGGTTAGATTACCAATGTGGAAAGAATTGAAATAAAATAGAAAATGAAAAAAAAAATTATTTTCAAAAAAAAAAAAATGGAGAAGAGAAAATGTTGGTTCTTCCGATTGTCGGTTTTTAGGTGATATAATATTATAGCAAACATAAAATAAATCGACTGAAGATGTTCGTTTTTATGGGTTTACGCCTTTTTTTTTCATAAATATTGGTTTCTCTAAATCAGACATGTTGCAGTCTATCGTTGAAGTAAAATTGAAATCCAGAAGCAATGCTTTTCGAATTGGAATTAAAAAATCATTAATCTTATTGAGTAAACGATCGAATTTTATTATTTTGTAGAAAAAATGATACAATCAGCGTTGCGCATTAGCAGTGAAACGATATTTTACACACAGAAAAATGTAGTTATAATAGTAATTTTCCTACCTAGTTTTGTAACTAAGGTTTTTTCAGCATTAGTCCTAAATAGTGTTCGCACGAGCCAGAGGCGAGTGTGGACACTATTTAGGACGTGTGCTGAAAAAATCTAGTTACAAAACGAGGTAGGAACAATGTTTTCTGCAATTCAATGCCGAAATAGACAAAACCAAACAATAAAATTTCTATTTCGATCACAATTTCCTTTTCATTGCATTTTGAATGTCAATTAAAATTGAGTGCTGAAAACTTTTCCGCACTCAAATTTGAATGCTGAAAAACTTTTCCGCACTCAAATTTGAGTGCTGAAAAACTTTTCCATACTCACTCAAATCTGAGTGCGGAAAAGTTGACCATTTCAGCACTCAAAGCAGTATTGAAAATTGTCGTATTTCGACATTGAATTGCAGAAATTAAATTTCATGACAACGTTTTTCCCCTTGGTATGAAAAGTGTTTTGACGGCGGATTTGTCAATTTTTTGGGAAGAAAATATCAGACTCTCTTATTCTACGTGTGCATTCGAATATAGCCGGGCGCCATTGGCATTTTCGGCAGAAACCGCAATCTACATTTGTTCTTCTAAACACTTACAATGTTCTACTTTGTTCTTGCGCCGATATTTTTGCACACTTCAGCCGATTTGCCGTAAAAATGTCGATTATTGCTTTATTAGGGAAGATTTTTCAGCTGTTTCAAGTGTGAAAGAACCTACAACAGAGAAGAAGGACATAGAGTAGAAAGTTTTATTTTTTAGACTAATGGCTAGTTAAAGTAACTAGAACTGGTACAATAATTACTAGAATTTGTAAATCGTATTTGAATGAAATTAATTCTATGAAGAAAAGTTTTTGGCTCACGGATGGGACCCGAACCCATAACCTTCCACTTTCCCGGCGGATGCTCTACCAATTGAGCCACCGTGGACATTTCCTTCACAAACCTAATTTTGAACCGTTCTTTCAAATAGTGGAAGTGGAAGGTTATGGGTTCGGGTCCCATCCGTGAGCCAAAAACTTTTCTTCACAGATTTAATTTCATTCCAATACGATTTACAAATTCTAAAAATAGTCTAGGCTGCTATGTCAGAAAAAGTCGTCTCGCTCGCTTGGGAGTTTTAATGAATTTTGACTGTTGGATATCATTAAGGGGTTAAAGTTTCCTAACTAAATTTTTTTTTGGGTCTCATGAACTTGAGAGCTCCCATATCCCCCTCAAATCTGAATATTTTTTATTTATCTCGACGGTTTCTGAAAGGCTGATTCAATAACTAATATTCATGGAGCAACTTTTTTGTAAAGGTTTAAAATAGCCTGGGCTAGGGAGGATTCCCGGAAAAGTGTCCCGAAAAAACCGCTAACTTCGAATGGTCATTTCTTAATCAATTTTGACGAGTGGGGGTGTTTTGGAAAGCTTATCTTATACGCTATCAACGACAGGAGCCCCAGCCCTAGGAATCATCAATACTTTCCTCATTCATTTTTTTCTTAGAAAAACGTAAGATTTATTGACCGTTTCGAATAATTTCCAGCATTTTTACTCGAAAAATCCCAAGACCATGATGCATTTGACGACCTGCAACTATGTAAGTATTTCTCAGTCTTCCCATATGCATCCCAGAGCTAGAACTCAAGGAAAACAAGCATTTTTATCACTTTTTTCGTAGTCTCCTCTGGATTTGAAAAAAGATTGAGGTGTCTAGAGGTCATTTCCTACAATTCCATCACTCCACAGGCTCCATCTTCTTCCCAGTGCAAGAACTTAAGGATAAGAAATACTTCCATCAGTTTTTTTGAGTTATATTCTGAATTTGAGGAAAGATTTAGGTCTCTAGAGGCTAGTTCCTAGAATTAATTCACTTCTTTAGGTCCATATTCTTCCTAGTTTGAGAACTCGAGGATTACAACTAATTCCTTCAGTTGTTTTAAGCTATATTCGAATTCGACGAAAGTGTTATTTTACGTTTTTCTAAGAAAAAAATGAATGAGGAAAGTATTGATGATTCCTAGAGCTGGGGCTCCTGATCCCATGGAATGCCAGAGCTCCGCCAGCTGTCGTTGATAGCGTATAAGATAAGCTTTCCAAAACACCCCTACTCGTCAAAATTGATTAAGAAATGACCAGGGAAATGAGCCTTCGAAGTTAGCGGTTTTTTCGGGACACTTTTCCGGGAACCCTACTTAGCCCAGGCTATTTTGAACCTTCACAAAAAAGTTGCTCCATGAATAATAGTTATTGAAGCCTTTCAGAAACCGTCGAGATAAATTAAAAATATTCAGATTTGAGGGAGATATGGGAGTTCAAAATTTTGCAGCTAAACCGGTTCATGAGACTTAAAAAAAATTTAGTTAGGAAACTTTAACCCCTTAATGATATCCAACAATCAAAATTCATTAAAACTCCCTAGCGAGCGAGATGAATTAGCAGCCCGGACTAAAAGTTTTAGACGACTCCCAAGCGGCGAAATTCTGTAAATCGTTTCTCACGAAGAAAGTTTTTTATAGCGATATGTCTTTAGCGGAGAGACCGTTTACCGTAAACTTAAAATCTATCCAATAATTGCTGGTTTTGGGAAAATGTCGAAACATGGCGCTATAGAGCTTAATTCTGTTACCACAGCATACTACGAAACACCTTTTCATAGAATAACAAAGATCAACATATATTTCTCTTTCAGTGTTTATGATTCCAACGCTCTATACTCTTTTACGATGTTCAAGTTTTTCCTATATTCTACAAACCGTGAAACCAGCTTTTAACCCATCTTTCATTTTACACTCAATAATGATGGGAGAAGCAATACAATACTTTAAGCGTTTCTGAACCATAAATAAAGTGAATCGGGTAACGAGTCGGAAGTTTACATTTTACAACTAACATTCGTCGTCACCCACTCTCTGTATATTTTAAATGAGAATTAAATTGATTTCTACGAAATTGTGATTCTTTACCGTGAGTTGACAACCGATCTACTTTTAAATCTACTTTCGATATAAAAATGTTTTCATGTCACATAAATCTTTGCACAAAATTGAAGTAACTTTAATATTCGGTTCATCAAACGTTTTCATTGACCCGTACTTTTGGCCAAAGGACATAATGATGATAATGAACATTCTGGAAAATTCATTTGAAAATCAGCTGGGTGAGTCCATTTTTGTCTATATATTCATACCTTTTTTCTTCGATTTTTCGGACCCCCATCTTCCCTGAGCCCATTTTTGAAGAAACCGGGTTGGGAAATTTCGCCCCATTAGCTAAAAATCCCCCATTCCATTTTTTACATATCCCCTATCCCTCCGAAGAGGAGACGGGATTTATGGTGTTAAACAATATATTGTTAGCATAGCTTATCAAGGTCCTCAAAATTTGGAAAGTTTATTCGCAAAGACATCCGTGGTAACGGCCTTGGCTTTGGCCGAGGACAAATTGTACTTGCGTTGCTTAGAGATGAGCGGGTTGCCCGAAACTTCGAAAAACCCGGCCCAAACCCGAATTTTTTTTTTCGGATTCATGGGTTTCGGGTTTCGAAAATTTTAAACGGGTCGGGTTCGGTC
>CM055403.1:74900970-74912820 GCA_029228625.1 Pseudolycoriella hygida
GGCCGTTTTGCAACATTGGATGCATCAATGTTCTCCTTGTTGTCATACGTAACAACCGAACGAGTTATGCTTACAACTTGCGATCGAATCATGACATCATCCACATCATCTCGACCAACTATTGCTGGCGATGATGGTGGTTGCACGTTAATGTTCGAGCACGTTCCCAATGGATCTTGCACGTTAATGTACGTGCACGTTTCCAATGAATTATCTGACACTGCCACATCTTGTTTAAATGCACTTGACGAGGTTGCAGTTTCTGATGCTGTTTTAACTTGTTTCGAAATCATTCGTCCGATTTTTCGCTTGTTACTTACGGACCGCTTTAAATACCCTTCAGCCGCCGCGGAAGAACGCCAGCCTCCGTGCTGCTTCAGGGTTAATAGATCCGCGTCCCCGCTTTTAACTAACAAAGTAGCTGATGTTCTTCGAAAACTGTGTCCAGTGTACGAATCTGGATTTGGCAGACACAGGAACTCGGCAATGCTTTTTGGAGCACCTAAAATCTTGTTTTTGCCAATTGGCTGAGACGTACATTTTCCATTACGATATGCCATCAGCAAGCGACCCGACGATGATACCTGCGACCGAATCGCAAGATATTTTCTTAAGTATGTCGCATATTCTTGTTCGATTGTAAACGATCGGGGAAAATAGTTTTTGGTATGCGGGATTTGCACCAAATACACGTCACCTTGAACTTGGATGTCTGCCAAAACCATTTTCGTAAGCTCATCTGCACGCGTTGCGCCGTAAATCCCCAAAATCAAAATAACCTGTAAAAAAAGAGAATATCTTCAACAATGTTATTAAACCAAACTGTGCTACAAATTTACCTTCAAGGCCAAATGGTCTTGGTCGGGAGCTTCATTAAGAAACCGCATTACATGGTCTCCCTCGAACACGTTTGATTTTTTTGGATTATGGCCGACACTGAACTGCTTGAGGAGCGTGTGCAATTTCGGATAATTGATGCTTACATTATGGTTGCACTCAATAGATGTCCGGAGCATGGAATAAATACACCAAATTGATGATGGAGCATAAGTTTCTACAAAAAAAAATATTATTTGTCACTGCGTGTAGTTACATAATTTTCACTCATACTTACTCTTCAATTCATCGAAGTAAACAAGCATAACATTTTCAGAGAAATCGTTTTCTGAAATATCGTTTTCGCGATGCCATGCCATAAACTTTTCGTAATTCTTTTTATATTTGTCTTTTGATTTAGAAGGCAAAAGCTCGCCTACAATAGCTCGTGCTTGTTCTTCAATCGACGCCATTATAACGAATGAAACACTTAATTTTTTTAGTTATTTCACACGACTTTAATTTCAACTGCTTACTAGATTGAAACGATCCACTTTACAAGGATTTCAAAGCATCAAATTGTACATTATATTCTATGTTTTGTGCAAAATTGGCAATTATAGGCCCCGATGTGATAAAATATTGTATAACACAAGGGTTATATCGCGTAATTATAGTCTCGGTGGGTAAAATTTCTCGGGGCTAACGCCCCTCGACCTTTTACCAACCTCGACTATAATTACGCGATTATACCCCTTGTGTTATAATATACTATTGTTTTTTAGCTCTCCCCGTCAGAATAGGTTTTTGAATTCGCCCCATTTTAATAGCTCAATTGTAAGTAAGGAAGGAGTGTACAGATTAAGACAGCTCGCCAGGCCAGGAAACATTTGTTATACGGACTTCTCTTTTCTGAGCTAATAGAAATGTGTGTTAAAAGATGCGTTGCAGCCCATGAGAAGAGGGTATGTCTCAAAATTATATTCGGCAAAATTATATTTTTAATTTAAGAATAATGTAAATATTGCATATGTTTCATGGATAATTCATGTAAAATTATGTAAAAAAAACATATGCAGGGGACCCGTACGTATCAGAATAGATGTGGCAAACAGAAACAGGAAATGTTGCCTTAACTCTTAAGTGTATGAAATTACGTCGACATTAAATTGGATTGGAAATTGCCGAAAGGACAATATTGAAAAACCCGTCCGAAGCAACGGCGAAAAAACATCTTAATTTAATACTTCAACAAAATGTTGGATGTGAGAGATCCAACAAATAGCTGGAAGTGGGATCTAGCAGTTTAAGTAAAAAACAAACTTGAACGTTGCAAAGTAGTGTATTTAAGTCCATACTTTTGGAATGATTGCTCATTCTAATATGTGTTGTGCTGATTTACATATAGTCTTAGCAAGACGACATAGGTGTACTGAAGTGTTATTGATCCGCCAAAATCCCTTGTTTAAAAAATCTATTTGTACCTTTTAGTTGATTTTTTGGTCATATCGAAGCAATACAAAAGATTTAGTAAAATCCACAATAATCCCATAAACCTTCGAAGCTCCATTTAATGATCTCACTCACATCGAGAACAACCGAAAAATATAAAAAAACCTGATGGAAGTGGAAAAGAATTGGGTCATATTTCTCCTAAACCCTGAGACACGTGTTCGCTAAAATTTCATTCTCTACAACCTTGCCCTTCCAAGTAAACTTCTAACTCTTATAGTATTAGACTTATTGAGTCATCCTGACTGAGTGTGGAAGTGACAAAATCCCAGGAATTGTCAGTTTTTTTAGGAAAAAAATTACGTGTCCACTAATTTTATGATCTGAAGCTAAGTTTCAGCAAAATCGATCGAGCCGTTTTTGAGATCCCAACAAAGTAGCAGGGGTTGACGAAATCGACCAATTAAAAATGTTCAACAGAAAATTTTTTCTATGGAAAAATGGAAACTTCAAAAATTCGTATCTCCGGATCGGCTGAACCGATTCTAATGAGTAAAAAAGGCGCTTCGGTCTAAACGTTTGCGTAGAATCCGGGAAAAAATATTTTCCGGGGGTACGCCGCAAGGGGGGAAGCCAAAATCTGTTGTATATATGGGAAATTCCATCGTTAGTAACGTTACACATTTTTTCTATATTTTCACAAAAAAAAACAACTGTAGATTCAAAATAAATATTGTAGATGCTTTATGATATTTTGATATTGCGTGTAGAGTGTACCAGGATGAAAAACGGAAGAAAAATAAAAATATTGCAGAATCGGGAAGAGGTTTTCTTCGTTAGTTTTAATGTTACAAAATGTGACATGTAAACAAAAAATCAGTAATTCGAGAAATTATTCACATATTTTTTTTTAATTAATTTTTTTTCGGTGCCGGTAATTACGCAGTGACAAATTCAGTATTTTTACTTTGACTGGTCAAAGTAAGGAAGTGAGAGTAGCGAAAAATTGGAATGTTTCCTGAAGGAAACAATATTTCTTGCTAAACATTTTTTGTGTATTGTAGGACGAATTGATTTCCAATGTTTCAGGTCGTTAATGGATAGTTCCAAAAGTTCCCTGAGCTCTCCCTAATCTAGACCTCTTGGAATTGTCTTTTCAACGAACAATTACTTAGTTAATAGCCTTGATGAGCAACTCGTTATTCACAAATTCGGTCCGCTATGAGAGGAAAGAGGAATGCAAGAAAAATGGGACAAATGGGACATAAGGATCCAGAAGGGGGGGGGGGGGTTAAGTTGATCTGACGGATTCCAAATTACAGCTAAAAAATAGTCAAATGAATCAAACGAGCCCGAAATTTTAAGATAATAAGTGTATTGGAAGGTACTGGTCCTGACGAATTTTTTGTTGAAAAAGGACGTTCCCGGAAACTCCCGGAAATTCCCTAAAAATTTCGCGATCAATTACCAAATTTTATAACAGATGAGATGATTTACTAACGCATTTGAAAAGGCTCTTTAGCGAGTGTGAAATTTAATTTATATAATTCTGCGTGAGTTGTTCATAAAGTAAAACAGTGCGCAATTCGATTTTCAAGCGACGTTTTTATTTCGAGAATAACAAGATAAGGTATCGAAATTATTAATTTAACATTCCAATTCTATTAGACTTCAATAAATAAATTAGTTAAATTAGTTAAAATTTATGAAAGAATACAAAAGTAATTTTTACCAATTAAATTTTTAAATTATTTTGGATTTTAAAAAGAATTAATAAAACAGCCTCTTATTAAACACCCACAAAACTCTTTGTGGTTTCAAACCCTTTTACTTCTCCATTTACAACTCGTAGGTGATGGAAGTCGAAGATCCCTGGCATTGGTTTCGTATGCTCGTACAAAATATTCAAGTTCAGCGATGCATTTCGTTGATCTACGTCGGCTGAATCCATCACGTTAAATGTTTGATGTAATTCAAAATTTCACTGAGAATTGTATTTCCAATGAACGAGAAAGTAATTACCTTAACTTTGGATTTTTTATTAACAGCTTTGGAAAAATCCATTGCATTGCAAACAATGACCTCCCGAGATTTGACAGCTGTCCAAGCTTGATTTTTTAGAGCTCCTCCTGTACCATCGGTTGGACCTTTCCCATGGGATGCAGCAAAAAAGCTCCAGCAAATTTTAAATTTGTGCTTTTTTTCAAGTACTGGAAGTGCGGTGGCAATAAATTTGTTTTTAAATTGAGACGAGGGCCCGTCCGACCAAATATGAATGGTTTTGATATGTTTCGGTAGCTCTTCAAACAGTCGATCAATATAAGGCACAATTGTCCGTTTTGTATGGTCGGAGTCGTCGGTAACCACAGAATACGATTTCATTTTATCATGTACCCATATAGCAGCTGTGAATAATGAGACTTGCGATTGATTCCAATGAGCATTTCCTGCTTCGTCTTGGTAAATACATTTGTAGTTTTCCGCGAAGTCAATTTGCATCACCGCGGTGGTTTTGTCATTTTTAACGGCTGCTACAGAGGCGCGATAAGATTTCAGTTGTTCTTCGTTGATGTAGCGGTGTTTGAAAAAATGAGTAGCCAATTGGGCGATGTAATTTGCAAGTGTTTCCAATGTACCAGTTTGTGTTTTGTTTTGCCATCGTTTGTCTGTATTTACCCAAGCTTGCCATTTAACTTTAGCTTCTTTGTTGCAAGAAGCTACTCCCAGGATCGTATCTATGAATATTCCCTTGCAATTTTTACACTCTCCAAAGTAACAGTCCTCTGTGATTGGTTCGCAAAAATATGTTTCGTAGAAGTCGGTGTCACCATGTTGGGGCATTTCTTGCATCACTTTTTTGAATGCATTGATGGCGTAATTAAAATTTGAATGATGAATGCAGAGGCAAATGTTGTGTGGAGTCTTACTGGAAGAGATTATGTGTTTCGGTCTGAGAGCGAAGAATTTGCTCCGTTTAAGTGGCACCGATCCAATTTCTTTACAAAATTTATCGTAGATATCATTGATTGGAAATATGAGATATTTCTTTTGGACTTTGAATTTTTCACCGCTATCCACCTTGGTTGTAACGAAGTCTTTGCGACCTGGGGCTTGCTGACTAATGTCAGGTCTCTCGTAGAATTCGATTACAGCATTCTCCACATTAGCATCCAAATTAGAGCTTCGTTTTACCGGTATAGCGGCCTTCGGCGCTTTCGGCACATCAAAGTATTTCGCATACATTTCCTTCACAACTTCCTTGCGTCTGATCAGTGATTTCAGTAAAGTTTTTATTGCTCTGGGAACAGCCTTCCGACGTGATGCATCATTTGGGTAGACAGAAGAGTGATGAGCTTCCAAAATTTTTCGAATATCACGATGTTTTTTGACTCTTTTCTGAGTCTCTTCCCGGACTTTAGCTTTTCGCAATGTTTCATAATTTTTTCGATGTTTTAAAACTCGTTGATTTGTCTTTGAGCGTATTTCATCACGTTTCTTAATAAATTGTCGCGGTGGAAGATCCAAAATTTCGGTTTGGTTTTTTTCGCGCCACTTTTTTTGTATTGCAATTCGTTTTAATTTAAAGTCCTTATACTTGCCTTCGGCTTTTAATTTTTCAATGTGCTTCTTGGCTCTTTCAGCTCCTGTAAGTGCCGGCATTATTAATAATTTAGGAAAAACCGAATGAGAGAAATTTACAAGTCAAGTATCACAATATTACTGACACAATGGCTTTTGCTTCAAACATTTTTGCTGTTTACTATGGTTGCTTTGTTTAATTTGAATTATAGTAACTTTTTTTTTGGTCAGCTAGTGCTACTCCTACCGGAGCCTACATTTTGACTGTTTTACAATTGAATCTTTTTGTTTAATAACATCACAGTAAAATTTGCGAATATTGAAAATTGTAGTACCGTGAGATTCTGAGAAAACAATAATATTACAAATCAATTCAGAGGCGCCGAATTTCATTTTGGTTGTTAGGGGCGAGATGAGTACATTTTTAATACATCAGCTTAATATCCTTCGAAAACAGCCAGTCTTCGAATGTGGATTGCTTATCCGAAGTTACAAACTTGGTTTCAAATTTAAAAATGATGTCACTGATCCAATTATTTATTTTATTTTAATGTGTAAACTTTGTTGGCCGACCGACGGCTTCGCAAACTCAAGTAAGTACTCTGGACGAGTGGACGTTATTGTATTGCTTCGTTCAGTGTACTCTAAATTAGACAGCAATAATTAAAAGAGCCAACTAACTGCATAAAAATTAAGAACTTTAAATGTAAACGAATTGCAATACAACAAGAGTGGCATAAAACAATAAAGACAATTTCGACTTTGTCATTATTGAACAAAAGATTTTAGAGAATAAGCACTCGACACACAGAGCTATAATTGTTTGAGAAACATTTTTTTAACCACTGTTTTCAAACGCGAGTGTGTTTAATTTGAGCAGTCGCATCAAAGTGACTTTATTTCCAATTTTTTTTTTAGCTTTTATACAAACAATAATGCTTGTAGAAACAAAAGTGATAGATTCTCCGATTATCAACTTAATCAAATTTGAAGTATTTTTAGTGAGTTTTACTGTGCCATATAAAATCCATTTTTCGACAAATTTCTTTTGCGAATAGTAACTCAATTCGAAGATTGGTCTGTTAACTATCAATAAAAAACAAAAGCTCTGAAACATTACAGATAACTTGAAGTCAGCGGGAAACGAGAGAATCTACCCGGCCTCCCATACTTCTTCCTAAAGAAGTTGGAGAAGCTTGCGGACCTCTCATCATCATCACAGAGAAGATGCTATTTCCTTTGCATGAACCAGAAAACTTCGAGCTTAATCAAACTGCAAAGTCTGCAGACTGTCCCCTTCATTGTGTGGTGACAAAAGTAGAAAAGTCGTTTAAGGCTGGTGAGGTAGATGTTGTATGGATTATTCACTGCTCGCTAGCTGATGATGCGTATGGACAGGACTCTGCCTAGTAAAGAGGTTTATCCAAGGAATTGTGACCGACGACACTACGGTGAATGGCAGTGGATTCCCTCATTAAAAAACTGGTTGGGACGAACCGGAGTTAACTTCTGCACCGGACAGGTAAAGATTGGGAAAGTGATATCGGACCCTATCTTTGGCATGCCCAGTGACCGAATGACGCCGTATTTCGTAAGAAACCTGACGAAGAGTACAAGAAGTATTTGCATGAGATAGTTTTAGGAATAAGCGGCTGTTCATAAATGAGCTTACGCTCTATGGGGGGAGGGGGGTTAAGCAAAATGCGATGGTCTATAGAAATTTGGGTCATAATTATCCCAAATGCATGATGGGGTAGAGAGGGGGGGGGAGGTCAAAAATCTCGAAAATAGCGTGACGTCATTTATAAACAGCTCTCAAAATCATTCCTTGATAGGACATAATGAGGTGGACGAAACCTTCGGGCTGGAGTAGCACCTGCAAAAATAAGTACCGAAGAGAGTTCCAACTGTCCATGTGGCATAGGGAAGAGAGGAAGTCAATGTAATATGCGAATGGCCCCTCCCAGGATTGAATTTTTTATCGATAAGGAAAAGATCCATATTGTACTTATGACTTTATTTAAGGGAATTGGTTTGGAAATGGTTTTCACAGGGCTATTTCCATTTTAGACGCCATCTTTATTGTCCATTCTATCTGAAAATGCAGATGATGAGCTTTTTCATAATCTTAGCAAGCATCTACTCAGTTAACTTAATCAACAAAATAGCGGCCATTTTGTTTTTTCAATAAAAGAAGACTTCCGTCCACGTATGGAGAAGTCCTTCTCGATTCCAAAACATCTCATAACATTTAAGTGTATTAGAAATAATATAATTTATCGCTAAAATAGTATTTTTCTACTCTATATTGATTCCAAGCGCCATCTGTATTTTTTCAGAGCTTGCATTTTTTATCTATAGTGAACAGACCACCCTTGAGTTTGAGCCATTATTCAAGAAAATCTGTTGAAAAATAAATTTTATAACATGATTTTTAGTTTTAGCCGCCATCTTGAATTGCGGCAGCGGCGGCGGCTTGCCATGCTCGAAATGTTATTCCTATGGTCCATTCTATCAGGATATGCACAGAAATCAGCGGAAAACAATCTAATTATGCATTTCCGATTTTGTCACAGGTTTCGTGGAATGTCCCATATGTTCCTTAGTCTGCGAAAAAATTTCTTGTGAATTTTTTGGAGTGTAATACTTGCGTCATGGGCCCTTACTACCGTGGGGCCATAATAAAGTCCTGGGTTGTGTCAATAACGACGTTAGATTTGAGAATCATAATGTTAATATAGAGAAATCCACAACAATTTAATTTAGAATCCAGGAATGAATACTTCGATATGACCTTCTTCATGACATTCGTGAAACGTATTTGATTCGGATTTTTTTGATGATTTGTCGATTCCAGCAAGCAGCCTGGTCCCAAAAAATTTCTTACGATAATGTTGGATGGGGAAACGATCACATTAATGTGCACTCCCTTCCAACTCGACTCGACACCGGGCTGCGTACTTGAAAAGTATGAATGAAGGCAGTATCATTTTAACGACTGCAACGAATATCACACGTCACATTAATTTCAATTTGGTATCAGGCTGCTGCTTCCCTTTATATTGACAGACGAAAATCTTCTTCGTGAAGTTGCTTTCGTTTACATTATTTTTAATGTAGACCGTCGACTTTTCCATATAAACTGAACAAAATAACTGTGATGTACACTTAAACGTATGTAGTGTGTAGCTGAAAGAGAGTTCTCCTTATGGTGTGTATGGTGAGTAATACATAACCACAAATGAACACATTTTTGGCTGCATTCTTTATACTTTCTTCAACTTCTCAAGTGGACAGCCTGGTGGCGAGTTGGTAGCGGGTGCATAGTTATGTATTCACTCCCCACTCCAACATTATCATAGAATCTTTTGTTTCCCAGCTTAAAATGCATACCTCCGTTTGTTGTATTTTTTCTCCATGAAAATGTTTTACACAACGACGACAAAGAGTTCATGAACTAGACAAACGACCAGTCTAGTGACTAAAATCTGTATTTCTTCGTCATCTAGAACATTTCCATGGAGAGAAATTGCAACAAACAGAGAGGCCTTTCTTAACCAACGTAACCGTTAGAAGAAATGGCTTCAATATCCACTTTAGTAATCACAACTTTATTTTATCACTTATTGTATTCACTAACGCAAAGGTAGTTGTCGTACCAACCATGTTCTCTGGGTTCAGCAGGTTCGTGTATGTGTACGCAACATAAACCAGAGGGGCGTTCCGTTATAGACCAGTGGAACCGAAAAGGGGATCCTTGTGGAAGGCAAAGGAAATTGTCACTCCTATGAATATATTAAAGGATGCGAAAATGATTAGAATGTTTTAGGGTTAATGTCAACTCAAAATAGCACCATGTATGTGGATCAGATGTTTCTACAATCTGCGCACATTTCATTCTAGAAATTTCGCCACCATGTGACCAACGTACACCATAATCTTTATTGAAACAGATAAAGTTGTCCGACCATGTATGTGGATCAGCAGGCTCAGTCATCTGCACGCAGTACTTCCCAGGAATCTGACCCACCGAAGAAAACTGCATTCCTATATCGAATTGCGAGCAATCGTTTTTCCATCCTGGAATTTTAACGAAGAGTCAACCCAAGATTTCAATCAAAACAACATACAACAACATACCCACGAAATTCCCACAAAAATCCGAGCAATAAAGTGGTCGGGAAGTGGTAGGTGGACACGGACAGTACACCAAATTCATTGATTCCTCATCATTGTTTAGTCGTACAATTTGATCATCATCAATTTTTATTCGTACATCACCACCATGCCAACCGCTAAAATTACAGAAAATCACATTTGTAGGATACAAGTATTGATAATAAGTTATAGGAATTTCCAAGAATGTACTCACTTCAACGTTTCTGTTGATGACGAGCCAAAGAAGAAAACAAATGCTAACCCGATTAACTTCATTTTTAGTCTGAACTATGCAAGTCTAATAAAGTTTCTTATATAGTTGGAATAATCGCTGCCGTTTACATGACTTCTGACCTAAATTATAAAAAAGGTACGATAATCGCGACATTTGGGAATTCCTTTTCTTTAACGCGCAAATTTTATTATATGCGTGCTGTAGCAATTCAACCGTGTTCCACGTCGTCTTACGATTAAAAGATTCGAGAGCATTTTTTTCGTAAAACTATACACAGCAACTTTTTGCTTTGTTCCATTCGCTTGAACCCTATGCCCCTAATCTGGGTTTTTCAAATTCTAAGTAAAATTCTGATTAAGATAGACCGATTAGATCCGGAGATAGAACCTTCGTCGTCTCTATGGAACCAAAGTTAATGAGAACATCATTAACTAGTATTAATGACAATCCAGTCAAATTCCTTGCAGCAGCAATACTGTAAGTATTGTAAGAGGAAGTCTTTACCTGTAAGCAGTAGGCTGTAAGCTGTAAACCACTTTAAAAAATGTAATACACAAGAAGTATAAATTCAAGTTCAAGTCAAGATGGCGGCAGATATGGACGTGTTTGTTTTGCTCTGAGTAAGTTTCGTTTATTTTTGCCCTCTTCGCGTTTTAAATCACAGTTTCTCGTAAATAAGTTAAGTTAAATTAGTGTGTGTTTTTGTAACTTTTTTAGATATCAATTAAAATCTGCATTTTCTTTTCAAGCAACGTAGTGCTCACATAACCTCAAAGTTACAGCGTTTTTCGGGTGTTTGTTTTGTTTTCTTCATGCAAAACAATCGGCGTTTTGTGTTTGTGGTTTTGGTATAGGATTTCAAGTAGGTGTTTGTCTACGGTTACGGTTAACTTCTTCGCTATTCATATAGCAATTCTTTTTTGGCAAAAAATAAATGAGCTTGCGCTTAGCATCTCAGGCACGTGTGTGATGTCCCCATTGAGGCTTGAACTTCCAGTGCGGTTCGGCTTACCAGGCCGTCCCACTGTATTCATTATTGGAAAAAACGGTCATAGGCAGCCTCGGACGAGTGTTGGTCACGGGGTACGACCAATGCGGGACTCGAACGGTACCCCATCGTTGGCGATCAGGCAATGTAAAAAGGTTGATGGTTTGTTTATTGGAAGTCTAAACGTTAATGGGGGTTTTAGGGGTCGCAAGGGTGAGTTGGTGGACTTGGCAATGGATTATGGTGTAGATATATTAGCGTTGAGCGACATTAGGACGAAAAGGCAGCGCGAAGAACTGGTGGGCGGTTATAAAGTGTTTTCGTCTGGTGTTCAGTCTGGTAGGGCGAACTGGGGAGTTGGAATGGCTATCAAAAGGGAATTAGAAAAGTTTGTTTTGAACGTGCGGTATGTAAGTGAAAGGATCATGTGGGTCTCCATTAAGCGGACAGGAGGTATTTATCGGCTGGTTAGTGTTTATAGCCCGTGCGAGGGTAGCAGTGCTGGCGATCTTGACACCTTTTACGAGCAGTTAGGGGATGTTGTCAGCAAAAAAGGTAGTGAGTGTGTGATTCTGTTGGGGGATGTCAACGCGAGAATAGGAAACAGTAAGACCAGTGGCGG
>CM055403.1:74913320-74969287 GCA_029228625.1 Pseudolycoriella hygida
TTTTCTCTACAACATAGCAAAAAATCATTTTTTGGGCTAGGGCCGACATTAGTTCCGATCTAGGGCTAAGTAGAGGCCTCGGACACATAATTCCGTAGTCAAAAATGCTTCCCTCAATTTGCTCTGCAACATAGAAATTTTTTTTTGGTTAGGGCCGACCGACCTACGCCCCACTTGAGCCCTAAGCACGGTCACCGGGTCCAAATTTGATTTTGAATATAATTTGGTACTCGGTTACCTCTCAAATAGAAAAAGAATCAACAAAATCGGTTAGGATTTACACGATTTATGTAAACAAACACGTTGGGCCCAAGTAGAAACTCAGTTTTGGGGACCTGGCTGAGTCCAAGGGACTCTAATCAAAAAATTTTATTCCATAAAATGTGAGACATTCCTAGACTTTTGGATTAATTTTTTTTTTTAAATTGCAAAAGATTTACTCGAGTTATGTTAAAAAAAATCGTAGGTCCTTAGCAGAGGCGCGTTTTTAGTGCTCTAGCTAAGTCCAAGGACTCAAATTCAAAAGCATTTCTTCTACAAATTTTCAACCATGCCCAGATCTTTCAAACAAAAAAAAATTATGAAAATCGGAAAAGATTTATTTGAGTGATGCACAAGAGACCAAAAACCACTTAAACTGCCCTAGCTCGGCGGCCCTTGGGCCGACAGTGCTCAGATTCAATGTTATAAAAGATTTTTCGATTACCTTTTAGGGATAAAAGTTTTTGAAAATCGGTTGAGTTTTACTCGAGTTATCGTGTTGACAGACGGACGGACATTTCTTTTATTGTTGATTAGAGGGCTCTTCTAAGTGCTCTAGATCAGTTCTAAGATCTAGTGCAATTTTTTAAATTTTGAGACTTTTTTAGGGATTTAGAGAGGTTTTTGCGCAGTTTCTTTGGACGGGCTTTTCATTATTGCCCTTTCGGCAATTTCCAATCCAATTTAATGTCGAAGAAATTTCATGCACTTAAGAGTTAAGGCAACATTTCGATTCCTTTCATTAGTACAATAATTGTCAAACATTTTACATAATTGATTATTTATAGCTCATGATACTTCCTCTCCTTTTCTCGAGCTTTGACCTCCGCTGCACGGCCGGCTTGACGTGTGCTGAGCCTAATATTACTGGGAGCTACGGCATCTGTGCATGTGGCGTCCCAGATTAGATGGCTACCTCTGGACCATGGTATCAGTGACATGCCGTCAACTCTTTTGCCGTCTTTCCTTGCTAGGCCGGTGGGCTCCAGGATGGCTGGAACCTCTGCGGAAACTATCGCGCGTTTAATAATGGTGTTCATTTCAGAGTGCCTCCTGGCACCCTGGCACCCGGGTACCTTGCATATAATCTACACAAATTTTAAATGAACTATCCACGAATTTTCCATGAAACATACGCAAAATTAACATTATTCTTACATCAAAAATATAATTTTGCTGAATGTATCTAATTGTGAAATATACCTTGAGAAGAAAAGCCTGCAATGTTATGAATTTCGTCTGCCGAGGATCTCAATACAGCGAAATTACAATTTTATTTTCGGGCACGGACAGGCATGCGGCAACCTATAAGATTTCGGGCTGCGCTCACATCTCTAACAGAACTGAATCATATTTGATTGTTTTTTATGGAATAGACCCGAGGTACTTTAAAACGTGCCTTACGTATAAAAAATGATCAATTTGAGAAGTTTTTGTCAACACAAACTTTAGCCGGTACCTTCCGGGACTTAACAGCTCAATCGGAAACAACATACCTCTATCATCAATGAATTGTTAATAAATTCCATAAAACGTTGCTACTGTCTATTATTACATTTTTCAATAGAATTTTCGTGAAATGTGTATTGAATTTTATTTCATCAAGCGCTTTAGTATTCCATTTTATTCTCTCTTAGTCGCATGCAACATCGTATAGAAACATAAAATGTTATAAAATTTTCTATCAAAGTGAAATGAACACTTGACATAAATAAAAGTTAACTTCAAATTCAATACATCCCATGTATCAAAAGTTGTAGCTATAAAACCGTGAAACAAAAATATTTTGTTTGTCATCATTGTGCAAGTTATCTCGTGAGTGGAAAACTGTCAGGTCTTTTTATTCTGAACGAAACCATTACCTAACTTGTGTCTTTATTTTGTACAACAAAATGAAAATGAATTGCATTTTATGTTATCATTCTTTCGTCTACGAGCTTATATGTCCATTAGAACATTCATCATTGCACGTAGATATATGAGTAATTCTCCACTCACCTGGAAGATGAACCATGTTTTGTTTACAAGGCAACAAAACAATGAGGTCATCAAGGAACACAAACATATCTTATCTGCAGCCATATTTCGTGCAAGTTAAAGGAAGAGTAAGCTTCGCATTAAATATTGCATCTCTTCGTTCTTCTTACCGTTAGCTTTAGTTCTACTAAAGCATTTATATAAGGGTACATAGAAGTGGAAACAAAGACTTTAGATGGGAGATACGTTTTGTGTGATAATATGCACGGTGAAGTCTTAAACGGTTGCATGCCATAAAATAGTTTGTAAAAATTCGAAATATGTTTTTTTAAACTTAAGTGAAATGCATTCCTGTACTGCCAGTAAAACGAAAATGCTAAATGTTCTTGAGATGCATTTATTTCGTGCATTACTTGAGATTTAGATTCGCTTCCCTTGAAATGTTTATTTTTCATTACTTTTTGGTTATATAGCTCTTTTCGATTCACAAATAAACTTACTGAATTAGCTAATAAACTACGAGATAGTGTTTTGTATTTTTAGCAGTTAGAAAACATCATTTTGAGGAATGAAGTACAATCCACACCTTTAGCGCGTCAACGGCTTACGTCAAAGTATAGGATTTTCAAAACACAATGCATAAGTTGTCAAACTAATGATGCTCGATTCTTTATCATTTCATCAGTTATTTCACTTGGGTCTGTTTTAGGTCAGAACAATTCCTGACAGATGTTACTTGCACGACCGACAGGTTCATCGCGGTATGACATAAGCCGTTGACTCACGTGGATGGGAGGTTAATGTTCGACGAAGAAAATCACAATTAATATAACTGCCTTCAGGGCTTTTAAATCATAAATTGTCTCAAATAGGTATCAGTTTTGAAGTATTCTAAATTAATAAGAATGTTAACCAGTGGAGTTATGTTTTCTCAAGGTAACCTGATTTGCTCTGAATTTCTTTATATGCTGTCATACTTTACATAACCTTACCTGCCTGATGACATTTGGGATGAAAAAATTTTAATATTCTTAGTCTTTAATGTGGGCAAAATAGACATTCTTTCGCCTGAGCCTTGGCATAATATTAATTTAAGATTTTTGCTTCGTCGATAAAAACAGTTATTCACAGCTTTGCTATTCCCTAATATCTCTTTTCTCTCTCCTCGGATAACACATAAATGTTAATCTCTTTTACCAGTGTGAATCAGAGCCGAGCGTAAAGGCAAAGCTCTAGGCAATTGAGCCTGAGACTTAGATATCTGAATGTTAATTGTAATTGAATAGAAACCGAAAATCCATTTGTCTTAGAATTTCACACACATTGAGGATTCACTCACATGAATCTGGCAACGACTTTTGGAATGTAGCTTCATCTAAAAATGGGTGTGTGATGAGGCTTTCTGTATTGATTTTCTGGAAGAGGATTTACGTAAATCCTCTTTATAATGCCGCGCGATTACTGTGTAAACAAAGTGTGTGTGCCAACATATAGGTTTTGACTCTTTGTGTCATTAGAATGTTCCTATTTTTATCTAGAATTTTCAATGGATTGATTTTTCGTTTTTGTATTTTGAGCTTTCACGTTGCTCATTTTTTACCTAGAAATGAGAAGGCTTACCTTCCTTTGTGTGTGCATGGCATTAGCGCGCATGGGGGTTAGGTAGCGACATGCTTTATATTTTAAAAACTGTTACAGTTTTATATAACAGCTTATCTACCATAAAAATATGAAAATATAAAACAAAAGTTCAGCTTTTTTGCGCTGAAAAAGTAAATTATTTGGTGCATGTTGCATCATACGAAATCTTTGTATCGTATATTACAAAGACTGAGAAAGTCGTTAGTTTCTCATTTCATATTACGTTATCTATCATTCTCTTGAACTTCGTTAAATTTCGTTTCTCTTTCACATAAAACTATCTTTTATATCAATATCCCCGGTCGAAAGTTAACAAAAGACTTTGAAATCATTAGGTAGAAGAAAATTCTATTTGTAAGCAAATTGCATAAATTACAATATTTATGAAAAAATAAAATGAAGTCGAGATAGTCTAAACAAGTTTGAGAAGTCTAAATACAGAAGGTTCTCAAAGGATGTCGATAGTTAGGAAAATTTAAACTTCGTGCCAAATTTATTTTCTCTTTGGGGGTTGAGACGAATAAAACTCTAATTTTTTAAATTTCACTATACAGATAAGGAATTAAAATCAATTAATCTATTTTATGTTATCGAATTTTAATTAGTCGAGTAATAGCCTTTGATGATGTCAGCTTAGCTGAAGAAACCGGTCGGCAATAATAAAAATATTGTATAGTGCAATTTAAAAAATTAGAGTTTTATTCGTCTCAACCCCCAAAGAGTTGATACAATTGCACGGTGTTCTGCGTCCCTACGATAATTTTGTTTGTTTTATAAATTGACAAAATGCGTAACTGCAAAGAAAAATTTATTTTCAAATTTAGATGAATTATACTTTCATTGATTACGTTCAAAACGAAACTCATAAGCTATGGAGCTCAGGTAATTAATAAATCAGTTGAGAAGTTTGGGCTGTGACGCTATAGTCTATTGTGAGGCTATAGCCTAACTTGCACTACTTGACAGTACACGATATCTCGTAAACAAAATGAATAGATTGAAGTTAGATGGTGTTGAGAGAATGTGAGGAGGGCGATTAGGTGAAGGGCTGGGATAAAGTGGATGATTACGTGAAAGGCTGTGTGGAGGATTAGGTGAAATGATGGGAGGTGGATTAGGTGAAGAGCTCTAAGATGCATCAAGTTAGGAGGAGGAGGTAGTAGTATTGCAGAAAAAATTGATGTGTTCGAAATGCCTCCCAAGGTCGGGATATTTAGTTGGAAGATTTTTTTATAAAGTTGCTTCGGACGATGTTTCGATTGCCTTTTCGGCAACCTAAATACATTCCACATCATATGTTAACTAAACTATTAAAACGGTGAGGGGAAAAATCGCCCAGCTGAATATCGTCTGGGACGTTATCTCAGGGACAATATTAAATGCGGAGGATAATATCATCTCCGGGTTTTTACGGAGTATAATATCGTCCGCGTCCACGGATGATTTTAACCACCGTAAGGGAACGTTTATAACGTTCGTGGATGCGGACGTAATTATCCTCCGTGAAAAGGCGGACGATAATAACTTCCATTGACGCAGACGTTATCCTCAGCGTTTGCTCTGAGAATGATTCCGTCCGTTATTTGTATCCATGGGGGTATCTCTGCCCTTGCTATTTTTTTTGTAAAGAAATTTGAGCGGATGGCTCTTCGTAGAGTTCTGGGTCGATATGACCAACAAATATTTTTTGCGATGTTGTAAAACAAATTTAGGTTTTAAAACCTTTTCGTTCATTAGAGCAGGTGCCGCCATGGCCTATTTTGACGGCGATGACGGAGGCTTGAAAGACTTTCGATTTGCTATTGAAGAAGTTGTTATTCTAGTGACATTTCGTAAAAGGAAAAGTTTCTCAGCTTCGTTAGCTACCTAGTTGTATTTGTAACATTTTGTAAAAGGAAAAGCTTCCTAGTTTTGCTACAGCCACTTTTTGTGACGTTTCTAAAGCTTAAATTCCCTAGTTTCGTTAGCCACTTAGTTTTGTGACATTTCGTAAAAGGAAAGTTACAAATAACGAACAAAATCATTCTCAGTGCAAACGCTGAGGATAATAACGTCCACGTCCACGGATGTTATTATCGTCCCCATTTTCACGGAGGGTTATGGAGGTTAATATCGTCCGTGGACGCTGTGTCCTCTGTAAAAATGCTGGCGATAATAACGTCTGTGGACGCGGACGTTATTATCTTCCGTTACCTGTTGAAACATAGATAAATGTATACATCATAACACTTTCACTTATCGAAATAAATATTCATCCATAAATGTGAACCCTTTTGAAGTGTTAAGTTTTCTATCCGAAAAAATTGAAAAAAAAAAGATTTTCTATTATACGAAACTCTTTGATAAACGCACATGATAATGAATTAATGAATATTAAGTTGCCTATGAAAGTATAACTTAATTAATTCCATTACACAAAGCAAATTTTATCATAAATTGTGTAGAATGCTCAGCCTCTCTGTAAATAATAAGTTTATGTATTATGTGTGTACGGTACATTTATGTTCTGAATATATCAAAGGACCAATGAAAGTATATACCATCGTCTCTAGATTGAACAGGAGGCAAAAGCAAACATCAAAAAGGATAAAAGGCAACAAAAAGCTAATTAGCAATGTATAAAATATAATACACATAACAGAAGAGGATTGAGAAGAAAAACTCCCCCTGTCAATACATTCTACTGCTAAAATTGATAAAATTGCGACAGGGCGAAGAAGAAAATTGGGTGAAATTTGATAAGAAGTATAAAAATTCATCTGTTGGATGGAAGCTCAATTGTATACACCATAAATAAAAGTATCGGTTTTTATGTACAACATACAACAAAAATATTTTTCACATTTGCTGTGTGAAAATAGCTTGTCTCGTCCATACGATTTGAAAAGATATTTAGTTATTTTTCACACCTGGAATGAAAAATATTTCAAAGGAATTCAAGTTTTAGTGAACTTTGTATACTCATTATAAAATCTCTACCTGGAAGAATTTTGTTGCTAGAGTAGAGAAAATGGGAACGAGTGAAATTTGCAACGAAGGCGGACTTTCCGTGTTGTAGCCATGAAAGATTTTTAGACCCGTGCGAAGTATAAAAGACTTATTTGCTTACAGGGAATTTGGAACCTTGATAGTTTCTTCGTTTTGATGCCTAAATAAGTGAAATCTGCAAAAAAAATTGGCTGTCTGCCTCTCTCGAGTTAATCTTTACCGATTTTCAAAAAAAAAAAAAAACTCCCGTAAAGGTAGCCGAAAAAGTGAGGTCGAGCTACGGCTTTATACGGCATCGTACGGGTCTGCGAAGCCTATGTTTTTATTTTCTCCTAATTTCGTGTAAACAACTATAACATCTTTGAGTTGCGAAAATTTGCTATATCGTGTTATGTTAAGACAGTTAAGCCAACCGGTTAACGGAATGTTCGCATTCAGCATTCACTTTTCGAATCGAAGCCAACTTCATGCTAAGCAATTTAAAATTTCGAAGCGTGGAGTTGGCGTCGATTAGAAAAGTGAATGTTAACTAATGGAACACTATTTTGTTTTGAACCGTACAAATCCTATTCAAAGCGAAGTAAGCTGCAGTTGCGACCGAAGCTAACCAGGGACATGACATCCTTTTGTCTTGATCTTTACAAGTAATACTCAACGTGAAGTTAGCTGCAGTTGCGACCGAAGCAAACAAAATCAGCTGATTTCATTCATAAATTTATCAAAATCAGCTGAATTCATTCAAAAGTTCAAAAATGAGCTGATTTTTTCGTAGAACTTGGTTGCAACTACAGCTAACTTCACGTTGAATATTACTTGCAAATATCAAAACAAAAGACTATCACTCCCCTGAAGCTAACTTAATTACTAGAAAATCAGCTGATTTTTTGAATTTACCGATGAAGTCAGCTGATTCTGAAAAATGTGTGAATTAGATCAGCTGATTTGCTTGTTAACTCGCTCCTAACTTCATTTTGAATAGCATTTGTACGTTTCAAACAGGGAAGTGATAGTCTTTTGTTTTGATATTTGCAAGTAATATTCAACGTGAAGTTAGCTGTAGTTGCAACCACGGCTAACTTCATTACGAAAAAATCAGCAGATTTTTGAACCTTTTAATGAATTCAGCTGATTTTGATAAATTTATGAATGAAATCAGCTAATTTTGTTTGCACTGAAGTTTGCTTCGATCGCAACTGCAGCTAACTTCACGTTGAGTATTACTTGTAAAGATCAAGACAAAAGGATGTCATGCCCCTGGGTTCAAAACAAAAGACTGTTAAGTTCCTAATGTTGACATAAACAACGAACTGTCACCCGGGTGGTCATCGGCCATTAACTTCGCTGTAGTTGTAATTTTCCTTCAGTTATGAAATTTTCCATGTTCTCTTTGCTTGCCATGGAAATAATTACAACATCCTTCGTTTCATAAAACATTTCTTGTATGTAACTCATACTCATACAAAAGATTTTTCTGTGTATCCTAAAGACATTTTGACAGCATTTTTTTCCTGCATGCTATGTGCTAAAAGTAATACACTCCAGGGATGTAACTGTCTCGTTATTAGACATAACCTAAATTACATTTCCTTTCATATTTTTGTGTGTGCTATTGGATAAAATGTTTATATATTTGTCATTGGGGCGTACATATCGTCATCATAATGCTACATTTATTTTTACTCACAAAAAAAGAGGAGATGTAGTCGGCAAGGGAAAATTTATTAAACTCACTTAGCTTCTAATTTATCGACTGTGTGTGTGAGTATATTTACCTATAAATCAAACGAGTACAGTAAGTCTGATGAAGTGGAAGAGCTTCTTTGACGCAGTCTTCAAACAACGAGTTATAACCAATTATGTAAAAGAGTTTTTTCTTCAACTTGAATGTATAGAGAAAGTAAATTGAATAGACAGTCTGGCAGTACTTGCCTAGTTAGATTAATATTAGCAATAAGTTTTAGAATTCATTTCATCATCAGTAAAAAAGCTTTTTTTCACGTTTCACGTTTCAATCCATCGTGTAATTTCTCTTGAGATTACAATCGACACGATGGATTATCAATCAACATTTAATGTCACAACATTTCCTTCATACATTTAATGTAGTACACAAAACACCTAAAAGCACTAACATCCCAAATGAAAATATTTCTATAATTGTGTTAATGTTGAGAAGTGTGACGCTGCAACTGCTTTGAGTATATCAATTTCAGCTGGATTTGAATAATTCAGACTAAGGAATGTGTTCATAGTTCATATGACACGTTTCTGGAAAACATTTAAGTACACCTACATACACTTCACACAAAAGCTATGTTGAACATTTCTGCTCCGTGTGATGTATGCGAAATGTTTCATAAATAAATTTAACAAAGCATTTTTCCGTGTTTTTTTATTCCTAACCGCAATAAAGAAAACGTTTCTACAGCTAAATAAAAAAAAAAGAACAAAAACAAAATGCAAAACAAAATATGTTTTCCGTTTTGTTCAATTATGATTGGCATGAAATTCTTCCGAGGATATTGTTTCACTTGGGAATTTTATTCGCAAATGAAATGGAAAGCTAAAACCTTTTTTCAAAATTATTCTCACATAAAAAAATGTCATTTTATTACAAAAATGATTTTGTTAAATTTTTATGAAATTTATTCCCTTGCAGCTACTTTACTAAACAGTAAATATTTTGAATGTTGTCAAGAAAGTTTTATTGATTTGCAAAACTTTTTGCACGATGTTGTTACATGTCATTTTGTTGTCGTTTTTCTAAAAAGAATCCTTAAAGTTGAGATGTAATTGTACGAAAGTTCATTTCCCCTCATTTTTTAGAATTTCATTCAATTCGCCAAATCCATTTTCCGAATTGCATTGCTTGATATTTTTTACATCCGCCGAACTTAAAACTTAATAAATTATAAAAATCCTGTCGCATTACGCGAAATCTCGGGCAATGTCTCAACGTGTCCGAGAAAAATGTCAGAGAATCTAATGAAAGAGAATTTTAATGTTGCTCGCATTTGCTAATCACAACAAAAACCTCTTTAAATGTAGAGTGTGACGCAGCCCGTAAGTCTGCTTCCAAAATTAATGATATCGCTTGAGGTGACGCAATCGCTCATAATACGCAGAAGTTTGTTTGAATGGAACCTTGAATTCAAAGTTTTGATTTCCTGAAAAAATTACAGCGCTTTTTTTTTAAAACAAAATTACGTTGTGTTAAAAAAATTTCGTTAATACCGGATCCACCAGCGGAATAATTTTTCAATACTTTCAGAAAAGAAATAAAAGTCCAATTTCTGAACTTGTCTTGGAAAAAAAATTGACTCCGAAAAAAAATTTTCTTCAAAAAACTTTTTCTCCGAAAAAAATTTTCTCCCAATAATTGTGTCTTAAAAAAAATGTCTCTGAAAAAAAATTTGTCTCCCAAAAAAATTGTCTCCAAAAAAATTGTTCTTCAAAAAAATTTCCCGAAAATATTTTGGATCAAAAAAAATTTTTTCTGCGAAAAAATGTTTATCTCCAAAAAACATTTTTCTCAAAAAAAAAATTTTCTGCGAAAAAAATTTATCTCCAAAAAAATTTTTCTCCAAAAAAATTTTTCTCCGAAAAACCAATTCTTCTCAGTGATTCATATAACTTTCCTGAAGAAACCAACTGTCTAGATATTCTTATTCAGAATTTAGCAAAAAATCCAAGATGGTGTCACTTTGACAGTTGGCAGCCATTTTTTTAAAATGCTAAAAAATTCTCTTGACCAAACTCTATAACTTTCCAGAAGAAACCATCTTTCTCATTCCGGAGCTAAAATTCGAAAACCAAAAAAGCATAGATGAAAATTCAAGATGGCGCCGCTATGACAGCTGGCAGCCATTTTCTAATGATACTAAAAAATTCTCCTGATGAGACTCTATAACTTTCTTGAAGAAACCAACTCTCTAAGTATTGTCATTCCGAAGCTAAAATTCGAAAACCCAAAGAAGCATAATTTATACCTTACAAAAATCCAAGATGGCGTCACTTTGGCAGATTTCTGAAAATCCAAAAAAATCTCCTGATCAAACTCTATAACTTTCCCGAAGAAACCAACTCTCTAAGTATTGTCATTCCGAAGCTAAAATTCGAAAACTCAAAATTGAAAATTGACCACTTTTCCACAATCCACGGCTTTTCCAGAATTTTCCCGGAAAAGCGGCATATTAAATTTTTCATTTGGGTCCGAGACTGACGTTCCCTGAAAATTTTAAGGAAATCGCTCGGGCGGTTCTCGAGAAGAAAAAAGTAGATAGATACATAGAGACATAGATAGATCGTGGACACACAACACAGGAATAAAATTTTGATTATTTTCAAAGATATTTTTACGATATCTCGGCTCGTGTTCAACCAATTATGATGAGTGTTAGCTCGTTAAAAAGCTGCTGCGACGTAGTTTTTTTTAAATAATTTGGAGGGGGAGGGGGGCGAGGGGAAAAAACTCAAAAGTTCGCCTATTCATCGTGTCTTGTCCCAAAGGTTTTTGTATGGAGTTTTTTGGGTTTGTGGACGTTTTTTTTTTTTGGCGTGGAGACTGCGTCACGCTCTCCACTAGCGCTCCGAGCATGATTAAATCCTCAAAGTATTTCCAAGGATTTTCTGGGAATTTCCCGATTTGATTTGAGGATTCATGAGAATTTTCTGAGGTCAAAAAAGATTTTCAGTAATTTTCTTTATCATTTTCAAGGAATTTCTCTCGATCTGGAAGGTTTTTCAATGATTTTCTTTCGAATATGAATGACTTCTTACAGGATTCTGAGGTTCGTTGAAAAAAGGTCTGTATTTGAGATGTTCTAGAGGTATAGTTAGCTTTAGCTGCTGAGACGAGACCTACAATTAAATTAAGGCTACAGCTCATTAGTCGGAAGAAAGGCTCGGAACAGGTCAGATCAACCTGAAACCTGACCTGATTTACCTGAAACCTGAAATTTTGATATTTGACCTGACCTGATTTTACCTGAACCTGAAATTCAATAGCCTGAATCAACTTGATTTGACCTGATTTCATTTTACAAGTCATGGCTAACAAGTTAAACATAAAAATCCAACTTCATCCCAAACTTGGGTTTTTTAATAATCTGCAACCTGCAACATATGGATGAATTCCGTAAAAAATAAAACCAGATCTTTTCAATCAGATCTTTTCCCTTTTTCGCGAATGAATTCTCCCTTTCAAAGATTTATAAGAAAATTTCGATAGTCTCGTCCTTTTTTCTCAACCATGATTCCTACTATCTTCATTTGATCGTTTGATAGTCGTCACAAAAAATTTTGCGTAGCGGTGAAGTCAACATACTACGTGCAAAAATGAAACTTTCCACGAAACAGAGGCAAGGATCAATTTGCAAATTATTTTCTGCACCACAATTTTACCCATTTACATAAATTTAAATTATTTCAACGAAATAATTGAATTCAAAATTAGTTCCCACTATCCAGTTGAATAAAACAAATGAAATTTCATTCCTACATCCGGAACACGAAATTCCAGTGAGTTAAGCTAGTTGTAATTATGTTTCAATTAATATTTATGTTCACCTATCACATAAATTGCAGAACAAGACAATGCATGTGTGCGGTTAATTTCGGTAGATATATTTTGATGTGCTAATCAATTTTCAAGTATACATAGAATCATCGAAACTAAAACCAAAAAGTAGGAAAGAATTCCTGTATAAAACTCCCTTGTTTTAGCATCGATTTTATAGGTTTCATGAAATACAATTTAAACGAATTACGTTGTTGTGAAAAGTTGTTTAAAATTAGTTTCCATGCATCATTTTTCATCGTTGTGTTATGTTTCAAAAAAGTTTATTAAACATTTTACAATCAACGTAGGGTTGATGAGTCTGATAAACAAAGATACTTCCTCTGCTGCAATAAATTAAGTAATTGTTAATGTTATACGAATTTATGCAGAGCGCCATGGAGGCGCGCCGCAATACAATGTTTTTAATAATTATGTGTAACGTCGTTCTAACTATTTGGACAATAGAATGACTCAATGACACCGCTTTGTTTGCAGAATGGTGTCCTTTTGAGGATTCTCACATGGATTCTCTTAGAGATCCTTTCGTTACCGACGTTTTTACTGTGTCAATGGTAAACTGCACACAAACCTAGTGCCATCTATTATGCACTAGAGCGGAAACTAATAGGGCTTAGAATGCCGGTTTACCCCATCAATGTGTTTTACCGGCAGGCAATACATATCAGTTTTTAAACTGATCTTTAGGGATTAGTTTTAAAACTGATACGCTTCAGTACTGATCACTTTCCAAAGCGATACTGATAAATACTGATCAATTGCAAAACTGATGCGGATCAGTACTGATCAGTTTCAAGACTGATACGGATCAGTACTGATCAGTTTTAAAACTTATATGCATCAGTACTGTTCAGCTTCAAAACTGATCTGAAACAGTACCGATCAGTTTCAAAGCTTACAACTTATAAAAATTTATATACTTAAAACGTAAACTTATAAAAATAGCGATAAGTTGCTTTGCCCAAACTCTCTATTATAGAAAATTAAGGTTACAATTGATTCGTAAATGATGAGATAGTGATAGAGTAAGTTAGTATTCGCTACCATAATTTTTATATTTTGAGAAATTACTTCTACATCGCGTCCATCAAAGTTACATCAAAATTGCATCATTTCTACATCCCTTTTAGCATTTTTTAACTTGTTTTGTTGTTACAAACTCGCACCACAGCTAGATGAATTTATTCTGGTATAGACCCGTGCGCCGGCACGCGCTGACACTTTTTTCATTGTTCAGTATCATAGTAGGATCAACTGTTTTTTATTTGATATTGACCATTAAAAAAAAGTGTCGGCGCGCGCCGGCGCACCGGTCTAATCTGGTAACACCAAGAAAATGACAAAGTTCATCTCTACAAACCAATCACATTTATACTTTTCAGTCATGCGACGCCAAACACTAGAAAAAATTCAATTTACTGTGGATGAAAGTGGCAATAGATTAAGTGTTGAGATTTTGTCTCCGTTTACCAACCCTCGAAACTTTCTTTTTCGTTAAATTAAGTTGTTACATGTTTACATTTTCATATTCCATATTTTTATTACAACGTCTTCTGTTATGCAGAATCATCCGGTTTCGCAAAATATTTCATAGATGCAAATTTAATAAATCTCTCGTTTTAAACGGGTGAAATACATAACACACACGCGATGCATTTACTTGTTGTATTATAACGTTGTAACATCAAGTCATACCATCAACCCTCTCTATGATTATTATTTGTTTTTGTTTTGGAGAACGTTCAAGTTAAACCGTATTATCTCAACTCAGTGTTTTCGCATATGATTAAAGTCTTCAAACTTCTATTCAACGGATTGCATGTGGTTTATTTATTTATGTTAATTGCATCGTGCATTTAAATCAAAACTGTCTAACATTTGAATGCACTTAAGTAAATATATGCAAAATTTTAATGTGCATCTAAGATCTAAAGAACTCTTCAACTTCAATTTGTTATAGCAATTTTTCCTACTTATAAATTATTGTAGACGCTACTTGCATGGTAATGTAGATCATCTTCAGCTGCTATAATTTAATATTTGATTTAACAGTTTCCGTTCCAATTAGATTCACTATCATTAAATGGCAACAATTTGTTTATGCAGGTACTAGCCAACGATCAAGACATCGGTGAAAATGGTCGAGTTACTTACGCAATTAAATCTGGCAAGGGGAAAGCCAAATTTCGTATTCATCCAGATACGGGCGTTATTTATGCAGCTAAAACTTTTGAACCAGAAAGTGAATTTGATTTGACTGTACGTGCTGAAGATAATGGTGTTCCCAAACGCGCTCAAATGGCACGTGTAAGCATTGTTGTTGTTTCAATTCCAAAGGAATCAGAACATCCGCCACGTATAAAAACTAGTGACCAGCACGTAGAAGTCACAGAAAATGATAGTCCTGGTTATTTAGTTACACTTGTGCAAGCTTATGACGAAGATAATGATCAACTGTGGTTCGACATCGTTGGTAAGTGTTGGCTTTTTCGTATTCATGATCACGTTACTGTAATTATTTAAGCAAACGGTTGTTACGTCTACGTATACCACTAGTAAGCATTTTCTCCTGTACTTAATTAAAAAATACAAATATTGATTTTTCTGCTGGGAGTTGATTTAAAGTTGATTCTTCGAATGATGAACACAAATGTTTGAATTCATAATCGATTTGCTTGGTTGCAATGTTTAGATTTCGTTTAATTGATGGGGTTTGTCCAATTAAGAAATAATTTCCTTTTTCGATTCCAACATTTACCGTAGCAAAGGAAAATGCGCTTCTTTTTCCAGTGAACAGTAGCTAAATTAAATTATATCCTCGTAACGCCTCAAGTAAAATGTGTGCTCATCAATTTTCACTTCATTATACCGTTACACCAAGCGTGTCAAGTATACATATCTCAAGGCACGTCGCGTATTTCATTTCTCTGCAAACTTTGTGTAAAACAGAATTTATGTCAAATCACAGTTCAACGTATACAACAAAAAATACATACATCATTCAAACAATTATGTTTTGCAAACTATGCTGCTATAATTTCATCCGCAATTTAAATTTCTAATTACTTAGCTGATTCGCTCGTATGTCAAATTATGAAATTATTTTATAATTCAGTGTTCATCATTGATGCAGACAAACAGATAGAGAAACATAATTTGATGATACGGAAATTGATAATTCTTACCCTTACGCTAAATTCACTTTCCTGGAGTTTTGTGTTTCATGTACTTACGAAGAACGGAAGTAGAGGAAGTTTGTTAGAGACTAAAAGCAATCAAATGAAAGGTACGACTGTGAGATAAAGCCTCTCTCTGCTCACAGATGAGTTTTTCTAATTTTTTCAAAAAGATAACAGACCAACTTCCACTTTAACGACCTATGTCAAAGTGCACAATATTTCATGACACAATTGCCGGAACCCCCTATCCCCCCATATTTTCATGTAGATGGAACTCTTCGTTGCTAAATTGAATGTAGTGAATGATGTCGCTGAACGTGCGGTTGCAACGATATCCAATTACAACGGATCTCTTTCATATAATGAAGAAGAGCTTCAAGAAATCATACAGATTGTCGAGAATCATTGTAAGAATTACCCGAAGAACACCAAAAACTGTGATCTTTTCAACTAACTTAATTTTCGTTTTCATTTATTTTTTTTTCGTGATTTAGTTTTTATTTAACTGTTTCTTATCTATCTATTTTATTTTTCTATGTTTACTTTCAGAGAAGTACACTTTTGTTTAAGAATGAAATCTTTAGAGTGGATAAACTTTGTTTAAGTAGCAAAAAAATTTTTTTTCGACTTGAGCGAACTTCCAGTGGTCGTAAATTGTTACCAGTGCAATACAAGCCCAAATGTTAATGTCTTATTTTGAAGGGCTATCCTAGCCAAAGATTTCATGGAAGAACATTTTTCAAAAAATTTTGAACTCACCGGGGCCTAGCGCCAAGAAATTCGAACCAGAACATGCTCTTTGACTGGCTCTCTTTGGATCGAAACGCTTTTCTAACTTCTACGAAGTATAAAAACGTGTTCTAGGGGTTATTTTGAGTCGATTAAATCAAACTTGTCTGAACATCACTCTTCATCTTTCACAAGTTTCACACTATTTCTTGAAACCCTGCATTTTTCATGATTTTTGCGATTTTTTCACTATTTTGCTCTGGGGAACCGCCAGGACGGCCTCGGATTCAGGTGGCTCCATATACACTTTTTATCAGGGACACATTTAGAAACTTTTAAGGGGTGGGCCCCAAACTTTTCGACAAGTTAATTTTTTGGACCACCCTACTGTATATATGATCACAACAAAAACCCTTTTTAAAAGGGAAACGTGACGCAAGTCTGATATCAATTTGGGTGACGCTTGCAGCGTCGGAACGCACAGAATTCTTTTGACCCAACAACTTTCCCTTTGACACCAAACGCAAACCTCTATCTCGAACACACAACCATTGCCTCATACAAAATGTGCATACACACTACACACTACACACACAAACACATACATATGGGGTTTATATGGCACCTTCTAAGAGCCCTGGCGCCCAAACGAGGCCGGTACCCCCCCTTTTTTAAAATCTCATATGGCGTAGAATGTTCACCCGAAGGTCCCTGCAAAATTTCAAGAAAAGTTATCGAGCCGCTTTCGAGCACGAGCCAAAAAAGTCGGTTTTCATACAAATGGCTCTGGAACTAACTAACTAACTAACCCACTAACTAAATAACCCACTAACTAACTAACTAACGTAGGATGTTTGCATTAACTTTGGCTTCTTTGAAACAGCCCTTTTTGTATAGGAAATGATCATTTTCTAAAGGTCGTATCTTCGGATCCACCGAACCGATTTTAATGAGTGAAGAGAGAGAAAAATATTTTCCGGGGGGTACGTCGCAAAAAAAATTTTCTGAATTTTTTGTTCGTTTGGGGACTTGCGTCACGGGCGCATCGCTACCGCGCGCTCATGATTCCGTGATCTGCAGCATACGAAAAAAATTTTTCTTAATTTTTTGTTCGTATGTCGACGCGCATTGCTACCGTGCGCCCATAATTTATCGCAATTTATGCACTTAAACGTGCATTTCTAAAATTGATATGAGCCTAAACGCTGCAATGTCATTAGAGTCTATTCTGTATTTAGTTTCAGCTGCTACAGAACCAAAGAAAGGCATTGAAAAACTGGACCCTATCGCTCGCAGAAAAAGTCATGTATAACAAATTACGTACTGCCTTGGAGATTTTCATTAGAACTCGTCTGTATACCTCGTCTTCGGCTCCAGCTCAAACGCCACACCTGTCCACATAAAAATCACCAAGCCAGTATAGAATGTTTGCTTCAATGCAACAATATTGAACTAACTTCCGAAAAACATGCACCTCACAACAAATGATTTTATTAACTTATCCACATGTTGGTAAAAAATGTATTTTCGTCTAAAAAAATTATTTTTTTTTTATTTCAAACGTGTCTCCAAATGTTCCTTTTACACGGAAATGGGATTTCCTCCATAGGTTGAAAAAAGGAAACATATGGACAGGTATTTTAACTTCCGTCACATGCCAAATGAAATTATGTTCTAAAAATATTTCAAATCATTTTACACTATTTCGGCAAAACAAATGGACATTTAACCTTCCATAACGTTTCGCCAATCGATTTTGTGGCTTTTTAAACAAAAACTGTCCCATACGAGTGAACCACAAATTTTAACCTGCCCCAATTCAACTATAACTCACATATGTAAGAAGCTTTACCCTCAACTGTTCAAAATAATCCATCCAAAAAAATACGTCCAATCCAAATAATGGCTTTGGTACACATTTTATTCGATCAAGATAATGTTTATATCGAACCGATAAATCACACTGTATTTCTATTACTAGAACTATGATATGGATTAAGATTTAAGGAGATGGTGACGTATGTTTTTGTGTATAAATACAGCTGGAATTGAATAGGGTTCACAGACAATCTTCTTGTGTATTTAGAGTTGTCATCAGTGGACATATTTATTCAGCTTCTGAGGGTATACGGATTTTGGGTGTTTTTTTCTTCTTATGGTGATAATGTTTGCCTAAAGAGTTATGGGTGAGGTGCTGTTGTCGGTTATATGTTTGTTTAGTTTAGAGTAAAGATGGGTTGCAACTAACTGGATTTAATGACATAATTCTTAAAGCCTTGTGTCGAAATGTACTTTTCTTGTGTTTATTTATAATAGAGACCATCGCTAAAGAAAGTGTTATCTCAACATTGATAAAGGTTTAATGAAACTGTTGATGTGTAATCATTTGCAGGGACTGAACTTTGAACACAGCTTAGTGTTGTTAGACCTTATGTGTCGCTTATATTAGATGAATTGTAACTTTCGCTCGTGCCGTAAAATTTGAGACAAAGTGTAAAATTTCAAGACGGAAGAAAGTTGTTATTTCATTTTTGTAAAATCGCACATCGCATCGTCGTAAAGTTATGAGAATGTTGTTTTATTGCATTAATGACATACAAAAATCGCTCCACAGCTTTGGCGCACATCACTAAACCAAAAAACTTAGTTAAATCCTTCAAGAGCGTTCTCCGTTTTAATTTCGCAGAGATATGAGTCGAAAAGTTTCACAACCTTCGAAAAACCACGTTTTTGACCACTTTTTCGACCATAACTTCGAAAGTTCCTAACCGATTTGGCCCAAATTCAAATTCGTTATAAATTATCTTTCAGGAAAAAAATGATTTTGAAAATCGGACAAGATTTACCCGATTTATGTAGAAGAAAACGTTTGGCCCTAGTTGAGACTCAGTTTTAGGGCTGTGGCTGAGTTGAATGACTTGAAGTCAAAAAATGTCCTTTTATAAATTGTCCGGCATGCCTTGACCTTTAAAACAAATTTATGAAAATCGGATAAACGATTTACGCGAGCTATGTGCAAAAGACCGAAAACCACTTAGGCGACCCTAGCCCTTCGTCCAAAAATGACCATCTGAAATGCGAAAACCGCTTTTGATACTACGTTTCAGGGGAAAAAATTTTGAGAATCAGTTAAGTTTTACTCGAGTTATCGTGTTTACAGACTGACGGCCGGTCAAAATATTTTTTGCAGATTCGGCATCTAAAAGGACCATGATCGATGCTCCCCCTACTCCCCTTCTCGAATCGTTTGCTTACATACGTAGTTGTAATGGAACTCGTATTTGGCGTACTTTGTCCGCTGCAGACCAAATTCAGACAAGGTTTTCAGGAATATTCGCGAATTTTCGCGATTTTCGTTAAAAATTTTCACGAATACGGGCACTGTTTCAAGTACATCAACATACATCAACGTACATCACTTCTACGTCTTTAATACCTCACACTGCTCTCACATTGGTGTGATTGCTATTGTTGTGAATGCTCTAATGACTTTCTGTTCATGTGCTGGTGATGTGTTGTTGATGTACTGACCTTTTGTGCATAAGGCACAATTTTTGTACATTGTACTGTACATGCCATTCATACAACTGAAAAAATACATTTTGAACAAAAAATGTTGATTCAAAATTTGCTGCTACTTTTATTCTGGTCCCTTTCTCACTTGTCAAATGCTAGACCCACTACGATGAAATAATAATTTTTGATACAAGGTACGTATGAAGGTAGTTTAATGCACTAGATGTGAGATTGCCGACACGAGCCGAAGGTGAGTTTGGCAAGACATCGTGTGCGCTAAACTACCAGCATACGTATACGTGTATCAAACAACCCATTTTGCAATTCAATGACAAAAAACGAGCTTTTCTCTGAGTGTTTCCACGTACGAAAAGTTGTCGAAATTTCAATAATTCTTTCGCACTAGTGTTTTCGTTTTGTGGCACTAGTGCGGAAAGTGACACCGCAATGACGCAGGAAAAAGCGAGTTTTTTGTCGGTGAATTGCAAAAAACAATTTTTTGTCAAGGAAGTTTAAATGCTCTACATCTCTAAATAACCAATGTCAATGTGTTCTAGGTGGAGACGAGCAACATGAATTTTACATTGGACGGGATAATGGGAATGTTCTACTCGCTAAAAATCTGGACTGGGAAACTAAACGAGAATATAATTTGACTATAAGCATCACCGATGGAGTACACACTGTCACCACTCAATTATACATAACTGTTCTAGGTAATGTATCGTTCCATTGCGTTTGGCAATGTATGGTAAACTGTGCAATAGATTTCATTTGAATTTATTAACACTTTAGATATTAACGATCATCGTCCCGAATTCACTGAGTCCGTTTATCGCATCGATATATCTGAAAACGTGGAAGAGGGAACTGAAGTGCTACAGTTACATGCTACCGATTTAGATGAAGATAAAAAACTGTTTTACAGTTTACACGCAGCTAGAGAACCCATATCATTGAAATTGTTTCGAGTAGACTCAGTTACTGGAAGCATAACATTAGCTGAGCCATTAGACAGAGAGTTGATTTCTGAGCACGTTCTCATTGTCATAGTTAAAGATCAAGGAACTCCGGCTAAAAGAAATTATGCCAAAGTTATTATGACTGTGCATGATCAGAATGACTTCCCTCCAGAATTTACATCGAAGATTGTGGAAGCGAAAGTCTTTGAGACTGCGGCTATTGGGTCAAGCGTTGCTCAGATGTATGCCATTGATCGTGATATAGGAGAAAACGCAAGAGTCACTTATTCCATTGTCAGTGGAAACATTGGAAATGTATTTGTCATTGAACCGGACATGGGGATGATAAGTGTTGCCAAAGGGTTGGACATAAATACTTTGCCGGAGTATATGATTCAAGTGAAGGCAATGGATAATGGAAAGCCAGCGCTGTATTCACAAATACCGGTACACATAATGGTTGTCATGGCTGACAATGCACCACCAAGATTTTTGAAAGCCGACCCAGCAATTGAAATATTTGAAAATCAACCAGTCGGAACATTTGTGATGCACTTAGAGACCAGAAGTACGTCGTCTGTTGTTTATGACATTGTTGATGGAAACTTGGACGACATGTTCTTCATTAATCCATCGACAGGTGTGATAACAACCAAAAATATTTTGGACTACGAAACACACAAGTATGTTCTTTTTCTTTGCTTTACATATACAATAATAACAATAACAATAATAGATTTTACAACTTAACGGTGAGAACAACGAACATGGCTTCAGCATCAGCAACGTGCTATGCTATAGTTCACGTTCTGGACCGAAATGACAATGCTCCATTCTTTGTGCAACAGTTGTTCAAGGGAATAATTGCTGAATCCGCACCTATTACTTCATTAGTTATTGCGGTTAACGACAACATCACAGATGGTCAAAGGTAAATTAATTTTTATTACTCCTTTAACTAAAGGCTTCACTTATGAATTCTGTGTGAGTCAATGTATTGTATTGTTCATACTCGTGGGGGGTTAATGTGATATTATACATCGATCTGAAAAAGACCAGTCGGGCTTTGATGTTAGCGAAATTGCCTCACAATTTCTCTATAGTTTCCTAGGTGGCGTGGAGTTGCCATTGAGGCACTCGCTTTGTATGTACGTAAAAGACGTCACACGTGGTATTTAATTGCTATTTTTAGCGATTAATCTTTCGAAATTGCAATGTCATTTGTTCTAAAATTGCGCTCTACTTACTATGTTTTAAAAGAAAAATCTAAAAAATTTTTGGTACAGCTTTGACTGTAAATCAGTGTATCCCGTGTAATCCTATTGATATTATTTCAGCAGTTCACAAAATTGCGAAGTCTTCGATTATTTTTTACAAAAAAGAAAGTCGCTCTCTTCCGAAAACGTCGCAAAAATGTGAGCTGTCACATTTGCGATGTTTTTTAGAAGCGAATCCAGCGTAAATAACGAATTATTCAAAATTATAGCTCATGTACTGTAAGAGGAAGACTGTTACACGAACAATAGGTGAATTAGAATTCAAAAAGTTTAAGTATAAAGGTACAAATTTGCTGTTAAATAACATCGTAACCTAACTTGCAATGCGATGATTTTTAAAAGCACCTTTTGACCTTCATACTCAAAATTTTTTAATTCTGATTTATCTATTATTAGTGTATTGATTAATTAGTTATTTACGCAGGATTCTGTTTAAAAAAAAAACATCGCAAATTTGACAGTTCATATTTTTGCAATGTGCTCTTCATTCGAATATCTCCAAATTCTGCCAACTTGGTCGATAATCGATAATAGGCTAAGTTAATAAATCCTACTGTTTTTTCATAACGCCCGTATTGTCCTGAGACTCTGTAAACACAGATCAGACTTTGCCATTTCAAGTTGAATGTTTTTAATAATCTCCTTGAAAAATCTCATATGTTTGAAAATTCTCAACTGATTTAGCTCGTCGTCATAAACGTAAATCTGCAATTTGGTTTTATGGGAACGAAAAGTTGATTTAAATCGAATATCATCAAGTCAACGATTTCGAGAAAGCACTAAATCAAAAAACAATTGGAAGAGAGCTCAGCAAACACGAACATCGCAACTTTAACTGTATTGAAGCCTCGATTGAAACGGATGATATTCCTAGCTTGAAACCATATATCTGAAAGAATTTTATTCTCTTTCCATACACGATAAATTTGACGATTGAAATTTGATAAATTTGAATTTAAATTTAATGTAAATGTGAAAGGCAATCTTTCTTGTTGCACTCCACTTTGTATTCTTTCCAAACATAAAAGAATTAAGTTCTGAAAATGTAGTTTCCCACTCAAGACTAATTAGCATTATTCTTTCACATCAAACAAACAATGCAAATAATTCCAATAAAAACATCGAAAAAAAAACAAAAAAGAAATGTTGAAGATTTCGGAAAGAAATGTCAGCCGAAGCGTGTTCTTCAGTACCAAAAAAAGCGACGCATGATGCATGTGTTGTCTTGTTAAATTCGTCTGTTTCTCAGGTTGTCGACTCACAACTGTATAAATTGTACATTAGTTGTCCATCCTATTGCTATTGCAATATTCTTAAGGTCAGGACCCTCAAGTCGATTCCGGAAAGCAGCCCGGTGCCAAGAAAATTCCTTTGACAATGTTGAACGATGATGAAAGAATATTAAACGTCATATAAGTTTCAATTTGGCACCAGGCTGCTATATTGACAGTAGAATTCAACATTCAACAGCCTGGTGCCGCGTTGAAATTAATGTGACGTATAATATTCGCAGCTGCGGTTTCGATGATATTAACAGTTTTTTGGCACTAGGCTGCGTTTTTTATGGTTTCTTAAACTTCTCAAGTAGGCAGCCTGGTGCCAAGCTGGGACCGAGTGCATCGTAATGTACTCGTTTTCCATTCCAGCACCAGGCTGCCCTACCCAGCTTGAAATGCAGACCTCTGTTTGTTGCAATTTTTCTCAATGAAAATATTCTAGACGACGGACGATAAGATAAGGAGTTCAGGCACTAGACCGGTCTAATGCCTCGACTCCTTATTTCATCGTACCTTAGAATATTGTCATGTTGTAAAATTGCAACAAACAGAGCCCTTTTTTAAGAGACACCAACTTAACACTGTTCTACTTACGGAACCTCCAACGATCTTTGTTTCTCTGATGAATTGCAATATTTTCAATATCTTTGTTCGACAATAAAGTACTTTGGGTATTTGAGCTTATTGCTTCATTCATTGTTTTTACGAATCACTTCTAGTTGACATAGCTGCTGCTTTTCTTTTGAAATTGCTTCATTCGAACCATAAAAATAGAAAAGCTAGTAATAACAAATACAGGTCTTTTAAGAGTGACTTTACTACCACAGTTTATTACGTTGGTTTATCAATTTGTAGCACAAATTGAAGTGAAAATGGTAAATGCTTCAAAGTCTTGCATCGGGTTAGAATTGAAAAACATAGACATCTCTAGTGTGTAAAGCGAGCCAATCCAGGCTAGAGATGAGCGGGTTGCCCGAAACTTCGAAAAACCCGACCCTAACCCGAACCCGAATTGTTTTTTTCGGGCTCATGGGTTTCGGGTTTCGAAAATTTTAATCGGGTCGGGTCGGGTTCGGTCCGGGTCGGGTTTCGAAAAATAATAGACCGGCTCATCTCTAATCCAGGCTTTCAGAGCGAAATTGACGAAAAATTATTCTATAGAGAAAATAAGTCGAAAGTAATAACGTCAGATTGTTGAGTTTAACCAATCAGCTGTTCTCTGAAAGTCACTTTTGCATGTCTTTGTCCGTGTCTTGTTGGTAGAAAAAAATCACATTAAGGGTACGCACGTAATATGTGAACGTTGCCAGAAAAAATTTGTGGTTATAATTCGAAATTTTACCGCACTGAACATTTTGTAAAGAAAACGTTGCTTTGATGTGAATCGCAATGCGGAAGATTATTATTTCCATAAATCAAATGTTTACCGAAGTATTGTTTAGTACTTTTACTCCCAGTAGTATGTGATAGTGTGATAATAAAGGTAGTTTACAGGTGTGTTGCGAACGTAAACGAGCTGCGAAGTCAACAATACTTGTCAGCTATTTTACGTTGCATATTGTCTTTCCAGCAATTTTGAAATTGTGCATATAAATTTACATAAACGATTTATTGTTTGGTTGTATAGCGATAAAAAGCTTTCATTGAACTAAAGAAATTGCAGGAGAAAAAAAACGGTCTGAAAAATAAGTTTTTTTTTTTCATTCCACAGTAAAAATTTGTATAAAAGGATACAAAACTTTTGTTGCGCTACGGTTCTGGGTATGGTTTTCCATAATAAATCTTATTGTCGCAGGGAAAGAAAATCTGGAAATGTTTGCTCGACGGCTTTTTCTACCCTTTGCTTTGCGCTATAAATACATGAAGCAATGTCGTCAGTAGAAAATCTATTGAAATGATCTAACACACCATACATTACAATAAAAACATACTTTTGTGTATCTCCGAACGTTGTTGCCGGTATAAATGTATTAAAGAAGGGCAAATATTGTCATCAATATTTAATCTAACCTCTTGAGATTCAAAACCATAAAAAGGTTAGCCTACATCTTACCCGAAGTCGATGTTCCATTTTTTTCCTCACTTTTTCTACACAATTTCTATATTTTTTATTTATTTTTATTTTGTCGCACAGCAGCCAAACACACATATCATAATTTTTCGCATAAAATTTTGTCGTCCCTTCATTCCTTTCCTTTTTTTTTGAAAGAAAAAGACAGGAAAATCAATTTCAAACATTCCAAGTAACAGTTATGTCAACTCATAGAAATAAAATTAAATTTACAGTATGCCATTGGTCATAAAAGCTTTCGATATCGATTCTGGACTGAACGCTTTGCTACATTACGACATTGTCGAAGTAATGCCGAGGCGATATTTTCACATCGATTCGACAACAGGTGCTATAAAAACTGTGATGCTGCTGGACCATGAAAAAATTCCACTTTTCAATTTTCATGTAAAGGTAAATGTTATGTGAGGGTTTTCTGACATAAAAAATATTAATATTTTATTTTTTTAGAGTAGATTGCCATATAAAATTTTTGTTTTTCTTTGAAATTACGTTGTGATTTTGTTGAATATTTGAGAGCATATTTTATCAGATTATTCAATCTCCATAAACATACAATATTTTTTGCATTTGTTTGTTAAATTTAGGTGGCCGATTTGGGTAAACCTCATTTATCATCCGAAACGGTGGCGAAAGTAGAAATTACAGTTACTGATGGTAATTATGATAAATACATTTTCAGAATTTTCTGTACTATTGGAAGACCTTATTACGATCAAATCAGAGCACTGATATTTTTGCTGGGAATTACGTAAATCCCAGCACAAATATCAGTTCTTTGGATCAGTGGTGAAAGTTTGTTGCTTGAATTCTGGATAACAAGCCGAGGGGAAAGGAGACTTTCTAACATCTTTGTTCCTTAAGAGCGTGTCAGATATTTTGACAGTTCTATGTTTTGCGATGTTTTTTGATTGCATATTTCTAAGGCAGTGATCAAATTTTAAATTCCACAACATCTACTGTTTGCATCCCTTTATAGATTCTATGAATGATAATATATAATTATTGAGTCTTAGTGTCAAAATTTGATCTGAAAAAACATCGCATTGTATTATGCAGCCGAGCACTTTGCGATGTTTTTTCAGATCAAATTTTGACACTAAGACTCAATAATTATATATTCTGATTCATAGAATCTGTAAAGGGATGCAAACAGTAGATGTTGTGGAATTTAAAATTTGATCACTGCCTTAGAAATATGCAATCAAAAAACATCGCAAAACATAGAACTGTCAAAATATCTGGCACGCTCTTAAGGTAGGGTTACGTCACGGTGTTCTCTTACCTTGATGGTGTATTCCCTTATTGCAATGATAACAGACAGTTGCTTCCGATGTTATCATTCCAAGAGTACAAACCAAAGTGATTTCTTCTATGCAATACTGCTTCTATTTATACGACAAAATTTATCATGGCTGACTGACGCTATCTGCAGTGTTGTCATATTGTCGTTATGTCGTTCATATTTTTAGGGTTGCTATCTTGTAATCTTGTATTTTGTATCGTTTAGGGTTGCGCTGTGTTTCAAATTTTATTTTCTTCCAAAAGTGTTGGTGTCGTTAGGGCATAAAATATGGCAGGGTGTTACAAATTACTTTTCTTTTTCGTTTATTTTTGTTTGTCCACATTGTCCCAAAAAAAAGAAAATAAAGAAACTGTCAAGACTTTTAAACAGAAATTAAAACTTTTTGGTGCCAAAACAACGGGAACATAATCATAGAAATTTCTGGTGAAGTATTTACATCCAATGCTGTCGATTCAGTTTCACATTTCCGAAAGTGTTCTGACAACGTAATCGACGCCAACACGTTAGTATTTATCAAGAAAATCTCTGCTCCATTTGTATTTGGAGTTGACTAGTGTCCGACAGTATGTTTTTATGGCAAGCTTTCGATTCAACACTAGATGTTGAGGAATCTGCCACGGTACGGGGACACTACCTTCTATTAACCGTTTTTCGTCATTTATAAATTCACAAAAATATTCTCCATACGCAACAACATTGTTTTTTACTTCCCTACGAATAAACTATCCAATTTTTAACCGCCTCATCTCGAGAAAATGTATGAAATTTTAAATCCGGACACCTAAATGTGTTGCGTTGTTTCTACAAACACAATAATTTTTCGGTATTCTTCTAAGCAAGAAAACAGTCGTAAGCTATTTGTTTATTTTGAATGTTTTGAATCTAATTATGACATGTAGCCGTGTGTCGGTGTCCCCATCAGTGTTTCCTTACTCGAAGATAGAATTATTGCCTGATGAAAAAGTGATACACGACGCAACCTATTGTAATTCATTTGTCCGTAACACGAAAAATGTTGCTACTTTGATTTAATTCCTTCTACCCACGCCTTTTGTGCGTGAACGGCTTACGTCAAAGTATAGTGATTTTCATGATGCGATGACTAAGCTGTCAAAAAAGGATACTTTGACATAAGCCGTTAACGCAACAAAGACGTGGATAATTCTATCGATCCGAAAAACAAACTCAACCGAAATCTATCGGTTTGACAACTCTGACAATGTAAAATTTGTCTGTCGCCAATATTTACATTCTTTTTTCATTTAGTTAACGACTGTGCTCCAGTTTTCACACAAAAAGAGTACAATGTAACGTTACTACTACCTACGTATGAAAATGTGGCTGTAATTCAGGTTAATGCGACCGATCAAGACAGTTCGGAGAATAGCACCTTACGATATGACATTATTGAAGGTAATAAAGACGGTGTATTTGCTATCGATCCGGAAACAGGCGTTATAACGACCAGGTAATAAAAACAGAAATCCATGTTCATTTTCCGCGAGTATGAGAATTCTGTCATTATTCTTTTTTGTCGTCCTTATTTTCCTAGGGATGTGGAGCGCATTGGAGTATTTTATAAATTACATATTCGTGTGTCGGATGGAAAGTTTTCAAAAGTGTCATACGTAAATATTAACGTCGAGACATCTGAAAACTCAGGATTAATTTTCCAAAAATCCATTTACGATGGTAGCATTGTTGAAAATTCAACGAAAATTTCAACTGTGGCTGTAGTTAATGTCATCGGATCTACCCTGAACGAACACGTTGAATTCAAGCTGCTCAATCCAACAGATATGTTTAAAATTGGCCTAACATCTGGTGCTATCGAAACTACCGGTAAACGTTTCGATCGTGAAACGCGAGACAATTACGAGCTAATTGTTGAAGCACGTTCACATCCACCAGACCGAGAAAAGCCTCGAGTTGCTCATGTTGTCGTCAACGTAACAATCATTGATGGTATGTAACATTTTGGGTGGTTTTCGTATTACATTTTGTTATTTTTTTCTACGTTGTTTTTTCAACCAGTTAATGACAACTGTCCGATGTTCGTCAATCTGCCATACTATGCCGTTGTGTCTGTGGATGACGTTCGCGGTTCATTAATTACGAAGGTGCATGCATTAGATTTGGACAGCTATGAAAATGGTGAAGTTCGTTACGAAATGAAAAGAGGCCATGGCGAGCTGTTTAAAGTCGATCGAAAGTCTGGCGAAGTGACTCTCAAACAAACGTTGGAGGGACATAATCGAGACTATGAATTGCTGATTGCTGCGTATGATGGAGGAATTACACCGTGTTCAACTGATGTCACCGTCTACGTTAAGGTAAGCCCGAAAAACATTAAACAAATCCGTTTTTTTAATAACGACGTTATCGAGTTTTTTACAACATTTTTTTACTAACTGAAACTGACAAAATATACGAAGCAATCACATTGAAATTAGTAAACAACTGGGGGCTGGTAATAAAAATTTTCATAACAACTTTATAGTCCTTCGAATACTGAAAATTGTGTAAATATTCCGAAATATTGTCAAACAAATAGAAGAATTAATAAGGTAAATGCTGCGATGTCTGACCACTGGTAGCATTATCCATATCCATCCACGAATGTTAGGTTCAGGAAAGTGACAAAACGTCAGTTTCGCTACAACAAAAGGTAAAGGCGAGAAGACATTACCATCTCGTGTCATTTGAGAACAGAGATGTCATACTTGTTTTCATCGCGATTTTCTTTATACACGAAGAAATTGACATGAAAATTCGTCTATTCTATGATGACACTAGATGGTAATATGGGGCCAATTTCATCGCTATGTTAGGAGTAAACGTTACTTTCATTTCATTCATTCTTAGTACACTATCCATAATAAATTGAAATAAAACACAGTGTTCCCTTTTAACTACACATTCTACCCAGCGTTACCATTTTGAATTTGCTTGAGTTACAGAGAAATGATAAGGTGGTACACTTGTGGCGAAGTAGAACGCTTATGTGAAAGACAGCTTGACTGTATGGGAGAGAATCAGCCCAATTTTGTACGTAATTCTCTCCCATAGAACCCAGCTGTCATTCACATAAGCGTTGTACCAACTTATCATTTCTCTGTTGAGTTACCATTGTTTTATGCAATTTTTCATATTGAATGAGTAAAACTACATTCGGTGTACACTCAATTTGTAAAGCGTTCACATAATTTACAAAGCAGAAATACCAATTGAATGGTCCACAGGCTCTCTTTCAAAATGTTCAAAAACGCTCTTAACGAATCGATTACCCTAGCGCCATCTTGCTCTAGGTAGCAAATACGAACGTACGCCTTTTCAACGCATAATTTTTTCGTGGCACAAAGCTTTATCTTTGCTGTGCGCTAGTCAAAAAATTTCAGCGACTGTATCCTTGTTTCGGTATCTGTAGGTCTAGAACTGAATGAAACAGAGTTTCCAAGTTCCAGTGTTCATGTTCAGTGACATAAAAAGATTTTGATAAACTGAGCTGAAGCTCTCGTGTAATCCACGGCGTCGGCTTATGTCAAAGAATGTAAAATTCCATGACGAATTTAAAGAAAAATGGTGTGAGTGTCAGCTAATGTACGTACTTCATTATGAAATTTCGTATACTCAACATTTCGTATACTTTGACAATAGACAACGTCACACCAAACGCTCAGCTACCCATTACACCCAGCAATTCGAATGAGGTCAGACATTAGATAATTTACCTTATTATCATGCAAATAAAAAAAATAATATTTCCTAGAACGGGTTCCAATTCCGAAACAGTTTGGTTTTCTGCGTTCTTTTTATGCAAAACCAATAATGCTCTGCGAAATAGTGTGTCATGGACCGAAAATGCAGAAATACATAAATCTAAAAAAAATGTTGTTGTGATTTGTTTCATGAATATTGAATGAATTTCCTTTCATGTTGGAAAACATATATACACATTTTCAGTTGCTATCTGTCGTTTCAAATTATAGCGACAGCGTTGTACCAACAGAAAATGCGTTAGAAATTCTATAATTATGAAAATTTGGTTTCATGAAAACTTGATTAGAAATTCTGAATTTTTCGATTTCCATTTTAACATCCACACCAAGTTGTGTCGATGACTGAAACGTAACATATATTTTACAGGTGATTGATAAGTCAATGCCAGTGTTCAACAAACAATTTTATTCCGACACCGTACCAGAAAATATCGAACTCCATTCCCCGCTGTCAGTGGCGATTCAGGCTGAAAGCCCTCTAGGTCGTAAACTTATTTATACGATCGTTAAAGGAAATGAGTTGGAAGAATTTGCAGTCGATTTTAATACAGGTAACGCAACATATAACATTTTTTTTTCATTGTTTTATTTTATATACGCTAATACGGTGGTGGTGTTATAATACGTTTTTCTCTTTTTTATTTTATTTTACTTTTGTGGGATGTGAAGTCTCAAATAAAAATAAAAAAAAAACTTTCTACGTACATGGGCTTGTAATAATTGCTATATAGCCGGCCATTGTGTTTTCCATTTCCAAAGTTAAAAAGAACTTTAATTGCAGGATTCTACTTTAATGGGGTAAAGTTTTTGTCTTAAATGGTGTTTTAGGGCTTAATTTCTTGTTAATGTAATTATAATGTAAGAACATAAAAATACAAATTTGAAATTACATCTGTTTTTGATTGTGATGAACAATTTAAAAATTTTTTCCTATTCCAATCACCTATGCTACGGTGTGCCTCACTTTAGGTAGAGTGTTCGTCTTACATTTTTTTTTCTTGTTTACAAATTGAATATGAAATTCTAACTTTTTCTTTGGAATATTAATAGGAAAAAGTTTTAAACTCGACGAGTGTATGAATGAAACAAAGTGAATTAAAATTTGAATTTAGAAAACACAACCCAAACAATCTTCCTTTAGTTATCCTGAATCTAAATAAAGTATTAGCTTCCCTGTTTGCTGAACTATTATACGGAAATCTTAGTAAACAAAATTACGACTTGGATTGGGGGAAAATTATGCCCTCCATGAAATTGCGAATACATTTTTTTACGATCATCAAAGAGACTTAATTTTCTAAATTTAAATTCCTTTACGATGTTTGTCGGAAATCTGTGAAAAGAGTATGACTTGCACATCTGTCACGTAAAAAATTGATTACATTAACAATCAAAGCTGACAGATTCTATCAATGATGTCGTAACATCACCTTATCGGTAAGCGTTCATGAAAGTGCGAATATTCATTCAGTTTATTAGAAAATTATGAAGCCGATAGAAAGGAAACTTACATTAATCGACACACGGATGCAATGTTTATGGATAGAGAGACCGAAACTGTAAAAAAATAGTCTGTCCGTCAGTTCGCCTGTCCGCTATTTTGAGTTCGGAGATAGGCTTTTTCGGGCGATGATCTGCTTGGGTAGTTATGACTACTTGTATTTTTTGAACCCGTAGGAAGTACAAAGGTCTTATACGTTTACTACAAACAATTTTATTGTAGCATGTGGTAGATTGAGGCGGGAGTGAGGGGGATGCATTTAATATCGTCTAAAGATGACGAATCAGCAAAAAAAATGTCTGTTTGTCCGTCCCGTCATTTTTTTCTAAACGGCTGCACCGATCACCCTTAACTCTTTCTTCCGTGAATACATACGTCCCATCCCAGTTCAAAGATGAGCAAAATCGGTCAAGTGGTTCCGGAGATATGGTCGAAAAAGTGACCAAAAACATGGGTCGGTGAAACTTTAAATATCTCAGCAAGTATAGCACGGAAATTGTTCATTTTGGTTTCAAGTAAAGCATTTGATCTCAAAAAACTGGAAAAACTTTTTTGTGGAAATTGGGTCAGTAGTGGTCTGGGCACTGGGACCAATGGAATGGACGAAATTGAGTTTCTTGGCTATATACGAAAGCAGATGGTTTTTCGTCTATATTTTCTGAACTATGTAATATGGAGCTTTACTGTCAAAGGCAAAGTTGTACAGAATAGCATTTTAGAAAACACGTGTTTCAGTGTTTTGGGGAAAACTGGCCCAATTCTGTGATATGATCACTTCTAGAAATGGGCGGGATGACCCATATCTCTAGAACTATGAAATTTAGAAAGTTGCTTCCAAAGGCAAAGAACACGTGTTTCGGGGTTTTAGGTTGAAATGGCAAAATCCTGGGTTATGACAACTTCTAGAATAGTGAAGTATGACTCATATATCCACAACTATGGCAATTAGAAAGCTGCTTCCAAAGGCGAAATTGTAGAGAATAAAAAATTATAGGGAATAGGGAATAGGGAAAAATTATCAAATCCCGAGATAAAGCAACTTCTAGAATTGGAAAGGATGACACATATCTATAAAATTACGGCAGTTTAAAGTTTAGAGAAGAGAAAATAGTTTCAGGATTTCTACGTTGACCCAATTTGTGATACGGTAGGGGAGAAAATTTCGGTCATCAACATCAATGGTCTCAGACGTACTTCGGTAGGACCTTTGACATTATGTTGGGCAATTTCTACAGATTTTTGAAATTCTTATAGTTGTAAAAGAACGCAAAACATTGGATTGTTTGCTCATTTCTATGTTTAGATACGTTCGAGTCTTTTTGCAACATCTATTCTGTCCGCCTCAAGCGAATTTTTGCTGAGTCTACAAGATTATGAAGCCATTTTCGGCGGAACTCAGCTATACTCCACCACCTGCTATAGTTGTCTCTTTCTGACGAACCTCCGATGAGCGAGAGAAAAATACCGACTGTGAAGTTACATTTGGATGACCCTTACATTTGGATGACCCCGGGTCTTTCAAAAGTAACTCCACAGCCTACTACGGTAGTCCCGTTCATCGAGGGTACGTGTGAAAGAGACAGTCATAGTAGGCTGTGGAGTTACTTTTGAAAGACCGAATTCCATTTCTGATAACCCAACTCACGAGTGTCGGCTTTCACGTAATAAATTCCCCCTTTTAACTAGTCTGCTTTTAGGTCCTTATACCTCGACATTGTTCACCAGTATCTTTTATCTACTCTATCGTCACTCATTCGTATTGCGTACCAGGCCGATCTGAGCCTAACCGATTTCATGTCACTGACGATTTTTGCACTACCAAAAATTTCCAGTTCGTTATGATTTTCCACGTTTCCCCTACTTTTGATTGAGCGCTGGATTTTCCTTTTGAAGCATCTCCATTATGTAATTCCTGTCAAAGTCCATATTTCACTTGCGTAACTCGCTACGGTACTGATGAACTACGGATACAAGGCGCTTTCCACAGAAATCACCCCACATTAACAGTCAATCTTAAAGTATAATCTGAATGCTCAGAAGACCGTTCTTCGTGTGTAAAATGTTTCATCGACTTTACTACCCGAAACGAACTGTTGGTGTTTTTTTTTTTTCTTAAATGTATTTTAAATGAAACTCTTTAGGAGTGCCAAGTTTGCATTATAGCTACAAGTGCATGGGTAGAATCTTGAACCACTTAATACTTCCTTTCAACGTTCTTTCGGAAACAAATTCTATTCTTCAATTTATTCACTACCGTAGGCCGTAAAGTAATGCATGTGGGGAGCACATAAATAAAGTAACACTTAAATTTAAATGGCACCGTAAAGTTTCGTCGAACCAACAACCAGAGTGTGAATGCATTAAATTCTCATTTATTTGTCTCGTACACACTATCGTTACTTACAGGTACACTTTCGAACGTTTTTCAAACTTCTTTCAATTTCTTTATCCTTTCATAAAATCTACACAAACACATGTAGACAATGTTACTAGCGATGTCTGATTCAACTATGTCTATCCCGAATATTTACCATATTTACCGTAAGCATACGTTCGTACATACATTGACATAGTTTTCTGGAAATTTTGGATTTAAAATCGATAGGCAACAAGTCTTGACATACCCCTACTTCGTCCGTTACGTTCCAACTGTAAGCACTATGCAGTTTTTTGATAATTTATTAAAAAAGTTTTCCATATCGTTCACCTCCTTATCGTGTTTATTATACACTATACTTTCTGTGAATTTGGAAAATTGGAACGAAGAAAAAAAAAAGAAACAAAAAGGAAAATAAAACTTTTTGGCAGAAAAGAAAATTTTTGCAACTTCTTCAGACATCTTATATGAGATTTTTCGGTTATAGACATGTTGAACTCGTTGGATAATATATTTATACTACTAGAAGTATGAGACTTAGTTTCAATATTGCCAGAGAGTTACACCGTTTTTCAAACAAAGTTTATGTGAACGTGTACCATATCAAGTTTTACATCGTATCTGAAACTGTAGTAAGCAAACACACACATAAATAATACAGCTTTTTAATGTACCCCCAGTCTGTTTATTCGATTTTAAATTCAATTTATTTCGTCAAGGTAGATGTACTCGCAAATAAATGTAAAACCTGAAATAACTCTTATTATTTTGAGTCTTTCACCAGTCTTGTTCAAACAATAAATTGTCAACAAATCAATAATTAACGAAAGTTTAAGAGTTTCAAGCCCATTATAAAGGAAAATGTCGAAAATGTTTCATGGAATTAGACGATTTTATTGCCGACTTTTTTTTCATTGTACATAACGCCCTCAGGGAGATGAAGTCTAATTTATTTAGATAAAATTTCTTCTTTCACAGAATAATTAATTTAAAGTAAATACAGCAAATTAAATGAAGATAACTTGTTGAAATGTTGACCTATTTCTTGATTAACACTCCAGTCTGTAATCGTTTAATCGAAAAAAGCCAGTTCCTCAAAATATATCCGCAAGTTGTTTTAAATCAAAAGCAATTAAATAAAATCGTTTCTACATTAAATCTCTGTGAAAACTGGAATATTCTTTGGGTTGTAAGTGATCAAAGGAATTGGCTATCTGATTGAAGTAATTGTTAGTCAAAATTTGTTTACAAATTACGTTCAAATTAACGTACAAATTCTTCAATGTAAAATCCGAAAATATGAAACCAGTTCAGGTTTTATGACGGTGAAAGTATTACTTTAACACTGAATTCACTCTACACTTCAACTGTAAAATCTGCAAACAATTCTTTTCGCAACTGACTTTCCGGTCACGATTCCATTAACCTATTTTTAAGTAGCCCGGATCATTTATTACATCATAGCGGAAAAAGAAGATTTACCTTGGCATTAACCGTATATAATACATCGTAATGTGTAATCGTATATGTACAATAACCAAATTCTTGTCAGACCAACTTGTCTTTTTCATCTTGTTCTTCTATTCTAAAGCGTTGGTTAGAGTGAGACAGATGTAGTTTGTCTCTTTCTCACTAAAGTTTTAGAATAGAAGAACAAAAGTCGCGTGCCGGGCATTAAGACCCTGTTTTTTCAAAAAGGTTTTTCACAAACTTTGATCTACATCAAATTATCTGCCAGAAAAACTACTCTTGAAGATGAAAAAAAGAAGTTGGTCTGACGGTACAATGAACAACTTATATGTATAATAAACGAGTGATATGCACAATGTACGTTCTACAAGTAAGAGCCACCATTAAATTATACATTTTATAATTCATGGTACAATATACGTCTGGAACGCTTAGGATTTTGTCCAGCCAATTCACGGTTTTTACGTTCAACAGATAACACTATTTTGTATGCAGGTAATCAAACAAAGGTGTTGTTTTTTTAAATTATGCTCACTAAACAGTCATGCTGTTACTTTCTATGCAAAGAATCGGATTTTCGTACTTTCGAAAGCTCTCCGCTGCGCGTCGCTCCCTTTGTTGTAAGGGGCCGTTCATAAAGTATGTCACGCGAAAATCGCCTTTTTTAGAATCCCCCCCCACTCTGTCACACATGTGTCACACCGACCTCGAACCCCCCTCCTCGATTATAACAGCAAAAATAATTTAAAAACCATGAAAAATCACAAAAAGTCCGAAAAAATATCAAATTTTCTTTCATGTAGGAATCGTGTATTTTCGTTAAGGTAACGAATGCTACTTCAAAGCTCGAATCCCTTGCAATGTGGATCTTGCCGCGTTGCAATTTTTTTTTTCGTAGATAATAAATTTTCAGCTAGGTACAGATAGTACACACCTTAAATCTACTGACTAAAAATAACATACGGCTAGGCAAAATAGGTGAATGCGCCTTCATAAATCTATTCAAGTTTTCATTTTCTGAATTACAAAAGAAAGATAGCGAGAGTGAGAGCATTTTTCATGTTAACGTCAAAATGATGGACAATATACAATTACTTAAAGTAATGACTTCCATCCAAGAATTCTATGTAAATTAGAGAAAAATGTAAATTTCAGCCAAATATTTTCAAAAATTTCGCGTGACGTAACACCGGCTCTAGACCCCCCTCCTCCCTGTCACACACTGTCACGCGAGGCCGAGCCCCCCCCCCCCTCGGAGCGTTACATACTTTATCGCTAATTCGGAGTAAGAAGGATTCAGTGCCGCTTTATCGAACGGGTACTTCGGGCAAATGCCCTGGGGCGCCGCGATTTTGAGGGCACTAAATTTTCAAAAGAAAGCGAGCGCGTACTTCATACCACACAACTGCCGTAATTTGCATAAGAAACTTATTGATCACTTTTTGAGAGAGAATTACATATATTTTCTTTCTCAAAAAGTATTCACTAAGTTTCTTATGCAAATTACGGCAGACAAGGCGTACGAATACGCAAGTTCATTGTTCATCAACAGAGACATTACTATCTCTATAAAATTTGATACACTTATAGAAGAATGAGATACCCTGAGACTCGAATTTGAATATTTTATATTACGGGCCGAAATGCCCGGGTTAGTTCAGGTGATTATGATAACTTAGAATGAAAACACAGATTTTAGCACTATTTTTTCACAACCGCTTAGGGACTACGCGTGACGATTTTATATTTCTTTCGACCGACTCTCTTGGAATAACAACAGGTACTGAGATACAATAAAGAATAATAATAGACTTTTATTATTTTCACGGTACGCTTAGATAAGTGCATTTGAACGTGAGAAAGGATATATGACCGCTCATGCAACTCAGCTGGCCTCCGATGTCGAATTTAGTAAGACTAAGCGACGGTCCCACAGGTTTCGTGTGGACAGATATTCATTCAATGCGTTACACAATATGATATTTGAACGATGTTCTGCACCATCTTTGTCATTCTATTGTTACCACAATGAAACACTCAGATACTGCAGAACACCGTTCATTTGTGAAGGCATTTTTGATAGAATATTTAATGCAAACCGCAACATACGCTGCGAATGCAATCCCTTTCATGGGTTTTAGGTGACGGGTTGAGCGTCAATGTACCAAGGTTCAACGGTAATGACGAGCGACTCGCACCGTGATGTTCGACGTGTTACATTCTCACAAGAATACCCCGGGATGTCGGGATGGGATATGACAAGAATTCGCTAACGTAAAAGAAAGAAAATATGATTTGCATTACCAAAACATAGAACAAGTTTTTAAAAATTAAAAATTTGCGACGAATTTTATTTAGGGCGCCGAAAAGATAAAAACGGCACTAGTAGGATTACTTGAAAACAAAAATAGAAAAAGTTTTAAAGCTTTTTTGCCAGATTCGACAATTTTATCTTGAAAAAAATTATCCCTTTCTTTTGAGTGCTTTATTTATGTCCTAGATAAAGTTCTACCTTATTGATGGCGACATTACTATCGCCCCAGTTGACCTACCTGGAACTTATGTGAGTCTAAGGCATTTCACTCTATTTTTCATTCGACCAGGTGACAAGGAACAGGTATTTCCTTCTTTTGAAATGCAAATGAAAATTTGACGAATTTCAAGTAACTCTGACTAGAACGACATATAACTAGAACGACTTATGGATATACTTTCTGTCGTATTAACTTCACGTATTCATTCTTCCGAAAAGGTGTTGGATAGAAATGCTAATTTTCATGAAAATATTTCTTTCCATTCCATTCACATTCAAGGAAGCAATTATTTACAATAAAGTCCGACCTTTACAGCCCAACCGATGGACGTTCGTTTTAATAGAAAATTAGAATTCACGAACTATAATTTATTGATGCTGCATTGAAAATTTATTTAGACAGGTAAACTTCACTATTTCATGTTTTCCTAAAATACCCAGAAAAACGTCTGGAAATGGAATTCGAATATACACCCAAAATGCCGGCACGCGATTGTATAAAAGATTATAAAAGCAAGCAAATAGTAGAAAACGTGTTTTAGTATGTTTCCCATTCAATTTCATCAAATAATAAATTACCTTCATACCATCTGTGATGTTCGAAACCTTTACAATTTACATGGTAATATGTAGAGGATCGAGAAAAAAACCAGCGCCGCTGCATATTACCTTTAAAAATTCCACCACTTCCACCGACACCGAACAATGCTGATATATGAAATGGGACAACATTACTAGAAAATGTATTGTTTCACCTGGGGATTTATGTGTAATGTGACCCCCATACACTTTTAGTTTGACATTCTCGTTACGATGTACCATCGATTTAACGCGGAAATACGCCATAAATAGGCGAACGGTGAAAGAGGTTGTAAATAATAATAATGCCGTGAAGGGTGAAGGTCTGCCATTTTGTTCATGTGCTTCGAAAACTCAAAATCGGCAAAAAAAAATCACAAAATGTAAATGTACAACAGTGCCAATAAAATTCAATAAATTAATTTCTGAAATACAAGTTTTGTGTTGGCCTATAAATCATAGCTTTTATGGCAACACAAAAACATTGGTTAAATGGAATAAAATGTTCAGACGGGACTGTAACAGAGCATGGATTTTATTCTATATCATGGACACGAAGAGGAAGTTAAATGCTATAAACCACTATCAGGTTCAATGAAAAATATGGCTATTTGGGGTTACAATTTTATTTTATAAAATAAATGAAATTAAATATATTTTCCCGTTTTTATGGAGTGTTGTCCGGTGAATGGCTGCGACTCTGGTTAGTTGCAAATAAACCATTCTTTTGTTCCCATTGGATTGTTATTGAAGAAAAAATCCAGCATTCAATACGATAGAAAATATCTTTTACACCCGTACGAAATTACGATATTTCATTGTGACCAACTTTCATCAGCATAATAAAAATCTGAAAATTAGGTATCCGCTTGGTTGCGAGTTGTGTCTATTCTAACGAAATTAGTGTCGTTACGCTCCCAGTTGCACCTTTCACGTTTTGTATGTATGTGCAAATACGGAGCTGTCTCATTTAAAAATATAGTTTTCTCACCGCTTTGGAGCAAAAGTGAAGACAATAAACCATTAAAATTGCATAAGAAAGTAGCGGTGGAGTAATTTTCTTGAAAAAACAAATGTCAGAGTGTTACTTTGATAGCTGTCACTTTGGCAGTTGTCATTTTGACAGCTGTCATTTTGACACTCACTATGACAGCTGTCAAAAAACTTGCACAGACAGACAGAGAGAGAGCCAGAGCATTACCGCTACTTGATAAGGGCTCTAAGTATGCATTCCGAATTTTTCTTCAGGAGAGTCTTCAACATTGCCTCGGGGAATTTCATTGTTGAATGTGACATAGATTGAACAAGTCCATACTAGAAACGAAAATGTACGGGTCATTGCTTATATTTTACAATTATTAAAAGTATGTAAAAGTATGCGTGCTCATGAAATTAGATCCAATTATGTAATGAGACCCCATGCTGAACATGTTAACATAATATTATGATTTTTTAACACGCTAGGGGTACTTAACACATTCAATTACTACCAACAAACAACAGGGGAATAAATAATAAAAATAAATGTAAAAGTCTTTCGGTATTGTTTCTCCAGTTAAACACAGCACTGGTCTTTGAATTTTATAACATAAGTTCATAAGTGTATTGTATTTCTGACACAAAAAAGTTTCGCTTTAATTAAATAACAATTCAAATATCGTGACTCCCTCCGGCAAATAATTTCTTTGTTATTTCAACATTTTTCAAAAGGATTGCTCTAAATGTGTTGTAGAGTTAGGGGCTTACAAAATTGTAAGAATAATATTTATCTACTCAAGTCGTCCACATAATAATTAGTCTGGTGGAATATTATCACATTACATATTTATTTGTTGTTGTTTTCATAATTGAGAAGGGATAATGTTAGATAAATTATCTCCAAATCGAGAATCTACATTCCCTTTGATTCTATTCTCTATTCCATTCCACATTCTATTCCATTCCATATTCTAAACACTATTCCATTCCATTTCGCGTACAAAGATATAAAAGCACATGTTTTCATCTTTGAATGTGTATAAGTACATAAGAAGATTAAAAATTCTCCCAAATATCTTCCTTTTTGTTTACACTCAGAGAAATCTCATGTTTAGCGCAACTATGTCGAGGCCAACCATGAAAAATTTCCCCCTCGTAGTTAGTGTATCCATAACATGTTTGCTGCAATCATGTAACCACGGCAACCACAGTTGTTGCAAACATGTTGTGGATACCCCAACTAATGTTATATTTACCCTAACTATGAAGGGGGAATTTTTCATTGTTGGTCCCGATCATGCTTATCCGAACTATGTCTCGTTAAAATTTTCCGTTCAGTGTAAGAAGACGAAAAATATAAGAAACGCAAAATGTAGTCCATAACATTTTATTAATGCAACATAGTGCGGACGGCAATAAACGAGAAAAAGGACATAGTGCATTGAATATTCTTGGATGTGCACGCCATCGTTAAGTTACATTTAGACCGTTTAATTGTCACCATGTAAATAACTTATTACTGTAAAGCAGTTATTAGCATCACTCGATTAAAAATAAACCGTAAACTTCCAACGACAATATAAGGCTGCGCCAGACTCGTACGAATTCTAGTCAAATTCTTTATGTATATTAACGAAATTTATTAAACGTAATAAAATTTTGTGAACCCAAATTGTAAGAACTGTTTCGGACAGTTTTAAGAAATTTCGATTTTGCTCATCTTTGAACTTGACTCCTAGGCTTTCAGGGGAAGAGTTTCATCGTTTTCTGAGATTTGGCCGAGTTAAGGGGATGAGTGGTGGATAAACGGATATGCATACAGACGCACAGACATTCTTTGCAGATTTCGCTTATTTAGACCTCAAAACTGAAAGCCTACTTACTTCCGAGTGTCGAAAGATTCAATGCTACAAACTTAGTGATAAACTTTATAGATCCCTTTCGTACAGGTCTAAGAAGCGAAAATAGGTCTTAGTGGGTGCAAGTACTCAGTACATTGTCTACATCGCATGTGCTCCACCCTCTTTTATAGCACACCAAAGAGCGGGTACTAACTACGAATTTGCTTGGAAGTTTTTGTTTTGACTGCGTGTCCACGAGTAGCAAGCACTTAGAAACAGTTATATGAACTGATGAATTAACCAAAAGCAAATTCAATGTACATATTGTAGTTATAACCGCTCGTCGAGCGTTAGAAATGTTTTTAGTGTAATGCCTTTGACACAGTAAGTTGATTTTAATCTGGTAACACCAAGAAAACATGAGAATTTCTCTCAATCACATTTGTGTTTTTCAGTCATGTGATCTCAAACAGTTGGAAAATTTTAATTGAATGAATTTAGATGAATGTAGCTATGCACAATAAGAATGACCCACTATTTGGAATATCGCCGTTTTCTCCATTTCTATGACTTCTCCGACTTTTCTCATATCGTATCTCATTTTGCCATTTGAAATAACAAACCTTATGAGAATGATAGAAAACGAGAAAAGTCGGAGAAGTCATAGAAATAGACAAAACAGCGACATTCCAAATAGTGGGTCATTCTTTTAGAGATGAGCGGATCGACCATTTTTCGAAACCCGACCCGGACCGAACCCGACCCAATAAAATTTTTCGAATCCCGAAACCCTAATTGTTTCTAAACCGAACCCGACCCGATAAAATTTTTCGTAACCCGAAACCCGAACCGTTTCAAAATCCGACCCTGACCAAACCAGACACTCAAGTTTTTCGAAACTCACAACCCAAATTACTTCGAAACAAAAATTATTTCAAGGTTCGTGAAGAATGCAGACGTAGGGACTAAAACAAAATTCGTGTAATGTAAGATGATAAAATTTAGACGAGTTTTGTAAAATATAAAAAGTCAATAAAGGATCGGGACCCGAATAAAATGATACAACGACCCGACCCGGACCGAGCCCGATAAAATTTTTCGAAACCCGAACTGTTTCCAAAACCCGAAACCCATTAACCCGGAAAAAACAATTCGGGTTCGGGTCGGGTTTTTCGAAGTTTCGGGCAACCCGCTCATCTCTAATTCTTATTGTGCATGGCTGTATGGCTCTAAGTTACAAACACTCTTTTAGTTGCTCTTTTTTTTGAATAAACCAATAACGTAAAGTGTTAGGTTGAACCGATCTTGTGTCAAATTGTGAAAACACTGAAATTTGTACATGAAAAATGTCGATTGTACTTCGAAAAATGTTAATTACAGAATCACTGAATTAAGTTGTTGTACGAAAAAATGCTGTCTCACATTTCAAAAAACCTTTTTAATTACGTAGGAATCCCAATTCCAAACTTACGCTACATTCAGCCGTTTTTCCAATATTTCACATTATTTTGATGAGAAAACACTTTGTTTATAGATTAAACTCTTTACATGTATAATTTTGAGAAAAATTGTGACTTGTTACAATCTACTAACTTAATTTGATGAAAACGAATAAATACAAATATAATCTCTTGCAGCATTACATCAGTGAAGAAATAAATCAAATTATCGTTGATGATTTCACAATAAATGAATTCGCTGATGAATTTTTAATTCAATTTCATCATCAATTTTGAAAATACGTAGAAGTACAAAAAGTATCAAGGTAAAATGTTGTATCCGAAGAGCAGGATATTAAGTGGCGTTTTGATATTTTCGTTGGCAATTTAATATATTTTCCCCTCATCTCAAGCGACCGAAATACAATACCATACATTCTCTTGAATTTTTATTAAATGTTTTTTTATATTGTTCTGATAAAACACGTCGACATTTCGTTACACCCTCCAACAAAAATAAATACAAGAAAAACAGAACCAAAGATTCCACAGAAGAAATTAATATTGAATCAAACACCATTAAATTCTTATTCATATCACAACATGTTTTTCGCAAATAGAATTTTCATCGGAACGTCTAGAAAATCTTTTCTCAATTCTGCGATTACGAGGACTTTTTTTTAGATATATTTACATCGTACCCGACTACCGCAGAGAATATTATAGAAAAAACATGTGAATTTAAGACAAGTTCTTTCAACCGATTTATACGTATATTTTTTGCTCTATTAAAGCATCACTGAACGTGAAATGAAACCAACTCAAAATTCTCTACAGGAAACGATGTCTTACATATTTACAAAACTAATCCATTTATCCAGATTAGAAATGGATAATATGTCACAATGTTGATCCAACTTGTTAAAGGATAATCTGACATCGTCATATTCATTCTATTAGCAACATTTGATTCATAACCGTATAAATGGGTGATTTTCCTCACATTTTATGATTGCACAGGACGATTCACTTTCTGATGCCAACCACATGATGAATCCACTTAATACTGCATTACGTACTGGCTTGGACATTTTTACTTTGAAATTGTGGCGTTTACAGTCTGACGTCAAAACTTAGAGAAAATTGGCGTATTCGCTATTATTAAAAATTATTATTTCAGCAAGAAATAGCGACAAAATTAAGTAAAAGATTTTTGGAAATTCTTTGAAACTATTTGCTAAGTTTCTTTAAGTTCTTTCTAATGACAACATGCTCGGGTCCAGTGTGAATCAAAATAACATCCTCCAAGCCGGTACGTATTTTATTTTACTCGTAAAGACACTGAGCGAGTTTAACGGTAGTGTAGTTTCCTATGGGTGCGTCAAGTAATAACATATTACAGTGGACCCTGCGAAAGTAGTTCATTACATGAGGCTACAATTTTGTGATAAAAGCCCAACACACAAGTATTTTTTTGAGCAACAAGTTTGAAAACGTTATTTTGACTAGTGTAGAGCTTGCATATCCGAGCCGAAGGCGAGGTACGCAACATCACAAGTCAAAACATCAGTTTTCAAGGCGTGTTGCTCAAAGTAACGCGAGTGAGTGTTATTGCGTATCCATCCGAAAGTTGAGCATTGCATGTATGTTTACTCTGTACGAAAACCTTGCGTTTCATGTCAGGGTCTTTTTTACCTCACTAGTGAAAACAAAAGTTTTACCTCACTAGTAGACCCCACATGTAATGCGTGGTTTGCATACAGGGTTAACATACATGTAATGCTCAAATTTCGGATGGGATAGCCAATAAAAAAATTTATTTTGCTTTTGGCAAAATCGTGTTGTTTCAATAAAAGTTCATCTCTTATTTTCAAGTAAAGTTTTATATTTTTACGTAGCTGGAAAATCGTATTTCCAAATTTTCCAAATAGTTTCCAAATTATTAGATGGAAATTTTTGGAAATACAATTTTCCACTGGATTAAAAATATTGTTAAAAGAAATAATTAGGGTTTCTCTTTAGCTATAAGTCTTCCCCAATTTTCTATTACAGTCTGCACCCTGTATGTATGCAGTGAATGTCCTAGCTTAATTATTATAACAGCGAACGTGATACATCGAAGAACATACGGCGAATATACCTTTGTCTCATCTTTAACGTATATTTCATAAATCATAATTCGCATAGAAAACTCTCATTATATATAATTTATAAAGAAATAATTAAAATGGTTTAAGAAATACAATTGAATAGATTAAAGTGTAAGGTAATAATTTTGGGTTAAATATTCATTGTTTGCACGTCTAAGTTTATTTGGCGTTTATGATCTTAACATCAAATATTAATCGACCTGTCTGTCAAGTGAATTAAAAGAAATTTCAAATTTTGACAAGGATTTCCAATTAATAACGCTTAAGCAAGATTATCCTGCTGAGAATGCAGTACTATTTGTCAAAGTTGATTTTAGATGCCAGAAAATCTTAGCGTTTCCGTGAAAATATTCTCCATGAAGGAAAGCAATTATATTTTGGGAAACGAATTTTTTGGGATAGAGTTACAGGAACTTCGTAAGAGTTGATAGCTCTATGTAACTCTTTATATTCTTTCCGTTGAGAAGAATTATCCCTGTCAAACACCAATGTCACAACTATTCGGGCGGTCACTATTTCAGCTCGTTTTGTGATAGCTTTGGTGCAAGGTCTTATATTTATGGAAAAATAGGCCCTGCTTTGGTGCCTTCACTGACAGCGTGTTCTGTAAATTTACCTGACACCAACAAACGAACAGCCGTTTGGATGTCTCGGCACGTAATTTTTCGATGGTTTGTTGTTAAACGGGATCCTCATCAGCGATAAAGCTGTGCATATTCGTGCGAATGCACTTGCTTCAGCACTTTGTAAAAGTAGAAGTAAATAAATGTCAGTTGCAACCCGGAGCTACATTTTTTTGGATGGGAATAGAGTCAGCAATCTTTGACTTTTATTTTGATTCCTTTGTTTTACGACAAAATTTTCACTACGACGAGAAGTTCTGTTAGCAAAATACTTTTCTAAATAGTTTTCTCAAATGAACACAGCGCAACGCTGCGACAGGTAATACGTGAACCCCATAATTTTTGTAATGTTTTACTCTGTACGCTTGTTAACTTTAACATGTGTCTATCGGCTACGAGATGTTTTCAAGTTTCTTACCGAATGGGAAAGTTTTACTTTCGTAAAATAAAAATTACCCTTTGGAAATACACAAAGTTTTTGGCATTAAAATGTTTTCATAGAAAATCAATATTTCTGAAAATTTCTGGAAAATTTCCAAGGAAATTTCATCCCAGCAAATTTCTTGAAAATATATCCTTATTGTAAGTGATTTAATCTCAAAAGTTGAAGTCTTACAATGACACAATCTGTGGTGTGTGTACAACACATATAAAAGCTGGGCATATTTAACCCATAAAATTATTAAAAGATCTTGAAACTTTTCAAACAGACTTACAACACATTGATCGTAAAGATATCCAACTTTCAACTTCACATTTCGTACCATTAAATAAATAGTTTTCAAAGAGTGTCATGACTGTTGGTCAAACAAAACCACTACACGCATTTGAACAAAATTGATAGTCTAACACTTTTGGGGAAACTTTCTTAGGTGTTTTCATTTAACGGACCGAGCTACCTTTTATATTTTACGCTAATACAAGTGACTAGCATCTTATTTTGTGCATCTTCTCTGATATTTTCTTTGAATTAAAGACTAGGGTACCACATTGTTTAAAGACTACAAAAAATATCGATTGATAATAGTTTGACAATAAATTGCTAAAACATTTCGCAATTAGCAAAAACAATTACAAAAAAGGTACAAATTGAAGTGTGAAGCTGAAGATGAGACTTTATTCTGAACTTTCCTGCTGCCTTATGTCTGTTTGAATGAAAGGCTATGAAACTCCAACGAAATTTTTCTTACAAAGTTACCTGTTCAGGTGTAACCTACAGAGGTTTTTGGAATAATATTTGTCAAATTCCTTTTATTTATTTATTTATTCGGTCAATCAACAGGGTTTTGCAACTCCAATAATAAATTAGGTCAAAGTTTAAAAATGACATAGCTACGAGGGCTGCTCGATAAGTTTTGAGCCTCAGTAAGAAAAAAACATTTTTCGGAAAATAGTTACATTATTTCCGCAGGAAAGTTTGATCTTTTTTAGGAATTTTGAACCGATCTGTTCGAAAAAATTTCTACCACACACAACACAAAGTCCAAGCCCTCTAGATTCCCATACAAAATGACATTTTCGAGTTAGCCAAACTCTGGAGTCTCTTCATATGACTTATGCCGTAGAAGCTGCTAGCGCTTCTAATGTTGCCTGGAAGATCATCTAAAATTTTGTCCGATATTGAGATTTTACATGGTTACACACCAAGTATCAGACATGTCCAACTTGTCCGACTTTTTCAAAATTTGTCCGATTTTCTCCTTTAAATTGGATATTTTTTAAACATTTAAATTTTCTGAAGGCAGACTAGGTGCTGACATGGCAAAATACCCAATGAATTGAATGAGCTTTTTGTTGTTATATTGGTTTTATGTTGGTGTTGTATGGGGCGACTCTTTCGAAAATTTCTAGAAATTTGAAGACCATCCTTCGTGTGTTGCTAATCGGTTCTTGCCACCGAAGCGCGTGTTCTGATGCCTTGGTACGGTCTGATTTTCCAAAATTTTGGTATTATTTGGCAACAAAACCGATGAAAAAAACAGCAAAACAACAAGGAATTTTTTGGAAAAATAAAACAGCAAACAGCAAGCACTGTTGGAAAAATTGTTGTTTTATCTTTCCAACAGTGCTCGCTGTTGGCTGGTTTGTTGTATCACTTCATCGGTTTTGATGCTAAGTAATAGCAAAGTTTTGGTAAATCAGACCGTATCAAGGCATCAGGACACGCGCATCTGTGAAGAAACAAACTTCGAAAAAATTTTTTTTTTCCTAATTTTGCTTTTTGCTTAGTCTTCATTATTTATTAGACTGTGCGATTTTTGTCCGATTTTTTATAGAAATTGTTCGATTTTGTCCGGCTTTTTCAACGAATTTGTCCGATTTTTTGATAAAATTGCCCGATTTGTCCGAATTGCAGACATTTTCAAATTATGTGGGACCTCTGAAGCATAGCTGTACAATCATTACTGAACGAGTTTTTTTCCGAACAGTTTGTGTAAGATTGCTCAAAAATGGTTGAATTTTCCGAAAAACAACACTTCAATGACTTGGTCAACTCAAAAAGTCATGATCAGGAACTCACTTTCGGAAAATTCATGAAAATAAAGGCGTTCTCTTTCGAAGCCTGTCGTGGTGTGTGTGGTCAAAATTTTATTTCGAACATCTCAAAATTCTTAAAAAAGATCAAACTTTCCGGCGGCAATAATGTATTTTACAATAATTCTTTCCTACTGAGGCTCAAAACGTATCGAACAGCCCTCGTATACAAAGCATAGTAGAAGAAAAAAAAACATATGAAGGGACCCGTACGTATCAGAATAGATAGAAATGTTCACCTCAATTTTCTCTACAACCCGGAGACACCGTTTTTTGGGCTATTGCCGACCTTAGGGCGCTCAGGATGGACCTCGTACAAACACTTCCATACAAAAAAATATTTCTTTCAATTTTCTCAATAACATAGTTAAAACCATTTTTTTGTCTAGGGCTGACCTGAGACCGACCTAGAAGCCTCAGACACACTCGTCAATAGACAAAATTGTTTCTCTCAATTTGCTCTGCAACATAAAAATATTTTTTGGTTAGAGCCGATCTTAGAGCCTTAAGCGTAGGCAAAAGTTTCTTCGATAAATTGTCGGTCATGATCTAGATCTTTCAAAAAAAAAAGTTTTCGAAAATCGGAGAAGGTTTACTCGAGTTATGTACAAAAAACATGTAGGGCCCTAGCAGAGACTCGTTTGTAGTGCCCTAGATAAGTCCGAGGAGTCAAAAGTCAAATGCAAAAAAACTTATTCCATAAATTTTCGGTCATGTCCAGATCTTTCAAAAATTATGAAAATCGGAAAAGATTTACTCGAGTTATGTATAAAAGACCAAAAACCACTCTAACTGCCCTAGGTCGGTGGCCCTTGGGCCGACGCGACAGTGCCCAGATTCAATACCATAAAAGATTTTTCGATTACCTTTCGATGCTCCCCCTACTCCCGAGTCGAAGTTCGACGCTTACAAACGTCGTGGTAAACGCAATAGACCCCTTTTCGATGCACCGCGTTCTTCGTACGGGTCTAATAATTATAAGTAAAGGAAAATGAAAATATGAAAATAATAAAAATAATAAGAATTTATTAAAAGTTAGAAATCAAACTAGGAATTAAACAAAAATAAACTTTAAGTTAATTAGTGAGCACTAAAGCAATCAGTTATTAGATGAGTAGGGACTTCCAGATGTGTACGATGTTTCAAGCTATAGTTGTACGGTTTGAAGACTTAGAATGGTGACTTGTTAAATAATTGGTATACGTAGTTCATTAGTTTAGTTTATTTTATTTCCGAGCTTTCTTCGCAAACTGTGAGCTTCATCAGGGATGATAATAATATTTGTCATACAAATTTCATTTTTTTAAAGCTACAATACTTTACCCAATGCCTCAAAAACTTTTTCGAAGTTGTTAACCTATTTTTCCACAAGCTGTATGAGCTGTAAAAGCGTTAAAGTAAATGTGTGGCATGGCAAAATGGAAACACTTTACGAAATATAAATAATCGATTATTTGTTTAAACTAATCAGTGTCCAACTCAAATAGTTTCACAAGCTTCACATCTCTTTGAAGAATTGTTTTCACAGTTTCAACTACTAGTTTTTCCACATTTTCCATGAAATTAAAACAAATGTTTGTCTTTTTCTTTATTGAAAATGACAAATTGGCGTCTTGTCTGCGTTCTGACTTTAAAAAATAAGCAAATTTTGTCATAATCATTTGCCATATTTGTTTGGAAAAATGAAAACAACTTAAGCAAAGTAATTCAATGCTAGAAAGATTTCATATAAGATTTTGTTTACGTTTCGTAAGCTAATGTGGTTGTGGGTGACATTGAATTGGCGAGAGAGAGCATACAGTGTATAAAATACTTTACTGTTGGAAACCATCGAATTAAATTATCAAATTGTACGAATCTAAAAAACTTATTAACTAAATAGTCCTGACTTCAAAACGTATCTTTTCCAATTTCAATTCCAAGATCATTACTCTAATGTGTGAATTTTAAATAAGGAATCATCTGCTTTCCATAAATGTTTCTTTCGTAATGTAATTTCCAATAAAATTCCAGTAAAAGTAGGTTTACCGAATTGCAAGGATTTATAGCGTGTGCTTAAATTTTGGTAATCCCAACAAATTACATTGTTTTGTGTATTTTCCACATACACACTCCTTTAACTGCATCGCTTCCTCTATAACATATATATTTTTTTAAATTGTTGGTTTATGCAAGAATTTTTTTTTTCTCTCAAATTTACTTAAACACACGAAATTACCAAATTATACGTATAACATCCAGTAGAGCTATTACTTACCGAAAATTTTTCCGCAGCGCCAGACAGTACAAATGGTCCCTGTGAGTATCAATTATGGCTGTTTTTTGTGTACATACAAATGTGTTTCTGGTGCCTTTAATATTTGTTACGTAATTGCACGCTCTTTAAATTATATTTTTCAAAATTTCCTATTTTTTTTTTTTTTTTTGATATTTTTCTTTTTTTGGATAAATTTTGCTGTGGCTTTTTAGTATAATTGCGTTTTAATGTTCTGATCTGACACAAAAAACGAAGCACAAAAGCTTTCATTTTTCTCGTTCTGGTTTTTAATGTTTCCAAATTGTTTGCCAAAAGTGTATCATAATTCTCTTCACATTAGCACCGTTTTTGTTTGCCTGAATCTGTGATTTTTATCATTTCATGCATATATCACATTGTTCTACTTGTAATATAAAAAAAATACTTTCACATCGCACTAAATGAAATAACTGTGAGAAATATTTACATGACGTTAACATAAACGCTTAACAATATTTTTGCATATTAAAATGTGATTTATCAATTCACTGTAAACAAGGGACTGAATTGTTCAATAGGGGTGGTCGCTACTCTGAAATCGCGGAATGGACCTATCCACAAAAAATTCTAGTCACCCCAGGATGTCGAAAAGCACATTAGAAAAATTAGCTGTGAGTAAATTTATTCAGCGTAAAATCGAAGTCTGTAAATATGCGAGTAGCGGTACATTGTCACACTCTCGAGGTTGCCAAAGATCGATTTTAAATTTTTTTTCAGTAAGATTTAGTCCTATGCGAATCTTTAGGGTCTACTCTGGTATAGAAAAATGAAAAATAGTGGAAAAGTTTGGTTTTTTGATTTTTGGCTGGAGGTCAAAGTTCCCAATTGTGACTATTCGAAGAAAATATTTAATTTCAAATTTTCAAAAAAGGTACCAATACTGAATGGAACTTTGAGTGTGATAGCTCGTTAGAAAGCTATTTTCATGTAGAATTTAAAAAAAAATAATTGGTCGAAAAGGTTTGCAATCATTGACTCCAGGCGTGATAATATGATGTACTGTAATTTTCTATGAAAATTTGAAATTTAAGAAAACTGATCTTCGATAGAATATTTACATATTATTACTTCTTTTATTACAAATTCATTTGAGCTACGTGTGAGAATCGCTTTTTTATTGAATTTCTGCACATGTGTGTGTAGTAGAGATGTGCGCCGGTCAAAAAAAGTCAGCGGCGGCGTAAGCACTTTTTGATTTTGGTCGGCGGCGACGCAATTTGGCACTACTCAAATTTAATTTCGGCGGCGGCGGCGCACGTTTTTTAAACTTTTCGGCTGGCGGCGGCGTTTTTTTAAAAAAAATCTAAATTTTCAACTTTTTCAATTTTGGAATTTCATTTTATGTCTAAATTCTTGCCGACAAAAAACAGTCGGCGGCGGCGACGGCGATGCAGTATTCTTACTTTCGGCGGAGGCGCAAATCGGCGCACGTCAAAAATATTTTCGGCGGCTGCGGCGTACTTTTTTTGCACTTTTTCGGCTGGCGATCAGCGCGGCGTGAGCCGGCGCACACCTGTAGTGTGTAGTGTAGGTACTCATCAGGTGCTTCTTGTGTAAGCTATCTCACCAACACACTTGCTAGGTTAAGTAACGGTAAAAAATTTCTGATAATTGTTTTATTTAAGCTACCCTGTCACACACAGGCCGTTGAACGATGCGTAATACTAGTAACCGAACCTTCAGTTCGAGTCGCCGGTCATGTAAGAAGAGATGGCTACATACACACGGTTCTCGAATCCAGAAGTGTTATGCCGAAATTCAATAAAAAAAGCTATTTTCACACGTTATTCAAATGAATTTGTAATAAAAGAAGTAATAATATGTAAATATTCTATCGAAGATCAGTTTTCTTAAATTTCAAATTTTCATAGAAAATTACAGTACATCATATTATCACACCTGGAGTCAATGATTGCAAACCTTTTGGACCAATTATTTTTTTTAAATTCTACATGAAAATAGCTTTCTAACGAGCTATCACACTCAAAGTTCCATTCAGTATTGGTACCTTTTTTGAAAATTTGAAGTTAAATATTTTCTTCGAATAGTCACAATTGGGAATTTTGACCTCCAGCCAAAAATCAAAAAACCAAACTTTTCCACTATCTTTCATTTTTCTATACCAGAGTAGACCCTAAAGATTCGCATAGGACTAAATCTTACTGAAAAAAATTTTAAAATCGATCTTTGGCAACCTCGAGAGTGTGACAATGTACCGCTACTCGCATATTTACAGACTTCGATTTTACGCTGAATAAATTTACTCACAGCTAATTTTTCTAACGTGCTTTTCGACATCCTGGGGTGACTAGAATTTTTTGTGGATAGGTCCATTCCGCGATTTCAGAGTAGCGACCACCCCTATTGTTCAATATTCCATCTGTGAGGTGAACTTCGGTTAATTTTTGTCAGTTGGTAATTCTGTTGAACGCCTAAAAGTCTAAGGGCAATTAAAATTCGCGGAATAACTCCCTTTTTAATAACCTTAGATAAGAACTTAATTCTCTAGGAGACATAAGTACCACACAGTCAAAAATCCTCGAAAAAAGCTCCCTTTTACTCGCCAGATAACCCCCGCTTACTCCTTAGCAATTAGAAACTCGTGGATGGAGCACTAAGTGCAGTGACAAAAAATAAGAGCGCGACAGGCATAAATTAACTTCAGTTTTCGAGTGTTGGTGTTGAAATCAAACTCTACCTATAAACTTTGTTATATCAATAGTTAACGCCTCTTATTTGATGTAACTGTTAAGGAATTTTCGCTACGTCCGATAGAAATAAAATTATTACGCTACAATAAGTGACGATTAGGGTCATTTACAAAGTACGCACGCTTATAATGGGTTACAAAGGCGTAAGCTTTACACATTTACACATCCATACATTTTTGCGTGTGTGAGGGAGGGGGTCTAGAACTCGTCAATTACACTTTACGTAAACTGAATGAAAACAACGATTTTGTTAATTGAATTATATTCCCTCGGAGGAGAGAACTGATAAAAAATCCTTCACATGCCTACCTCACATTTTTCCACGCTTCTATAAAGAATTGGCATTTATGAAACTTTGTATGCATTTAGGGAGAAAACATTTTTGTACACGGGTAGTCGTCGTACCCGTAAAAAAATTGCTTACTCCCTTATTGTATAAATGATGGTCAAAAGTCAAAGGTCGGTCTACTCCAACTGTCAAAATGACATTTTAAACGTCAAAGCTGCAAAGGAAACGAGCAGTTTGAAAGCAAAGGTCCAAAATGTTAGTGCCGTTAATTTCAATATGTTGGAATCTAAGACGAAAGATATAGTATATGACAGTTGACCCTGCGAAAGTAATTCATTGCATTTTTTTAACATCAAAAACTAAATTTATTTGGAAATATCAGAAAAATTACATACTAATAATGAATAATATCACAGGAAAACATTGTTTTTATTTTTATCACCGAAGGTATTTAGGATGCTAGCTGCATTGCCCCTCTGAATTGCAATCGAGATTCGCTGGAGCAAAAAGTCCAAACTTCGCGGCTCGCCCGTTTTCGGTTTCGCTACATGAGGACACAATATATTTGTAATAAGAGCCAAACTCACGAGTGTTTTTTGAGCAACAAGTTTTGAAAACGTTATTTTGACGAGTGTAGAGCTTGCATATCCGAGCCGAGGGCGAGGTATGTAATTCACGAGTCAAAATATCAGTTTTCAAAGCGTGTTGCTCAAAGTAACACGAGTGACTTTGCGGGCTCTCGAAATTGTGTCCGAAGTAATGAATTGTGTAACTGTATAATGTTTATTGCGTATCCATCCGAAAATTGAGCATTATATGTATGTTTACCGCCTACGAACACCATACATTACATGTAGGGTCTTTTTTACCTCACTAGTGGAAACAAAAGTTTCACCTCACTAAGAAAAACAAACGTTTTAGCTCACCAGTGAGGTAAAATTACTGAGAACAACAGTGAAGTAAACATTTTGTTTTCACTAGTGAGGTAAAAAAGACCCTACATGTAGTAAATGGTTTTCATAGGGGGTAAACATGCATGTAACGCTCAACTTTCGGATGGAATAGCCAATAAAATCTATTTTTATATGACGTTTAAAAAGTCATTTTTACAGTTGGAATAGATCGACTTTCGATCACAAATAACTAATCCCTTCACTTAACAAAATTTTGTACGTCACTGGGAGGGAAAAATAATTTCTCGTGGCCTCGTTAATTACGAATCAAGTTGATTAGGTCAGTGGCTTTTTTGACGAGTATGCAATGTTGCAACCCGAGGCGAAGGAAAGAGTTGCGTGCATACCTGCCAGAAAAGCACTTTCGCTGATTTACCTATAAAACATGTTTTCTCTTCTAGTGACGTAAATTATTTTTATTGATGTGCATAGTTATGCAACACAATAAAATCAATTCGAAATACGCTCAACGAACCACACGTTCATTTCTTGTCACATTATCCAATTGTTCGTAGCAAAATATTTTCAATTCTGAATAATTCGAATATTTTTTGTTGATACTCACAAATTCACCCGAATTATTCACAACAGTAACTATATGATTTAATTACATTTATTCGTTATTGGATAAACTACGACAAAAAAAATATAATGACAAAAAACTTGTAGACGTATTTTAATAATTTTTTTCCATTATTTCGAAATTCATGTAGAAAATTATTTTGAATATTTGATATGATGCATGTCACTGTATCCCATTTTGCGATATCACAATATCATCAAAAACAAAGAGGCTTCATCACAAAATGTGTTAGCAGTGTCTGTTGTATAACAATATTTGCACCAAAATCGTATCAATTTATTTGATATATTAACTCGTCTCATACACATGTCGCCAATCATTTTCCGTGCAAATAAACTGCTATGCATCGGTAACAAAACTTTTCCTCAATAACCCACATAGATATCCTTCATTGCATACTACTTTCACATAATGTTCCAACATATTCAACAAAACATGAAAACTTACGTTATTTGGTTTTACAATATTCTTATCGCAGGTGCCATATACGTTGTGGATGAATTGGACTACGAACAGAAACAAAGTTATGAGCTTGTCATTCGTGCAACCGATAGTGTTTCTGGTGTTT